>CM068374.1:52009752-52609752 GCA_034769895.1 Magicicada septendecula
AGAAAAAAGTTAAAAATTGAAAACACTCGTACTTAATAATTAAAAATACAAAACTTTACTTGTGAAATTATGAACCAGATGTTCAGACAGGTACTTATTCAAAATTGTGTGTGTGTGTGGGGGGGGGGGTGAGAGAGGTCAGTGACATAATAAATATTGAATAACACTTGTTACTTTAATATTATGGCAAAAAAAAAATGATGTGTCGTTATTTTAAGTAATTTTCTGTTACCAACATTGTACCCCTTGTACATTTGTAGTACGTATGTAAACCATTCATTTCTTTTTGCAAAAATGTTTTTAATTTAAAATTTTTTGTATTTAATATACAACACAACAGTATAATTTTTTAATTCTTATAGTCTCTCTCTTCCTCATCTGAAGGCCAGATTTTATTGTTATATGCAGGATTTCCTAAATTCCAACATTGTTTCGAAGACAAAAATCTTATGATTCCCATCATTATGCATATATTATCAAAGTCTTTCCTCTCTGACCAAAGGCTCTGTTTGTCTTCCCTAACTATTGGTTTTCAAAATTTTTAGAAAAAAAAAGCGTAAATCAACAAATTTTATCATCCTCTTATTCATTACTTGTGTAAGTTGTCGTTCCTTGCCTACTTCCTTTAAAACTTTAACAATTAAGTCTCTGTCTCTCTCTCTCTCTCTCTCTCTCTCTCTCTCTCTCTCTCTCTCTCTCTCTCTCTCTCTCTCTCTCTCTCTCTCTCTCTCTCTCTCTCTCTCTCTCTCTCTCTCTCTCTCTCTCTCTCTCTCTCTTTTGTGTTATATCATACAATGATATTAACATATACATCTTTTTCAGTAGGTTGTTGATAGATTTCTGCAGTACGGTATAGGTACTTTGTGTATATCAGGTTACAGTTATTTATACAAGAAATTCCTGTAGTTTGTGTGTTATGTTTTTACCTTTTACAATAGTTAATTATGTGTAGCGTGTATTAATGGGCTGTCTTCAGGTGCCACTGGAAGTCTTAGAATCTTTAAGCAGTAACAAGAAGATGTTCAACGTAATTCTGGAAAACTACCCCAGCCTGCTGTTGTGTCGCAGCATCAGCGACCACGGTAGACTGAACGCCCACGAAACAGTAGCAACGCACGTGCCAGTAACCATGTCAATGCAAGTGAAGCCATCCAAAAAGGAAAAACAACAGCAGCAGCAGCAGCAGCAGCAGCAACAACAGCAGCAGCAACAGAAACAGCACTCTGTTGAAGATCAGCCGTTGTTGCCAGACGAGAAAGTCAATGCGTCTTCACCGACCAAACACTACAATAAGTCTGGCCACCAGAACCAACATCACCACCACCATCCACACGTACCTCCCAGAGCTGATTCGTTGCCGTGGCTGAGAAGGCAGTTTAGCATGAAGGAAAATACAAATCATTATTTACGAAACATTCGTATGCATAGGTAAGATATGTCATTACACAGAAAATCATTAGTTTATGTTATACATTTTACTTCCATGCTCCATAAGGAAATGGAAGTATGGTGATGGTTAAAAAAATCGTGTTCGAGATAAGGGCTGATTCTGATTGTACTACCCTCAAAAGTGTGTGTGTGTGTGTGTGTGTGTGTGTGTGTGTGTGTGTGTGTGTGTGTGGAATTTTTTCTATGGCGAACGATAACCTGCCGCAAATTCAAACAGAATAAAATAATTTTTTGCATATGTGCCTGAGTTGTACAGGACTCAAGGTCTATTGACTTTGGTGAAGTTCGGTTAAGGGGAAGGGGTAATTTACCTGCAACATTTTTAAGTTTTAACAAGAGTAAAGTACATAATTTTGATAAATAAAGTATCCACTGTAGAAAGGTAGATGAAATATCTATAAATGAAAATGGTAGTTGAAGGGGAGGGGGTAATTTAATTTACCATAAATGAAAATGATAGTTGAAGGTGGAGGGGATAATTTTTTATATGTGTACTACGGTATCGGCAACAAAGAAGTAGTTGTTGTTAAAATACCTTCCCGGGCTGTTTGGTTGTGGTCCAATGATTTCTGCAAAAGCAGACGTTTCTGCAGTGCCATCAACTGCCATCATCAGTGAAAATCTAGTGCGCTAATGTTAGATGGTATACGTTAGTGATCACAGTTAAGGCTGAAGACATAAGTAGTTTTTATGGAAATATTTCATTTCAAAAATGATTTTAAATATAAATCTTAGAACATGGAAGTCGTGTGTTCTCCATACCGATTTTTTTATACAATTAGTGGTTGTATACAAATTTATTATTTTATATTTTTGGTTAAATAATTTTAGGTACACAAAATAATTAACATGATTAAAATGATAATAGCATATATTCAAACATAACTAGTCAATAATGGACACTGTCATGCATCATTAGACCTTTCACAAAACAATGATATAGTTTTGAGGCAAACACGTGAACTAATGTATTTTAATAATGCAAAAATTCTAAAATGTATTGTATATGTTAATAAAATATGTATTTTAATAACCAATGAACTTTGAAATATACAATACTGTAAACCATCCAAATATTGGCAAACAAACAAAAAAATCAATTATCACTGCTTAATAAATAATGGAAAATATAATTGAGCTGTCTTGGGATTGAGACTAAAGCATCTTAGATGTCATAGTATAAACCTGCTACATATACTTCATCCAGTATCAGGCTTTATTACACTACGCAACTGATTGCAAATAAAGTTGTGGGGCACTGGTTTAAATGTAGTGTATTACACTTAGTGCAATTTGTTGCATGGTCTGCAATCGATTGCAAGACAATTGCAAGCCTTGCAACTGCTCGTGCAACTTTTAGTTTCACAGACTCGTTGTGGGGCATTGATTCAAATGTAGCTTATTATACTAGACAACCGATTGCATGCAATTCGCCTGCGCACGCATTATGTAGACAACAAATAAATTTCATGATATGGGACCAATACAACATATACAATTTTTTACAAACTGCCAATATTTCAAAAACGAAAAGGGGGATTTTATTCGCCAAACGAGACCGAAAATAAAATTTGTAATATTTTCTAAATTTCACTCTCCGACAGCATATAGCTGTCTCTTATAGAATGAAAGTTTATCGCACGCAAAAAATTTCACTACATGCAAATTAACAAAGTTTCATGACATGGGACCATTTTAAATCTTTGTTCTTGAAAATTGTTAAAGTTATTGCTTCAAATTTATGTTTAAAAACCATCCTCAAACTTTGAGGAACACGGTGGTGAAAGAAATTTTTTATCGAATCAGTAGTTTCTGAGGTTACCCCAGACCAACGTTACAAACAAATTTTACTCTTTATTATAGTAGTATAGAGGCCGTGTTTACTCTACAGCTGATTGCAGAGCAGTTGCAACCTGTTTTTACTACCGTGCAACTAGTTTCATGTAGGCTTGAAATTAGATGTGTAGAGTAATAGTTGCTTATTACCTCAGAACAGTTCTTCCCAGCATAGCTTTCCATGGTGTTCTTTCCGGAATCATGTACATTACAGAGCACTATGCACATCTTTCTTTGAGCTGTTATGTTACTTCTTGTATAACCTGTACTCCAGGTTGTGTTACTCTTAATCTTGTCTTTAAAAAAACCTCTTAATTTTTATTACTGAAATAATAATTAAAAAATCAGCTTGTTATGCTTGTTTTTGGTAGTCAACAGTTGTTTATTCTTTTTTTTCTGCTGATGAAATTAAGAAGAAAAAGATCTGAGCTTTTTTGTATTCACACTCATTAACTTTTTTGTGTGTTATCAGATAAATCATTAGCAACAATATTTTCCCTTCGTAAAAAAAATTATTATACTTTATTTTTACATTCAACTATGAAATGTCAATTAAATTTCAAGGACAGTGTCAGTCCACATTGTTAGGCCAACTTTTACAGAACAACATAGAACTAAATAGGGTCAAAACAATTGCTGTCTGTTTACTTGTTTGGTTGGAAATTTAATTAAAATGACAGTGTAAACAGAAATGTAAATTATGATAAGTAACATTGATTTTTTTTTTCATTTTAAGTGATCAAACATTTTTCTTGCTGTTTTCTTTTCTTTTCAGCATGGTATTATTAAAAACATCTATCTTTTTCACTCAGCTTTTTTTTTATGTCATGAATATGTACACATACTACATGAGGTAGAGCTGGACAGATGTAAATTATAGATTTTGCAAGTTATTCCAATCTGAAAAGAATCGATGTGGCTTGTACGCCTGTTTTAATTATCATAGTTTTGAAAAGCAATCTACAAGGTGTATTTAAAAAGAGCAAACTTTTTAGTAGAATGACATTTTAATGGAACGACAACCAGTGCCTGGAGAGTGGTGTTACAGTGGAGCCTCGAAAGTTCGGACCACAAAAATCCGGAACCTCGAAAATCCGGATCCAACAAAAACAAATGTAAATTATTTTTACCAAGTCCGGACTGAGTGTAGTTTCAGCATTCAACCGGTATCGTAAGCACAGCCATTGTGGCTAGGTACGAGAGGGGTAATGAATCACACTACCCTCTGCATACACTTCACTCAAGGACTTACCTGCACCCGTCATATGCTCAGTCAGTCACTTCCAAGTCTTTTACATGATTGCGTTATTGTGCAGTATTGTGTACATTTATATGTTTTGTTTATGATATTAATTTCAGTACGCCATAAATATTCGTTTGAGTACAGATACTCTCGTATTGTTCAGAATGTGTAGTATATCTGTTAGTAATGGTAGTAGAAAGCGAAAATGTGTTTCTTTGACAATTGAAAGTAAGTTAGAAATTTTGAAAATATAATTTAAAGGTGAAAGTGGGGCATCTCTTTCCAAAATCTACAATGTGGGGATTTCAACCACTAAAGCACGAAAAGATAAATTGGTAAAATACGCAGAAAAATTCGATTCTGGATTCTGAAGAAAGGTCACAAAACAGAAAAATATTGCAGACGGCCAATAACACAGCTTTGGTAGATGCCAATTTACATATGGTTTACACAGAGAAGAAGCTTGGGGGTGAACTCATGGGCCTGCAAAGTTAGTGCAGAGTGGTTACATAATTTTAAAAAACAACATGGGATCTGAGAATTAGAAATTCAAGGAGAAACGTTATCTTCGAACCATGGTGTTGCCCAAACATTTAAACTAAAATTTCTTGATATGGTTTGTTAAAAATGGTTTCAGCAGAGACGATGTGTACAATGCTTACAAAACTGGCATAAACTGGTTTTCTCTGCCTAAAAAACTCACTTGTTTTCCGTCGTGAAACCTCTGCCCCAGGTTTTAAAGTAACCAAAGACAGAGTGACTGCATCCCACACCACTCGCACAGAATTGGAACGTGAACAATAATCAAAAAATCGGAACAAAAAGATTGGAACCTGCTGATCGGCCACGGCGAATGCACCTCCATATACTCCCAGTGCTGTTTTAGTGATATGGTTATTTTATCAAGTCACTAAAACAGCGCTATTGTGAAGGCATGCCAGAGTTCATTGTGGAATTTAAAACTGTTCTTTTTTACTTTTGAAGGACGTAATTTTAACACCTTGTCCATTAAAAAAAAACAATAAAATATGGATGATAATGTTTACCACCACTCAAAAGGAAACCAGAAAACCTGAACAGTTTGAAGTCATACCACTAAACCTAGAAAACCTAGTTAATGAGTTTAAACATTTGGGATGTTGGATGGCAGAAGGCGATGAAGAAATAAATTAAATAAGAAAAAGGATACCGGCCGCAAATAGAGCATATGCTTCGTTGACATCTATATTCAAGACAAGGAATATTCACCATCAGTCCAAGGTCACATTATAAAATGTTATGATTAGACCGGTGATAACATATGGCAACGAGACTTGGACTCTGAACAAACAAGCCACTAACATAGTCAATACTTTTGAAAGGAGAATTTTGAGGAGAATATATGGACCAATCCAAGTCAATGGGATATGGAGAACGTGTCACAATGAAGAGCTATACAAGGTGTATAAAGACAATGTGGATGTGGATCTGGCCACCACCATCCGACTACATAGATGCGGTGGGCAGGACATATCATTAGGATGGAAGGCAACCGAATACCTCGGAAGGTACCGTTTCATCAAATCAAGGGTAGAAGGCTTGTCGGAAGACCCAAGATATGCTGGATTGACATAGTGGCGAGGAATGCTGATAATTTACTTAAAATACAATGATGGACATCGATCGCCAAGGACAGGGAAAAATGGAGGTGGATGATTATGGAGGCTAAGGTTCGACTTCGAACTGTGACGCCATAGAAGAAGATAATGCTTTCCGACAAAATATTAGCAGTTTAAAGTATATTTTGAAAATCCGGATGGGATCCAGCTTAATTGATGTGAATTTTTGAGGTCCCTCTGTATATGGCTTTCAGATGCATCTATAGTAATAGTTTTCAGTATAACTTGTTCTTTGCCCTCGTCCTATTTTCAGTAGTGTCTGGTGAAGTGAGTCTGCATTCATGCAGTCTGTCCATCAGATTAGTGATTAAGTGACATGGAAGGTCTTGAAGAACAATGTGTGCGTGCATGCTAATTTTTTTTCATGTTGGCCATCTAAGGACCACATACCAATTTCAATTCGTTACTCTCTGTTCTTTTCTTTTCTCCAATATTCTTTCATCTTTTCACTGTGTCTCTTCTTCCTGTCTTCAGTCCACTCCTGCGTTTCTCTCTCTCCTACCCTGGACTCCTTCTATTTTTAACACTTTGGCCCAAAAAACTTCTCTTTCAATTGCTTCTTCTGTGGCATATTATTTTTTTATAAATCCTTTTGGACTTCTTTAATTCAACTTGGTGTTGACTTCTTCCCCCACAGATATTTGAAGATCTGCTTTGTTAACCTATTGTCGTCCATTCTATATAAATGTCAAAAAAAATAATAGTCCCCTTTTTCTCATTGTTTCTGTTATATTTTCTATACTCTGACATATTTCATTATTTCTTCTTAATTCCAACCTTCTGAAGTTTTTCGTGGCCCTAATATCTTCCTAATAATTTGTCTTTCCAATATTTCTAGTTTGTCTAAATTAATTCAATGCTAGACGTTCACTTGTATATAGGCATTCTGGCTTCACTACTGTACTGTAATGCCATATTTTCACATACTTAGATATGCACTTTTTATTGTAAATATCTTTAGTTATACCATATGCTCTTTCCATTTTATGAATCCTTTCTCCCATAACAGATTTTTCTAAACCATTGTCTTGAATTATTTCCTCTAGATACTTAAATTTTCTATCCCTCTCTATTCGACCAATATCTGTTAGCAAGAATTTTGGCGAATTTTTAATGTTCGTGAGAAATTTGTTTTTTCTGCAGAAATTCTTAAGCCTATTCTACTGGCTATGTCCTCTAAAAATTAACTTGTGTTACTGCTGATGTCAGATGTTCAGAAAGTATAGCAAAATGATCTGCGAATGCCAAACAGTTTATTTAAATATGTTTGTTCCTTCTTCCCCACATGATTGGTGATATTTTGTGTTCATTTATTTTTCATTCCAAATTCTCACTACTTTCTCCAGGACACAGTTGAAAAGAATTGGGGATAACCCATCACCCTGTCTTACACCTGTATTTATTTTGAACGGTTGAGATATTTCTCCCATGAATTGTGCTAATTTTGTATATTCATAAATGGTTGTAAAAATCATATTTGAAATTCCCATTCCAATAGGAAATTTACATTACCATTTGTAGTGGAAAGTATCTCCAGATTTCATCACAGGTCTCTTTCTGAATGTTAGTCAACAAATGTAGCACAAATTCTGCAATAATGTAATGCAACCAAAGCTGTTCCAGTTAAAATAGATGGCAACAATGGCATAACTAGGAGCTGCTGAAGGGGTCGAATCAGGTAGGAGCTAGATTGAAGGTTACACTCCCTTTTGTTTTATTAATTTGCAAATATTCTAATTCTTTGTACTTCTATGGTTATTTATAAGCCTTATTTTAAAACATGCAACTGGCATAGAAATAGGCTTACATTAAGTGATTACAGAATTGTTCTGAAATTTCTAATTGTTCTGAGAGGGGAGGGGATTGATCCCCCCCCCCGTAGTTAGCCACTGAATGGCAATATCCTATGTTGATGCCCATTTTCTCAGTGACATTTCAGAAGTATTAAGTAAAGATTTACATAAATGACAATACGAACTCTGTTGACATGGTTGTCAAAATCCCCACAAATTTGTGCTGATCCAAATTCTGCCCTCTCTAAAAGTTTAAACCACCGTAGCACCGTATTTAGCTTACTCAGTTCATGAAATGCCTGTTGGTTTTAACACAGTGTACAAAAAAGCCACACACGTGAGATGCTTTTTAAATGCACATGCAATCTCATAAGGAGAACAATCCTGACCTCAGGATTTTCCATTGTTGGTTTGAATGACACAGCACAGTTGCAAAGTATTTCACTATAAACTTATGATGGAATGGTTCGCTCCATGAAGTCGACCAAAGCACATCCTTTTGGTCCCAGAACACAGTGAGTGTGATTTACCCTTGAGACTGGGTTTGCTTGAATTTTTGTGGTTTGAGTGAACTGGAATGCCACCGTTTCGTTGATTGTTGTTTCAACTCAGCATTGACGTACAAAATCCGTGTTTCGTCGCCAGTGACAATGTAGGGGAAAATATCGTCCACCTCTCTCTATGAAAGTAGTCCAAAATAGGAAGTGCGCATCTGACTCTCCGGTCTTTGTCAAAACTTTTCAACATTTTTGACACCCTTCGTGCACACAGTTTACAATAAATAGGCTAGAGTGTCGGTTGCAATTCTAAACAATGCTATCTTTGAAATTTCTGGAAATTCTATGGAAAGATCACTAATCGTAAAGTGACGGTGTTCTCTTACTTTGAAATTTCTGAAAATTCTATGGAAAGATCACTAATCGTAAAGTGACAGTTCTCTTACTTTCATAGGTGCAGCAACATCGTCAGTCCGGGTGCTAGGCCTACCACTCCTCTCTTCATCATAAACATTTGACAGGACTTCCCTAAGCTCACAGCAGCATTATGTCCACTTGCATTTAGAAATCTAACCACTGATTGGAGTTCACAACTGGCAGGATTGTTTATTTTTTACACTCATTATAACCAACTGTCTCGTAAAGTCATACTACAATGGACTGGCCACAATATGGCGGTTGCATGCCCAATGGACCAGTTGAAGCTTCTGCGTATGCATGAACCAATCAGTGTTGCTAGTCGGTATTTACAAGTAATTCCTTATACGCATTGTACGATTCATTATTAAATTAGATTACCTAGTGTCCGTTTATAATTCACTGGTCCTAATATTTTTCCAAAGATTTTGCGTATAAGATGTTTATCTTTTCCTTAGTTCGTTCAGTTACTCACATACTCAAATTTCAGAACCATAACAAAGAATTTACCTTATAATAGTTTTGGGTGTGTGCTTTCTTGTGCTCATCTAAGATTGTTGCAGGGCAACATAAGATTTGTTTGCCAGAGAACTTCTCCTTACTTTTTGTTCATCTAGTCTAGTCTTTTTAATATGAACTTCTAAATATATGATGTTATCAACGCTCTCAATGTTATTAGTGTTAAATTGTGTAGCTACCTTGGTTTTGTTGACTGAATTAATATTTTCATTGTCTGAAAGTCAAGTTTCAATCTGACGTTTGTTTTCAGTTCTGTGCTCCCATGAGCATTCATGAGATTGATACCATACATATATGCCATAGTCTTGGTTCCCTTCTTGAAGAGGATATTGGAAGTATTTGTAGATAGTCTCCATATAATATATTGAATAAAGCTGGCCCATCATCGTGCTTCAGTTCCCTTTCTAAGATTACCCTCTGTTTACTACTTCAAGACCTTGGCCAGGAAGCAGATGCATAGTCATCTGTCCGAGTTTCCACTATTCTTAATTATTTCCATGTTATAAGGTTATACAATCAGTCAACAAGTTCAGAACCTGAATTTTTGTTGTTGTTGTTGCTTCCATTGTGATGATCTGGACTGATCTTACCAATCTTCTTGGTACACCAAACCCATACAGCACTTCAAATAATAATCTGACTTTCTGAATGTAGGTTCTTAAAATTTATATGGTAATTGTGGAAGTTAATGAATAAAATTTATGGAAGCAAAATTACTTTCCACTGTGTGACAATTGGCTGTTTAACTGTTTAGATGCTCCTTAAAGGTATGGAGGGTTGACTGTGTGTTTACCTCCTTCACCTCCTATGATGCTATAGTTATAAATTGGCCTTCTCTAATTTGACCCTCTGCCTCGCTCTGTCAACAGTGGAAGACTTTCGTCCTCGCACTTCCATCATCCTGCTTTCATCTGGAGTAACCACGGTGCAGGGACAGATTAGAAGCGTGTGGTGCCCTATGCTGGTATCAGAGTGGTGCCTCCCCCCCGATTCAAAATGCATCCTTTTATCCATTATTTACACTGATAAATGGCATGCACAGTTTTGAAAGTTAACAATTGTTTTATTAAACTCTCAAATTACAACAAATATTATAGCAAAATAGTGATTACAGTGCTCATAGTAGTAAGCATACTTAAGTTTATAAAATACTAATCAATCCATTTCTTTCTTGATTTTGCCTTAATGAAGTCTTGTATAATTTTTTCTAAAACGAGCAATTCAAGTATCTCGCTTTCAATATTCAAGCCGCTAACGAAGATAATCTCTCTTATCTCCCATAGTTGTACTCAACATATCTTTAATGTGTTTTAATACAGAAAATGATCTTTCAGATTCGCAGTTAGCTATTCTGTTCACCAAAAGCAGGTGATAACCATTGTATTTTTTAACTCCTAAAGGCAATGCCTTGTCGCTGTAGCCACGTCACTCTATCCCTTGCGATATTCTTCATTTCTCCATAGGACCCAGTATTCACGACACTCATTATGCTGCGGAAGTATGCAGTTCTTGGTCTTCCTTTGGCTTCTTCCCCACTACTTTGCCCTCAAAGATGTTAGTTAAAAAAGCACTATGTCTGATCACATGCCGTATCAACTTAATCTTCCATTGTATATATTAGGAAGTAGTTCAATCATTTTACAATCAATAATCCAGTTTATTACTTTGAGCGGACAAACTGTAGTATGATTGAATCTATCATCTTTATTTGAACTATTTGAAAAACCCGTTTCTTACAATTTTACTTGTATCACAAGGTGCTTTAATTCTTTAGAAGATCGTTATTCAAATCATGCAAATAAAGTTATCAAACAACATTCATTAATGTCAGTGGCATGCAGTGAATTTTTTCAAAAGGGACTGGGTTTGAATACACCTTTCTTAAGTCGGGTACAGTTTTTGTATGTGGAATAAAAATAAGTTGACAAACAAGAAAATAAAAAATATTAAAGAAAATAAATAAACAAATAAGTAAATACAAAACCAAATATTTGAATTTTCCCTGTACCGTATATGTATTACAGGCAGATGTTAGTGAGTCTTTTCGTCTGGCATCTCGACTTTGTGAAAGTTAGTGTTGTCACAAAAGCCATTATTATTCCACATTCTTTTATCCTTGGCACACAGAACACAAGGCCAACATTACAGTCTGTTTCTTGATTTTCATGCACTTAACTGTTCAATAGAAGAATAATCTGTTTTAAATTTACAAGTACAGTCTTTCATTTTTGTCTGTAGTCGGTCTAGATTTCGATATTGTTTGTTGCTCTTTATTTCAAAACTAAGGCCTACAAATGATGCAGTGAATAACTGGTAGAGAACATAATACTGAGACAGCTCGCTCATTGGCAGTGCTATATATCACTGACTCGCTTAAATTAATCCCACCGCTTGTCTCAGCACACTTTCCAAAGTTTTGCTGTAACTGACACATTTGCTCAACCAAGTCTCTTTCCATTATTTTATATTCAAAACTCTGTCAAACTATATGGAGGATCAAACTCTTTTACACTTAACTAGATCTCCTTCATTAATGAGAGAAATTATGTTAGCTTAATAACCTCAACAGTACTATTCATAAGAACGAACTATCATTATCATCTTCTTAACAGTTTTAGGCTCTAGCGCCCTGTTCCTATCCACAGTCCACCTTTTCTTAGGTCTACCCACTTTTCTTCTGCCTCTAGGGTTGTAATCTTTTGCCATCTTCGGTATTCTACTTTCTTCCATTCTATTGATGTGTAGAATCCATTTTCTCCTGTGTTCTTTAATCCTTTCATTAACTGCAAAAATATCTAAATCACTTCTTATCTTTTTATTTCTTATATGATCTCGTCTATTACACGTTTTAACTGATATCAGAAATTTCATTTCTGCTGTTTGTATCTTCTGTTCGTCTTTTTTCTTTATGACCCAAGTTTCAGAACCACACAGTAGTGTGTATTGCCATTGTTTTATAAAATTTCATTTGGGTTTCTTTTCTACATTTATTTCCCAACATTCTCCAAATCATTCCACACATGCTTATGAAGTTCATTACTTAATTTTCTATATCTCTATCTTGATCATAAGTAATGTCACATCCAAGATAGTTGAAATGTCTTACTTGTTCTATGCATGTGTTGTCTATGCATATTTTGGTCTGAACCAGTTCATCTCCTATAAAGGCCATTACTTTTGTCTTTGATTCAGATATGTTACAGTTATATTCTTTTCCTATTTTATGTAAGATTGTATTGCTTGTTGGAGAAGAACAAAACAAAATTAAATTTATTTATTACAGATTGCCTGTGTTTAGCATTTGTATAATACTGCTTGCAGACTTCTAGTACTCTCTCCAAGGGAACCAATAAAACCTGAGCGTTTCCAATCCCAGAGTGCATCACAGGGGCTGCGAGTTGTGCAAATAGCATTACGTATTCTGATGCAAATTGAGATAATTAGTATATTAATGTGTTTTACTTTATGTTATTTATTAATGTCACATAGAAATTTAATGCAAAATAATTTAGCTATAATATCTGGGGACAAGCATAGTCCCCTAGTCCCTTTGACGGCATGTCGCTGATCAGGTTAATATAAAGTACAGACTCTCTGTACTTTAACCATGTTCACAGTTAACGTACTTTCTCTTAATCTGAGTAACAATAAAGAATGTTCATTTGAACAAGATTTGACTTTAAGAAGAAGAAAAAACTAGGCAGTGTTGTAACTAATGAGTACAGTGCTTGACTCGTGAGAGGTTATACAGTACATACCTTGGTATGGTGAAGTGACATCAGTGACTTTATGCATACGTCAGCTACTGTTTTTAAAGATAGTAGTCAAATGAACAGTGTACCTGTATTGTTCGCAGGTTAGCCAAAGATTAATATGTGAGAGAGGAGAGGGAGAGAGAGAGAGAGAGAGAGAGAGAGAGAGAGAGAGAGAGAGAGAGAGAGAGAAGAGAGAGAGAGAGAGAGAGAGAGAGAGAGAGAGAGCAAGTTGCCATTCTCATTGTTTGCTGGCAAACGATTGTTTCATTGTAGTAACTCTTGTGAAAATAATGTGTACTGTGAATTTTGAGGTTGAGTCCCAGAAAAAGTGTATAGCAGCTAACCAGGAGCAAAGTGATCAATGGTAAACTTAGAGGCATAGTGTAGCAACGGTTGCCAGGATAAGTCATAAATGCTAGAGTTTGGGGGAGAGAGACGTTGAACCAGGATGACTGGAAGATTATAGTTGAAGAGACCAGGGCTCGTTGTAGGCTGTAGCACCATAGGAAGAAAGAACAGCATACTGTATGAAGTATTAGGTCGTAGATATCTGGGTTGTAAATGGTGGCAGGAGAAATCTGCAGTTGCATAGCATAATTGGTTAACCAGACTTTAAATGTTATTAGAAATTTTAACTGTCATAGTTGTTGTTTTCCAATGGCTCCCCTTTGGTACGTTTAACCCATTTGGTAGCAGGCTTTCCAGTAAAGACCACTGTAAATTCTGAGTTCTTGCATTTCCTGGTTCAGTTTCACACAATCCGATAGATGATTTTTGTTAATTTTTGAGTCTTCTCTCCTGCACAGTACACATTCTTCTGTGGTGGAAATTTTTAATTTGTAGAGATGTGGCTGAGAGACAGTCATGGCCAGTTTCCAATCTAAAGTTGGTGACTGCTCCCTTCTTGGGTTTTCTACAGTTTTTATCCCAAACTGTTTAATCGCTGATCATGTTTTTCCTTTTGAGATGTTCTAGTTAGGGTGCTGAAGTCCTGGGTACTTTCCCAATGGTAGATCTTTGTCCCTCTCTTTGGCAAGATGTCCGCTGTCTCGTTTTCCAAGATGCCTATGTGAGATGGGATCCACTGGATAACTATCTCCTTGTTAAGTGCTGTAAGCTGCCTGGTGAGGAGTTGCCTTGCTTCCAGTGTGCTTCTGGATGTTGTTCCTAATTAGAGAGTGTTGCCTGGATGGCAGACTTTGAGTCCATTAGAAAAGGACAGCATCCAAATGAGTAACAGCATTAGGCTGCTTCCCAAAGCGTAGACAAAATGAAGCGACACACAAAGAAACTGATATAGTGGATCTGTAAAATTATTTTTGTCAAGGCATCTGAGTTTATAGAAATAAACATAGTTTAAAAGAGATGAAAGATACAAACTACTAAGTCTTTGAAAACTGTGTATAAATAAAATATATTACAGCATCATTGTAATATAACATGTAATAATATTAAAATGTTGTTGTATGTAACAAACATTTTTATATGAAATTATTTGGTTTTCAATACTCTGCGGAAAGTCTCATATATTGTGTGAAATACACCCATTTTGATATTGACGTCTGTGTCACTGGAAATATCATAGAATAACATGCTAAGCTTGAAATTAACGATACTGACATTTTGTTGCAGGAATTCAGTGATGTACAGAGGCGCAATGCTGAACATACACAAGTACCGGCTGAGAGCGTCATCTTGCCCAGACATTTACAGGAACTCTATGACAACTATTGCAATTGAAGCTGAAGAGGTGAAGCTTGTTTTATTATATATATATACAGTAAAGCCCCGATTATCCGCGGAATTGGGTGGCAAGGGCACCGCGGATAGTGAAAATTGCGGATAACCCGAAAAAAGACTAAAAATGAGGTGTAAACACGAAAAAAAATATTTCAGCATAAAAACCGTGTTTTATTGTACAAAAACATAATAACTTTTAAAATGTGTACAGTACAGCAGAAACCTTTGCTCTACGTCTAAATCACTAATATAAAGAACAGTAAACAAAAAACAATACTGTACTGTTAACAAAAAGTGTTCAGTTACGCCTTTTTAAAAAAATCAGTCACTCGTTTTTGCTTCTTGCTTTGGAAACACCTTTTCTTTATTCTAGATTGTACTTTCCTTAACATGAGTTTTTCTGCCAGATGTGCATCGTCGTCTTGTTCCTCTAAATATTGAAGCAATCCGTCTATGTGCTGCAAAGCAGTTTCGTGTGTCATCCGCGCAGGCGCCTCATCTTCTTCACTTTCACTTTGTTCTTCTTCGTTCTCGTTCACTCCCATTGCTTTGTTCGTTATCTCTACATCAGTCAGTCGTTCAAACCCTTGCTCACTTGCGTCGCATTCCAGCCACTCTTCTATGTTCTCTTCGTCGACATTCTCACCTCCCGGAACGGATGTCACTGGGTCAACAAGTGTAGCGGTCGGCATGACTTCATTCTCTTCTTCACAAATGTTTTGGTTGACATTTGTTTCGATACTCGGAAAGAGTTTTCTCCATGATTTAACAAGGGTTGAGGGTTTGATGTAATCCCATGCAGACGCAATATCGTAAATGCTATCCAAAATTGTATAATTCTTCCAAAATTCTTTGGGATCGCAGCCTTCTTTGATTTTTGATAGTAACAACTTTGTTCTGTATGTTCTCTTCATGGTTGCAATACTCCCTGGTCCATAGGTTGTATCAGCGCAGTAACATTTGGGGGCAAAAACTTTGCGAAGATTTGCCCGTCAGAAGATTTAAGCACACATGTAGCTGGGTGTGAAGGCACGTTGTCAATTAACAAAACAGCCTTCTTTGGCAAATTTTTTGAGTCAGGATGTTTACGTACTTGAGGCACAAAAATGTTTTAAACCATTCTTGAAAAATCTGCAGCTTCATCCAACCTTTTTTTTGGTTGAAATAATCAACTGGTAAATTTTCTGCTCTTGTCCCATTAAAAGACCTCGGTTTCTTAGATTTACTGATTACAAGAAGCCTAAGTTTGTGACTACCCGCAGCGTTGCTGCATGGCAAGATTGTAATTCTTTCCTTGCCACTTTTGTGACCTGGCGCTTGATGTTCACTTTCAAATGCTAAAGTACGAGTGGGAAGACACTTCCAAAAAAGCCCTGATTCATCAGTATTATAAATTTGTTCATATGACAGATCTTCAGACAACACGTTGAAAATCATCAGCTGCTTGTTGATCACCACTCAGCTTCTCTCCGTGTAGACCAATCTCTCTAATTCCATGACGTTTCTTAAAACGATGTAACCAACCGGACGACGCATACAAATTTCCTTCCAGGCCTAACAAATCAAAAAAGATTTTTGCTTTAGCTGCAATGGTAGGACCAGACACGGGGGTGCCCTCACTTCGCACCTGAGCTAACCATTCTGCTAATGCCGAGTCAAGTTCATTATAGGTGGATTTCTTCATTGTTTTTCGTTTTTTCATCCCAGAAGCACTGTCCGACACTGATGCAAAGGCCAACAGTTTGTCTTTTGGCTTTAAAATGTCTCGCACTGTTGTTTCCCCGATCCCGTAATTCAAACACATCTGCTTCCTTGAAGCGCCATTTTCTATTTTAGAAATCATTTCAAGTTTTTGTGCAATCGTTAACACAACCTTCTTTCGTTTTTCAGCCATTATTAATTTCAGGAACTAACGAACTGATCACGACTGATCACTAAGCACGCTTACTGACAACTGACACCACTGGCAGACCAAGAGAATATGTACGTAGAGGGGGAAGGTTAGTGAACTTGACCAAAAAAAAAGAGCAAGAGCCAAAACAAAATTCCGAGAAGGCCTATAGGATTACGATGCACAATAAACCTGTCAGAAATTTTTGACCTTCGCACTGTAGGGCCTATTGTATTTTCCCTGTTGTTGGCTTAGATTAAAATTGGTTTTTTTGAGGTTCGTAATTAAACAAAATTTTTTCGCGGCACTCGCGGATAATCTGCACTGCGGATCATCCGCTCGCAGATAATCGGGGCTTTACTGTATATATATATTATATGAATTGTTGTTTAGTAAAATTGTTTTGAAGTACAGTATAATTATGTCGATGGTGCAGAGTGAGTCAGTGGTGAAGGCGAGGAAAGGGGTAAGGTTGATAAGAATGCCATTCCAGTACCAGTTAGTAGTCACAACAGTTCTTGAGGATTATTTATAATTATTTTACAAACATGCATAACTATATTAGGCCAGCTGTTGTGTGGTTAGGTAGTTAACGTGAGATTGAATCTGTGTGCGATATATAAGGTACAGTTTGTTAATTTCCTTTAAATCTGTTTCATTTACGTTTTTTTTTTATATATGTTACATATAAAGTGTAATTTAATTTTTTTCTGATTTTATATAGTTTTTTCTGTTTTGACAACTTATGTAATTTCATAAAAAATCTCTGTTTATTAACATTTTCAACTTTGCGTGTATTGAAAATGGAAAACGCTTCAGAATATTCCTCTAAATTGTTTATTGTTTATGTTGTATAAAGTGTCATCAGCTCATGAAATAGCACAGTGTGTAAATGAATTTATGTTGGAGGAATCACGTGGTGCTAGTAACTTTACTAAAAAAAATTCTTCTGTTACCGTATTTTTGTTTACAGTACAAAACTACATTACTGTAAACGTAGGCAAGCAAGTAAATTAAAGTTCCTTAATTTACTTATGTGTTTTCCTTTTGTTTATATATGTTATATTTTTCTTATGTGTTTACGTACAAAATCGGAAGCAATATGTCTTACAAACTTTTGTGTCACAAAGAACCACTCATTGTATTGACATAAATTGAAAACCAAAATAAAATTTGTATTTTTTTTTTTTACATTTGGTCCACTTACACTACCCCCCCCCCCCAAACTGATGTGATGTTATGAAATTGTAATAGTTAACTTTTTAATACTTTAAAACATTAGATGGAGTGGACGTGAATGACACGAGTGTCATCAAAACAACAAAATCTGCTTCTTCTTTTTCTTATTATGCACCTCACAGAGTAGACACTTTCCCTGTTCTGTCTTCACAGAGTATCTCTCCATCTCACTCACAGTTTTCCTACATCTCTTGTACCAGATGGTCTATATCGAAACGCAACCTTAGCTCTTCTCTATTATCCTCATTGTGCAAACAATCCTGTCTCCTCCAACCATTTTTCTTCTCAGAAACTTCATTTCCAAAGTTTGAATCAGGTTTTCAATCTTCTTTGTAGGAACCCGTGTTTCACATCCACATAGTAAAGCGGGCACTGCCTTGTTTCTTTCCTAGTCTTTTTTCTCAGCGTTCTATATATGATGCCACACATCATCTGAAATCTCAATATTTTTGTAGTTGTTAAACAACAGGATTAAGTTTAATAAGGTATCATTTTGTAAAGATATCATTTTAAATGACAGAGAAATTGGCAGGTTCAAACAAAAGTTGTCTTGGTAGGTAAATAATTATAAGTTGCATTATGTATTCAAATGTTTCCAGAGTGACTAGTATAATGAGATTGGACTGCATCGTTAAAATACTTCATCCATACCTCGTTATGGACATAAAACATGTTTGCCCATTTAGTGCCATGGCTCAATCAGTAATAAACCATGATACGAGATACACATTTGCCATGATTATTATCTGCACTTCATATATTAGGCATATAATCTGTTATGGTTCCAATATTTTCCTTGATAAAAGCCTAAGAGCCTTTCTCGTTCTGCTTTATATCTTTTTCTTGGCTGTAGTGGTAATACTGTTTCTTCCATGATCTCCAGATATTCATACCATTTCATAAGGTTTATTTAAAATTCCCATTAATTGAATATTTGAAATTTTCCTTTATTTTAATCTAATCTGAAAATGTCACTTCTGAATAGGAATTTTAACTTAATTTTAATTCCATGTATACAATTGTCATTGGCAGATGGGGAGAGGAGTTTTGGGGAACATTTTTTAGCTGATAATCAACAATGGGAATATTTTTTAAACATTGGGATTGGGGAATTTCTCCTACACCCCTTGAACTACCTCTGAATATACTTGGATCTATAGTTTTCATTTATTTTTTAATGACACGACTGCAGCCACCACTATTTTTATCACCAGCTGCCGTTGTTTTGCATAATTTGTATTGACCAGCTAACATACCGAGAGTATCATCTTCTATATAGATTTGTACTATTCATTATACTTATCTGGATATATTTAAATGTTTCTTATTGTAATTTTTTTTCAAAGCAGCTGTGAATTTTTATTAATCACTTTTATTTTCTGTGTTATATTTTTCCAGTTTTTGTAGTAGTAATTACGTTAAAACATATATATTTTACACAGTGTTTAAATGTGCATTATCCAGTTTTTATTTTTTAGTCCTTTGATTCTATGATACTAAATTTTCAGCGGTATATATACTAAAATTCTATGTTCACAATATTTGGCAACTTTTGTTATTCACTTTTTAATCATAAAATACATTTTAGTAAAAAAACTGTACATAATGTAATTAAAGAAAATAAATGAATGGTCAATACAATGTTCAGAATGTCCGCATATGTCCGTATTAGGTTATTACTTTTAAAAATTCCTTAGAGCAGACTATAGCAATGAGAAACATGTTTTCCGCTGTTTTCCAGACTTGGCATTCGGAACTGAAAGAACTGTTCCGTGGAATGGCCGACTTCTCAATGTTCCTTGAATGGCATTTCCTCCTCATGTCTATCGCAACAATTTTACTGTTCATCTGGTTTATCGTGCCGTACTTCTACCTGGCGGAACATGTCACTCGCCACGGCCTTACTGAAAATGACGCTTCAGTTATACTCAGTGTCATTGGTATCACAAATACCATTGGTATGGTAAGCTTATATATTTTGTGTTTTACTTAGAACAGTTAAGTTAACTGGCTAGTAATAAATGAGAATTGAATGCAGTTTTTAATATTTATTGATTAATTTTAAATCAGTATTTGTACAGACCGTTTTTATGTTTTTCTATAATATGGAGATGATGAAGAAAAAGATTCAGATGACAAACAAATAAATGCATCATGTACAAACTAAACCGTCACACTGCTTAGTACAATGTGAACATCTCTGATAATAGAATGAAATGTTCACAGATAATAGAATTAAACGAAGCTGAGAGGTAATCATCCTATGAGACAACAAGTTACAATAAAGACTAATGGATATCCCACTTTCAATACTTACCTTGTGGAATTAGATATCAAATCATTAAGGACTAAAAGAAAAGTGTTAACAGTAATTTGTAGAACTTCAGAAAGGCGAAAAACAGCTGATCTAAGATAATGGCTTACTCACTCTTATATGAGATAAAAACATGGACAGTGTCTAGAAAAGTAATTGTGTACTAGCTACAGAGATTAAATTTTGTACATGGTGAGTTGAAAAAGTATCAATATGAAAAATATATGTGCAGACTGTTTCCAAAAGGTGGTGCCAGACTTCAGGAAATGATTATTAAACTGAAGGAAAAATGTCCAATAAAAATATTTTTCAAAATACTTTGTTTTCCATCTGTGTTTTTATATTAAAATGAGATTTGGCATTGAGATTTGATAGACTTAGTATATGTCATATTTCTTACAAGTATAAAACAAACCAAAGTGTTATCTTAAAATTTTTCAAAATGGCAGCTAATTAAAAATATTTGAATTTTATGTTTCACAAAAATCAGTACTTATAACAAAAAATGTCTTATTATACAAAACATTAACCCTTTCATTCTCAGTCCAATGATACCTTGTTTATGGAACTCGGACACAATAGCTATTACATTTATTTTGTAACAGAACAGGCCAAACAATACCTAGAAGGAAATAGACCAGCGTTTTTGTGTAAAATAAATCTAATATCTCCTTCTTTTGTATCCGGATTCCATAAACAAAATATCATTGGATTGAGAATGAAAGTGCTAATGTTTTGTCTAATAAGGTTTTAGACCTTATAACTTTTTGTTATAAGAATTTATTTTTATGGAATTTAGAATTAAAACTTTCTAGCAGCTGCCATTTAAAAAAATTTTAAGGTAACATGTTGATTTATTTAGTACTTATGAGAAATAATATACTTACTGTGTTTACCAACAAATTTCAATTCCACATTTCATTTTGTTCAGCAGAAATTAATTTTTAAAATGAAAACCCATACAAACATACAGATGAAAAACAAAGCATTTTTTGACATACATTTATTGGACATTCTTTCTTCAGTTTAATGAGTGGAATTATTTCCCAAAGTTTAGCACCATGATTTGGAAACATTTTGTGTACATATGAGTCTACACAAAGCCTCTACTGCTCCTGCCATTCTGGAAACATCTCTGGGTGTCTTGTTTTGTAATTATCTATAGTTGCTGAGCCACTTTTTTTTTTTGTCCACATCTTGAGGGGAGAGTTCAACCCCATGAGTACCATTTTTAATTTTGGAAATGGGAAGAAGTTGCTTAGAGCTGGGTCTGGTGAGTATGGAGGCTGCTGGACTACTGGAATACTGTGGTTGGCTAATAAATGTTGCACAAAAATGGCTGAGTGCACTGGAGCATTGTCATGATTCAGTTTCCAACTGTTCCCGAGTTTGGAACCAAGGGCTTTTACTATGCCCAGCATCTCGCAAACAGCAAAGAACTCCAGTATAGTGCTGCTTCATTATGGTTTGTCCCATTGGAGCATACTCATGATAAACAGTGCCCTTGTAATAAAAAAAGACAGCCATCATCACCTCACAGGGCTGCAGTCTTTCCAAGCTTTCTTGGGTCAGTTGGAGAATCAGATGTCTTCCACTGTGAATATTGTGCTTTCATCTCCAGATGGTAGCCATAGACCCACATTTCATCATCAGTTACTACTGTTTTAAAAAAATTTCATCAGCTTGAGCACAATCACCATTCCTCTTGTGTGAACACAATCAAATCTGTTTTCACCATTCCTCTTGCTCATCTGTCAGCAATTTTGAACAAACATTGTGCCACTCTCCTTATGTCCAAATTTGCTGTCAGAATGGTTTGAACTAATACAAATGAGATGTTAAAGTCATTGCTAAGTTCGCTGATACCAAGAGATGGCGATTAATTCAGGTGGCTTTGTGAATTTTCCAATCATTTGCCTTATAAAAAAAAATGTGAATTAGAAATTGTATAATAAGTACTACATTTTAATATTGTATAGAAATGCTAAAACTGAAGAAAATAAATTTGATTAAAATGAACCTAAGTTGAAATGAAATATAACAAGTGGAGGTAATAGAGATCAAACTGTGTAAGCTTGAAAATGGAAGTCAAAATAACATATTGTAGGATATACTTCATCTCACTCCTCAGTTAAAGCCTGTCTGGCAGAAGATACCCTGTCTTTGCCCAGAATTTCATTAGACCATGCAAACCTCCTATAACCATTCAAACAATAATAAGATTCGACCTACCTGGTGTTTACAAACTGAACTGCTCAGACTGCAACAAATTCTACATAGGCCAGACAGGACATAGCTTCAAACAAAGATACATTGAACACACAAAGGCACTACACTCCACTACAGAATCCACCTTTGCAAACCACCTCATTGAAGCAAACCACACATACAAAAACATAGACAATAACATGGACATTCTACACCTTCACACAAAAGGCCGAAAACTAGACACCCTTGAACAATTGGAAATATACAAACACACGAAAACACATAAAAATTACATCCTAAACGAACAGACACAATTCAAATCATACGCATTATTCGAACATATCACAGCCCACACACAAACATTGATCTTTCAAAAGTCGATACCGTCGCCAAGAACAAGACAGACAGTGCTCCCACCGGCAGCCTCTGAAGAAGCTTTTTAAAAGCGCAAACTGGTTCAGGCTCTAAGGTAAAACTTTTACATTTTTACCCATAAAAAACTTTGTATTCCGAGTCAGTAGTGAATTAATTATATTCAATAATAAGAATAAGAAGAAAGCCTCAATACTATCACTTACCTTATCAGAAGATTCCCAATTTCTTTTTCTAACCGTGACACTACACAGAGTTGTACTCAGTTGTTTACATCTGAGTACCGCGAGGCACAGCCTTCTAGAGTCGCTGCCGCTGCCGTTGCCATCCTTACTGTGTTTGGTGTTAAAATTGTGACTGACTACACATTGCGCATCGCTCTACTTTGCTTCTGCACTAAACTGGTTTTTTTTCAGCTCTCTTGTGACAAAATAGGCAGAAGCGCAACGTTTTGTGGCTGATGCAACACTCTTTGAACGTGTGAAACTGATTTTTGGGCACGTACATCTGCCAAATAATTACGCACTTCCCAGGCCAAAGTCACATACAAGAAATTCTACTCGGTCCTAAGTTCTGTCTCACAACCACGAAAATCTGTTTTTGCATTAAGCCTAACAAAATGTACCATTACAGTCCTTCTCCACAAGGACAGTGCTACTATTAGTTTATGTTTAGACTCTTACTTACTATACATATATCTAAACTGTGACATCAGTTGCTAATTCTTGATATAGGAGAAAAACAAAAAGACAATCAGTATTTGCCCAGAAGGATAATAGTGACACAGCATTATACTGGAATTTACCTTGTGTCAATGAAAATAATTTGAAAATAATTGTTTATTTAAAATTATTATACTGTTGGTAAAAGTATGAATAAAATAACATTGTAAGGTTAGAGGTAAGAAGGCCCCCATGCAACTTAACAAACCGAAAAATCCGAAAACCGATAAATTTTTACAGGCGGGCAGTAAGTGAAAACCACTTCACTGCCTCCAAAACAAACATTTAACAACACAGTTTCCTTCTTAAAGGAATTTTTCACCAGATTCGTTAGCAAACTCGTTGAGCACAAGTTACGTTAAGGTAAGGTGATGTTTGAAATAACTCATATTCATCTTAATATACAACTTTTATTAATAAATGTTTGTTAGCTTATATTTAATGAATTTTGTTGTTCTTCTTACTTACTTAGTTATTTTCTTGAGTTGCACAACATTTACAGTTCAAATTGACAACCAGTTGTTGAACATTTGATTTTGTTTATTAAACTTTTATTTCTCCTATTTTTATATTAATTATTAACACTGTTAAGAAATTGGTTCATTAAAGAAATTGAAAAATCTTTTAGCAAAAATATAAATATAAATAAACAATTATAACTTCATATTCAGTGGTGCAAGTTACTTAAAAATCTGTACACTTCTTCTATTACTTAAAAAAGGTTATTCTATTACATTCTCCTTACTTATAATTAATCTCTCTCTCTCTCGCTCTCTCTCTCGATAAATTATTGGTGCCGTCTGGCGCATCTGGAAATGTTAAGTGCTGTCCACTATTGTAATTTTTTATAACATAGACGTGCATGGTTATCGCCCATGGGCACAGAGTCACTGTTTTTTTCTTTTTTTTTAATCGTGTGCACTGTTTAGTGGCTGTAAGGTGACTGCCTATGCTACCTGTCAGCATGCTATAGCTCAGAACTCCCATTATGCTGTTTTTTCTGCTTATTACGTGGAAACTTAACATGTGATGAGCCCCCTTTTCAGCTGGCGCAAGACTTCGAATTGAGTAAAATTATGTTTTGAGCACGTACACATGTTAAAAACTATACACTTTCCCAAGCCCAAGTCACGCACAAAAATTCTGTGTGGTCTGATATCCTGTTTCACACGCAGAAATTGTATTTTTCATACTCTGAGTAAAATGCTCTGTTATGTCATTTTAAAATTGGGTAACAATAACAGTTCAGTAATGTTTGTTTACTGGTATTTAGTGGACCAATTTGATTACAGATAGGACTTGGCTGGGCAGGAGATCAACCGTGGATGAACGTCACCAAGACTTATGCTGTCTGCCTCATAGCCTGTGGCTTTTCCACAATTGGTATGCCGTTATTCACTGAGAACTATTGGCTTCTGATGACGTCGTCAGCGTTTTTTGGTGTATTTTTTGCTTCGAATTTTTCATTCACACCCGTGATATTGGTACAGCTGATACCACTTGAAAGATTCACAACTGCATACGGTTTAACGCTTCTGTGTCAGGGTATTGGAAATCTTCTTGGGCCACCTTTAGCAGGTAAGTTATGTAACATTATTTAATCTTAACTTTAAATATAAGGAAGGAATTTTTTGAAATGTTGCTAATAACCTGTCCATGTTTTACCATAGCATACCTAAATAATATGATTTCCAATGTAAAATTGTTACAATAAATTGTAATATGTAATATTGTGTAAAGAAATTAAAGCCATCAATCTGTACTTTATGTGGCGGAGAAAATGCGTTCAACAGCAAACATTTTAACTTATGGTATCTGCTCTTTCAATATTTCACTTGTATGCTGCAGCACATCATTTGTGATTTACTACAGAATACAGATTTGAAAATGCTACACAAAGTGTATCATATACGTTCTTACAACCTTATATGTAAACTTGTAAACCAAGTTTACAAGTTTAAATGTATACATATACGTTTTTACAGTTTATACAAGAGGCTATTGTAAAGTTAACCTCCGATCAGCTAATATACACCAACTGCTTGTCATAGGAATATGGTACAGTAACGACCAGTACTTTTACATGCAAATCCACATTCAATTTTGCTTATGTCTGTTTGAATAATGACAGACGAAACATAGAAACTAATATCATTATCTCTCTCACCAGCTTTAAGATGCACAGTAGTATTCACTGAAATGTCCTGTCGTCTACTGGGTGCATTTGGGACTTTGACCCAAATTGCTGTGTGCTCAGGGCCAGATTAGAATCCCGTGGTGCCCTATGCTGCCATCAGATTGGTGCAGCCCCTATTCAAAATTCAACCGTTTATCCTTTATTTACACTGATAAATGGCATACACAATTTCAAAAGTTGACAGTTATTTTATTAAACTCTCAAACAACAAATATTTAGCTAAATAGTGATTACAATGAGGATAGTAGTAGGCCTACTTAAGCTTAGAAAATTCAAATCATTCAATTTCTTTCTTGATTTTACCCTAATGGAGTGTTGTATAATTCGTTCTAAATCAAGGTATTCAAGTATCTCCGTTTCAATATTCAAGCTCACTAACAAAGATAATCTTTCACCTCCCGGTACTCAACATATCTTTAATGCGTTTTAATACAGAAAATGATCTTCAGATTTGCAGTTAGCTATTGGAACTGTCAAAAGCAAACGATAAGTAATGTGTATATTTGGACATACACAAATCATTTTATACGATCAATAATCCAGTTTAATACTTTGAGCAGACAATTTGTAGTATCTGTCATCTTCATTTGGACAATTTGAAAAACTTCTTTCTTGCAATTTTACTCATGTTCAGTTCTATTAGAAGATTGTTATTTAAATCGTTTGAGTAAATGATAGTAATCTATAAGAGCTTTTGCTTGATTTTCCAACTCGACACTCCATGGTTCATAACTGCATAAGAAAACCGTACAATTCTGTAAGCTTTGCTTCACTTAATCATTCAGCTGGATGCTGCCCTCTCCAACAGCTGAGGCCCTGGTGCCCAGTGCTGCAGCATACCCTAGCATTATGGATAATCCGCCACTGTGTGTACTGTTGGACAAGCATGGCTCTCGGTTGATGGAAAAGTGAAAGTGAAATTGTCCAGTTCTGCCAAGTTGTGTGCAACCGTGTTCTGAATGACCTGGAATGGGCACAGCTTGTCCTGGTTAATCACCGTTGAATCAAAAGGTATAAGGTGATGTGACTATCAGGCCAGCTCGGTTCTCCGATCAGGGACCTTCCGATACAGGTCAGAGGACAGGCTCTACATACTCAGGCACAAAACTTGAACATCAGAGACATTGACAGTCAGGAACATGATCTGTTGGTGGCTGAATCGATAACGGAATATCATTGGGCTAAATCCAGGGAGGGGTGCTGCCATTGTGTCACTTAGATGATGCATGTATCTGGTAATTATGCACAAGTGTATGTATGTATGTATGTGCAACATGAACAACACACGTACGCCATGTATGTAATAAATATCGTATTTTGTCTTCACCATCCAATTCAATGTTAATTTTAGAATAGCCATCGCAATTTTGTAGAAATAGACTTTCTGCATCTGTCAGAGGCTTCAATGGTATGAGTACTTCGGCTTGCTGGGCTATAAGGCTGGCCGTGCAAACATTTCGGGCATACCTTTGATGGCCATCTTTAGTGCAGAAGGCTCCCAAAACACTGACAAAGGTTTCGTAGTCGGTGATCACTAAACTGTGGTTAAGGCTAGTGGCCATGAGTAGGACACCCATATTTATAAACTTTTATTTATAGACTTTCTTATTGTTTTAATCTAACACTGTGTAGTATCAGTTATTTACCTGTCTCTTAAGCAAGTAAAATAAAATGATACACTTGAAAGTATTCCAGGGGATTGGAGAAAATAGACACTCATTTGTTGAAATTGGTAATTATTTTATTTTATTTTCAAAAATGAGTCAGTAAGTAATATATAAAAAAAGAATATATGAGGGATGTTCATCTCAATCCGGGACTTTTGTTAGACAAGAGTGTAAATGGAGATTCCTGCTCATTCTGTTGGTCACACATGTGAAGTATAAGTGTCAGGTATTACCACGTGGTGCGCTGTATTGTTTACACGTTAAACAATAACAACAGTCAGTCGTAAAGAACATGGCGTCCAATGCACATGTGGGACAGCATGTTGTAATCAAATTTCTCATGAATGAAGGCGTAAAACCTGGTAAGATTTATTCGCGACTCCTTGCACAGTACGGTGATGAGACTCTTAGTCACAGTAAAACATTTGAGTGAGCCTCCAGGTAGTCTAGTGGCTAATGCAGGGAATTGATGCGCTCGTGGTCCCGGGTTCAATTCCCGGCAGATGCTCCGTACGGCGTACACTCAGCGTCGTGAGGCAGAACTGAGCCTCCAGGTGGTCTAGTGGCTAACACGAGTGATTGATGCGCGCGTGCACTCAGCGTTGTGAGGCAGAACTGAGTAGGCGCTGAGATAACAGCGGCACCTCCTGGCTGTGAGTACCGCAACTAGTGGCTGGTGGCACGTAGTACTAGCCATACACCATCACACTAACACAAAAAAGCAGCGCGGTACGCCTTGGTCCTTAACGGACTGTTGAGCGGAGGTTTATATAAAACATTTGAGTGGTGCAAACGTTTTAAAGAATGCCGTATATCAATGAGTGACGATCCCGGTCAAGGTAGTTTGGAGCCTACTGTACTCATTCCCATGAACATTCAGCAAGTGGAAGAACTGATCTTGATAATCAACGGATAACTTGTCAGCAAATTGCAAAAGAAATAAAGTGTCTGTTGGAACTGTAAACAAAATCATTCACGAACATCTGAAGTTCAGTAAGGTTAGTGCACATTGGGTAGCAAGACAGCTTTCTGCTTTTGACTGGCAAAGAAGATTGGATAATCTGCAAGGAGTTAAAGCAACGTTTTGACAAAGAAGACCAGCTTTTTCTCGATTGAATTGTTACATGCGATGAAATGTGGGTCCATCATTTTACCCCGGAATCAAAACGTGCATCAAAGCAGTGGAAGCATGTGGACTCATCACCTCCCAAAACATTTCGAACAATTGCTTCTGCAGGCAAAGTTATGGCCTCAATTTTTTGGGATAAAAATGGCATCATTCACGTTAATTTTTTACCCCGTGGAGTCAATATTAACAGTGAGTACTACTGCAAAGTTCTCCAAGATACGCACAATGCTCTCAAGAAAAAAACGGCCTGGTGCAGTCACTAAAGGCCTTTCTGTTTGTGCAGGACAATGCACGCCTGCGTACCGCCCACCGCACGACATGCACACTACAAGATCTTGGCTGGGAGTTATCGCCACACCCCCCCCCCTTACAGTCCGGACCTCGCTCCCAGCAATTTTCACCTGTTTGGGCCCTTGAAGTTGTTCCTGGGAGGCCAGCATTCCAACAGCGACGATGAGGTGAACTAGTCAGTCCTATCTTGGTTTTTACATAACGACAAATCTTTCTACACTGTGGGTATCCAGGCACTAGTGAAATGCTGAGATAAATGTATCAGGGGATTACATCGAGAAGTAAAAGTATTTTTTACTATCATAAATGTGTTCTATATTTATTAAAAATTAGTAGTCCCGGATTGGCGTGAACATCCCTCATAATATATATTTAAAAGTATTTTGGAGTATTGGAAAATCTAGGCACTGTTTGGCAGCAGTGTTTTTAGAATTATTAGTTTAAATAACATTTAAAACACACAATATTCCAGCACTAGTTTAAATTATGAAATGCTTGATATTCTTGGTTTATGATTCACATTGGGCTATAAGTCACTTGACAACTACTAGTGTCAAACAATTTATGGTGCAGTCTGTTTGTAAACTGTGCAGTATATATATCTTTTAAAAAATGAAGCTCTAAGCAGTAAGGTATGAGCGTCTAATCTAAAGTGGTTTAGAGCATCTGTACAGAGAGTGACTGATCAGCTGTCATTATGTTGTATGATCAGCTGTTTTTGTCAGGTGTGAGATAGGTTTGTCATCATCTTGGTGTTAACTGCACAACTCCACATATACTGCTTTTAATTGGCAACAATTTTGTATTGATATTAATCTTAATACTAGTCACTGGTATGGTGTCGTCAGTTGTAAAGCCGAGATTCTGTGAGTGAAAAATTAACATTTTTTTTTTTTAATTTCATACTTTACTTGAAACACTTCTAGACGCTAACACGAATATTCCTAATAAGGCAGTTCTGAGGACATGTAATTCTTTTCAAACTTTTATAGTTAGAGGAACTTTGCAAGGATCAAAGTAACGACGGATAATTCCATTTCATTTTCTGATCTTTGGATGCCACAGAATTTGTAAAATCTGTATATCTTGCATTTCTGTATGTACTTACATATGTAGGCATAAATTAAATGTGGTTGTACAAAAATCACCAGTTGTATATCATGCTGCTAATTGCTCAGCACATTTTAAAAATTACACTTCATATTTTTAAATGTTTTAATTTTTTTTTTTTTGTATTTTTTTCTGGAAACTTTGTACATTTACTTTCGTTCTTTTCTGGAAACTTTTTCAGAAGATTTCATGAAATTTTCAATAATTAACAACACCATATGTATTACCTAGCTGGTTGCTTTTCATGTGTTTTTTTAACTACAATTTTTGTATAAAAAGTAAACAAAACACTGAATAACTAACTATTTTCTGACTTGTGTAATTTTTCTCTCTGTGTGTGTGTGTGTGTGTGTGTGTGTGTGTGTGTGTGTGTGTGTGTGTGTGTGTGTGTGTGTGTGTGTGTGTGTGTGTGTGTGTGTGTGTGTGTGTGTGTGTGTGTTTTACTAATTGTCTAGCATGGGCAATTGGACACATGAATCACATACAGCCAATTTTATTTTTGTGTTTCATTACTCGGCCCTATTGCTGGGGACAATAATACTGTTATGACGGTCTACTGATCGTCGTATGGTACAGTGAAATAATAAAATACAAGACACCAATGAAGTCACTAAAAAACAGCTTTAATTATCACAAAGAGTTTGTAATCAACTTGTACAATAATTCCAGTTATATTTGTCCACACGCAATAATAATGTCAAATATAAAGAATTCCACGCTATAATCACGTTTCACTAATACACCACTTGCGACGACACATTGTGTAAATCGCCTGACATAACACTGAACTAAGCGCCGCTGAATGCTTATATTTATACCCCGCTAAAATTCCAGAACCATCCATGCTACGTATCAGCAGTACACTGGAGCGTAATTGATTGTGGCCTTGACACAGTACGCGCGGCTGGCGAAGTCTAGAAAAATCTCGCTAACACATGTTGAGATCACGTACGCACACACACAACATTACAGCCGAATTCCACTGGAACAGCCTAGAAACACATAGAACAACGTTCTCCAATGTACCAGAACGTTCCGTAATGGCGTAACACTTTTCCTGCATTACGTAACAATACAATGGTCTTGTGGGCGTGCCTGATTAGATAAGTAACATAGTCACACTAACACTACACATACACAACTCCCTCTCAGGCCCGGCTCCAGGCAGGGGCGAACCGAGCTTCACCGAGGGTGGCAGATTTCGGGATGTTAAGTTTTGAAATTGATGGAAAAAATAAAATTATTCGCTTGATTTCATCACAATATGTAAGATCAGTAAGAATTACTTTATGTACAGGGTCCCGCAGAGAAACCTGACGATTTTTGAAGTAGTTCTGTGGAATGTAGCATGGAGCGCTGAAATCGAGCTTGCACTCATGTGTTCGACAGCTCAAAGCATTTCAGTCGCCATGGAGCGTTGGTCAGCACAATATCGTGCGTTCGTAGTGGAAACGTTTTTTAAAAACAATGAGTCAGTTATTGTTACGCAGCGCGCTTTTCGCCGCCATTTAAGCATTCATCGAAATGACAGTGTTCCAAGCCGCAATACCATACTGTTGTGGGTGGCGAATTTTCGGGAAACGGCCTCTGCCTTAAAGAAGATACCACCAGGGAAACAGCATACTGTTCGAACCCCGGAGAATGTTGAACGCATGCATCATGCTATTCGTAGGAGTCCTCGGCAATCGGCATTAAAACACGCAAGTGCCTTACAGATTTCTGACCGTTCCGTACGCAGAATTTTGCATCTGGAACTCGACTTTCATCCCTACAAACTTGTTGTAGTGCAAACACTGAGTGCCCAGGATAAGAGAATTCGCATGCATTGTTGCCATGGACTTGTGAATATTGTGAATGACCAAGTGTTAAACAATCTGCTCATGACCGATGAGGCCAATTTCCATCTGTGTGGTTATGTCAATACGCAGAACTGCCGGTACTGGGCATCGCAGAATCCTCAAGAACTGTTTGAACGACCGTTACACAGTGAGAAGGTTGTTGTGTGGTGTGGGTTAACGTCTTCTGGGATAATTGGCCCCTACTTCTTTGAAGACGAAGAGGGGAATGCAGTGACTGTAAATTCACAATATTACGTTCACATGCTTACAGCATTACTCACAGCTGAGTTACGGCAACATGATATTGCATTGGAAACCACATGGTTCCAGCAGGATGGGGCAACTGCTCACACTGCAAGGGGTTCCCTGAATAAATTGAGAGAGATGTTTGGAGCCCGAGTGATCTCACACCGAGGGGATGTTCAGTGGCCTCCAAGATCGCCCGACCTCAACGCTTGCGATTACTTTCTGTGGGGGTATCTCAAGAATAGGGTGTACCAGAACCGACCAAGGACAATCGTGGATTTGAAGCAGAATATTCGGACAGAAGTGGCGGCAATCTCTCCGGAAGTTCTGCGGCGCATAATGCATGGTTTACCGTTACGGCTCGAAGAATGTATTGAAAATGAGGGACACCATCTAAAGAATATGATTTTCAAAACGTAATTAATGTAAGTAAAATCCTTTGAGATGTACTTTAATTCTAAAATAAAATTTTGTTTATAAACTATTTATTCTGGTCATAATTTCACTTAGAAAACCATCAGGTTTCTCTGCCGGACCCTGTATAAAGTCAGCGGTATTTAACGAAGAGTCGAAAAGAGTGCTGCCTTGCATGAGTCTCAGCAGATAATACTGCCCCACTATGTTAATGGCTGTGCCGTGCCACAAGCATGCACAAATGATAACTTTTCTGACGGGTCTCAGTGCCATTGTTTTGTCTCCCGGGTAAACAACCTGTTCGTAATATTATTGTAGTTATTTGTGATTAGCTTTTTTGTGTTTCTAGTCTCAAAATAGTGTGCACTAAACACCCTTGCTTTTTTTACAAAAAGAGTTCTCATAGAGCTATTTTTAATAATATTATAGAAAATATTATACTCATAGTGTATTATGTGTGATTAGTGTTCGTGTTTCCATTTTCGAATCAGTGTTTACTGTATACTGTATACTTTGCTTTTTATTACAAAAACAGTCTTCTAGACCTATTTTGCAATCATGTTGGATAATAGAAAACTGTCTTATAGAAAAATGTCTCTCTGGGAGTCAGTATCGTAAAAGAAGGGTAGAAAAAGAAACTGAAACAAAAAATTTTAAATTTTTGTTAGGAAAATTTTTGCAACCTAATGAAGTTGAACATAAACCAGCCGAAAGTGAAAACCTAGTGGCAACATTATATACTGCCGGGCCAAGTGACGTCGACAATGAAGCCACCAACGACGACCCTGTAGGTGAAGATAAAGTTGATTTCGGGTAAAACTGTTCAACCAACACTGAGGTCAGTGATAATGTCATTGATTCTGATCCCGCAAAGTGGCCCGAAAAAACTGATGATTTTGTCAGAACAACCTTGTAAAAAGAGATCCTCCCAAACAAATCAGCAAGCCTGGTTCTGACATATATCCTAAAGATGATACAAACTGTTGGTTTAATGTTTAATACAAACTGTTTCACTACACATACACTTCGTGCAATGGTGAAACTGTTCAAAGAAGATGGTTAGTTTATTCTAAAACTAGTAATGCAGTTTTTTGTTTTTGCTGTAAACTCTTTTCAACTGTTAAAATATCATTTGCATTGAGTGGTTTTAAAGACTGCCGGCATATTTCTAGATAGGCCTCACTTATCTAGTCAACGTAATAATGGAAATTATTTTCTTAAGCTAGTAGAATTGTTTGGAAAATTTGATTTAATGTTAGGTGAACATATTAGAAGAACAATGAGTGGTGAAAATAAGTGTCACCATTATTTGGAGAAAAATATACAAAATGAAATTATAAAGATCCTTAAAGACCAAATCAAAAATAAAATTTTCTCATCATTGAAATCTGCCAAGTATTACAGCATAGTTTTAGTCTGTACACAAGACATTTCCAGAGTAGAACAATTAACAATTATTGTACGTTTTGTTGATCTAAACTTTCAAGATATGAAGATAAGTGAGCATTTTCTTGGCTTTGTTCCAGTATTAGATACGATTGGCTTAGGATTAACAGAAGTTTTATTAAAACAACTGCAGGAAATGCAAATACCCATAGAAGATTTGAGAGGCCAAGGATACGACAATGGCTCTAATATGAAAGGAAAAAACGTAGGAATGCAGAAGAGAATTTTATATATTAATCCAAGGGCATTTTACGTTCCATGTAGCAGCCCTAAACCTAGTTGTTAATGATGCTGCAAAGGCATCTGAATACGCAGTTTCATTTTTTAGTTTGGTGGAAAAAATGTATTACTTCTTCTCTGCGTCAACTCGCCATTGGGCTGTACTAAAAAATCACATTTCTAATCTTACGTTGAAACCTTTATGTGAAACAAGGTGGGAAAGTGGAATAGAGCTGTCACTCCACTTATATATCAAATAGAAGAGATCTATGATGCGCTTATTGATATCAATAAAAACGAAAACACAGATAAAATGGTGGCTCACGAGGCTGGCAGTCTGGTGAGTCATGTACTTGACTTCAAATTTCTATGTTCCATAGTAATATGGTATGACATATTACTCCATATTAATATTGTAGCAAAACACTGCAAAGTATTGATGTGGATGTACAAAATCTGTCAGTTTAGTTGAAAATACAAACATTTATTTCATGTGTGTCAGAATTGACTTAAAATTTCAAAGCTATATAGTTGACGTTAAGGAATTAGCCACTAAACTGGACAATGAAAACCCAATAATCAGAGGCTCAGGACAAGTACGAAGGAGAAAGATTAAAAGACAATTTGATTATGAAGGAAAAGACAAATTGATTTGTAACCCCTCTTTGGATTGTTTATGCCTTATAAAAAAAAATGTTTTTTGGAAAAAAAAATTTTGAAATTTTTTTTTGAGTTTTTTTGTTTTTTGTTTTTTTGAAGAGGGGCCACTAGTTATTTAAAACTAGGCATAAGCCTAGAGAAGCTAAAAGGCGCTATGTCCAGGGTGACGGGACTTGCAATTAAACTCTCTGTTATAAACAAACATAACATTTATTGAGTCTTGTATTGTGTTACATATTGTGTATTAATCGGTTTCCTTGTTTTTTTTTGAATTTCAATTTAGTGTATAAAATTTTCCCCGTGCATACCCCACAAAAAGTGACACAAACCTAAATCACACATAATATGTATAGATATAAAACAATTGTTTTCCTTTTGTTGATTTTTGTTTTTGTTTTTATAATGTAAATATATTCCATGTAAATATCTTCCCCGTACACACCCCACAAAAAATGACACAAACATAAACCACAAAATATAAATATATATATCGATAAAACAATTGTTTTCTTTGATAATGTAAATATTTTTGGTGTAAATAATTCTTCCCCGTACATACCCCACAAAAAGTGACACAAACATAATTCACAAAAGTAAAATGGATATCTCCGTCACATCCACATTCTAAGTCTCGTCACATCCACATTCTAAGTCTCGCTATATCGATACCCAACATGCTTATAAGTTTAAAAATAACAGAGGCACTCGCCTATATACCCACCTTTTATTTTTATAGACATTTCCGTGCAAACGTACGAAAGTATAAAAGTGTCACTAGTTCTCCCACGAATCTGGACTGCTCAAAATGCCAGATGTAAAATTAAAGAAGTCTTAAATTTGGTAAGAAAAGAAACAACGAGTCTGAAAATTTAACTAAGGATGATAAATGGGAAAGACGGTGAGCCACCATCTTTCCTACGGCCGGAACTGTAAATGTGAATTGGCTGAGATAATGATTTATAATTTTAATAATGATTAATGCTTTAACAATAGCATTTAAGAAAAATTTACAATAATAAAATGTCCTGATCAGTTATGTAATATTTAAGAAAACTGCATTGGCCCGGGAACCAACATGTTCCTCAGCCTGGAGCATGCCTGTGTCTGCATACAAGGCTGCCTATATAGGATTAAGCAGGGGCCGGACAGTTACTAATTTAGACAATTATAACCCTTACATAAACCCCAAAATTGTAATTTAAATTTGTGAAATAAATTGACAGAAATTACAACTAAACTCTACCAGCCGGTGAGGTTTCATCCTGTCGCAAACGGAACTTCCCCCCTTACATACATGGAAATGCCAGACCCCAAATACTTAAAAAAAAAACCCTTTTATTGGAAACTAGAAAGAAACTACTGATTGAATTAATGTGACAGGCCTTGGATACCTGCCAGCCCCCGGGCTTACACTGAATACCAAGTTATTACATTATCAAAGAAATCCGCGCACAATTCTGTCTAGTTAAAGTGAGGCCTGATTAAAACATTTTGAAGATGATCAAATTTGACAATGTATCACTTGTGCTCCACAAAAGCTATAAGTTGTTAACGGCACAGATCCGGGTGTGTAGGTAGATTTAATTAATCATAATAATGGTTTGAGGTCACCTGGTGAAGTTGAGGTTACCAAGTCCAGGGTGAGTGTTGGTTAGGTCATGCTCTTGTCCTCTACGACAGGCGAAGTCGAAAGCCCTTTATTATACGTTCAGGTGGAGATGGTCATCCTGAGGCGCCATCCACGTCCTGGAACAGGGGCCCTGCGCATACAGAAATAATTAGGACAGGTCCCAACACTTTTTCTCCCTCTATAAGGCGTCACGTACATTGGGTATACTTGTATATCACAATTCAAACTGGCCAACTCGTAACTCTTTTACTTATACTTGATTTGTTTTAGTAAAAAAAAATTTTAAGACACCTCCAAAACCAACATAATATTCTTAAGAATGATTATGCTCATGTGGGCAAAGTTTGACACACTTTAACCTGTCTAAGTCTGCACTTAGCACGTGTAATTACATTAAAAAAAACTATCACATCCGCCAAAATAGCAGAATTCTACACCATTACATTGATAATGACAATTATTGTCTCGTAATTGCTTAACTTGGTTATTTGAATACTTTAACTACATATATAGGACACGGACTGCTTTTGAAATCCTCGCCACGAGGTTGCAAAATTATTTACTATCTTTCACACTTGCTGTATTAATTTTTTATTTACGAAACTCATAATATATATATTAATGTAACTTACCGCAGTTTTGTGAGTGTTTAGCTACTCATAGTAGAAGATAGAATTTCAAACACAAAAGACTTCGCTCTGTCGAAGTGGTAACTTGATGTTAACTCAGTGGATGGTGGGACGAGACAAAACCAACATAATTTAGTTACAACGCAGTATCGCAACCCGGTACCAGGCGAACACCAGAATGCGCTGGCATGCCCTCGACGAACTGTATTTCGTCGTTTCACTACACGTTAAACGCAGTATCCACTAAACTGATTGTGCGTATGAATTATAATGTCTATAATTAAAAAAAAATATACGGTATTAGGCTTATTTGCGTATTTAACTCGCCGGCTCGTAAAACGACCGGCACAGATTGAAGATCCAGAGTTGCGGTACTTAGTCGATTTTTATTTTAAAGTCATAGATATTACCATTTGTGCTTTAAGTGAAAGATTCCAACAGATTAAGAGTCATAGTAAACTTTTTGACTTCCTGTATGATGTGAGTAAAGTCAAGGACATGTCACCTGAAGTCTTGTCGGAAGTGTACTAAACTGTAAAATGGCTTAACTCATTGTGAATCAAAAGACATCTGTGCTATTGATTTACAGGATGAACTTAAAGTGCTTTCAACAATTGTAAAACATAAAAGTACGTTTGTGGAGACTTTAAAATTTATTCAAGGGTATGGGTTCGTGCCAAATGTTGGTGTCGCTCTAAGAATTTTGCTAACATTATCTGTGACAGTGGCAAGTGGAGAAAGGACTTTTTCGAAGCTCAAACTTATTAAAACTTATCTCAGATCGAGTGTGTCCGAGATTTGCCTGAGTGGTCTGGTGAATATATCTATAGAACATCACTTAGCTGAATCACTTGATTACAACGAAGTCATAAAGGAGTTTGCCAGTGCAAAAGCTATGTGATATTAATTACATCTATTAAAAAATATAAATACATACAATTTTGTTCCACCTACCTGCAAAGTTATCTGGGTCCAGAATTCGATCACACGAACGTAAGATGCAAACATGGTTTACGGGTTTTTGTAATAATATACTCTACTCATTATTTGAAGAGAATTAACATTTTTTAATAAGCAATTGTTTCAAGGTGGTACTATTAGTTTTCCAATAAAAATTTGTCAAATTAACTTGAAATTTTCGTACATTTTGGTAATACGTCTTATATTGTCATAATTAACTTATATAACTTACAACTATGAAGACTGCCCAGTCTGCTCTCTCTCTCTCATTCTTATTAAAAACCCCCCGTTATTTAGATATGTACCCCATGACTATAGAAATTGAAAACATATACCCCACGCCGGCACGAGGCGTCCGCGCAACCTCGATTTATTCCATAATTAACTTCATAGACGTCGAACAAAATAGAGTTTTGTGGTCCTTACATTGACCTCACATCACTGTCACATAATTGTTAATGGAAACTCACGTTTTAATACTTGAAACTTATAAAATTTTGACAAGCCCCTTGGGGCAGTACCTGGCCAGGCACAATCTGTAAGCGAACTGGGAAGAAGCGGCTATATGTTCACGGCCAACTGGATTACATCTTTTTAGGTGGAAGACAAAGCCTTGTGTGTCATCGCCACAGCTATGTCACATTTAATCCATGCAGTTGATTGTGTGCTGGTTGTAGATGATATTTGTTCAGCACTGGCTGACGTCACGAAAAGGCTTTGGCTTCAGACTCACATCCGGCAACTTGGATCATGTGCTCGTACAATTCTCTTCTCTTATCCATTTTTTGTTTTACAGTTCAGCGTCGGTCCGCGCACCTGGTTGTCGGGTGCGGTCGGGTGCACTGCCACACACTCGCAAAATTCGTAGAAATGATGCCTAGTACATTCCTCAGCAACGATTGCACAACTGTTAAGGCGTATTGCTCCTTTGTTCACAACTGTTTTAATTCACCACGTGTTCTGGTCACAGATGGAAATTAAATTTATAAATATTTTTAATAAATCCCAAAATTTAATAAAATGAAAACCCCCTGTATTTGTCACGTTACAGCTAGACGAGTATTTTTTAAGTAAGGTGTATGATACATTACTTTTGTTATATTTCAATCATAATGAATTTTAGTTAGTATTTAATTTTAAGTCATCACATAGCCATAAATTTATATTGTCTCTACAATTTTTATTGTAGCTGTTCACCGCATCGTAAACGTGAAAAAGTTCTAGTTATTTGATAAACAAAACAATGTAAAAATTCATAGTCGTTATTTGAAGGCAATCGCCGCATCTTTAGAGTAGGTCTAGTGTGGGTGAATGTGTTCAGAGTTAAAATAGGGAGGGGGCGGCAGTCATAAATACTGCACAGGGTGGCAGAAGCACTGGGCCGGTCCTGCTCCGTCTCCACCATGTAGCTTGCCATCACACGTGATTACTACATGGCTTCTCTTTCTCTTGTGGTGGTGGAATGTGAGTAGTTGGAGCACAATGCTTTGAAGAGAGAAGACAAATATTTCATTATTTACTTACGTATGTACTTATTTAAAAAAGTATTATTAACATTGGAAATATTAGTTAATGTCAATGAATATTGGATTCGGATAATATAACATATTTCTGTAAAGGAGTGTTGGTATACACCAGTACTGTATCATTACAACATCTGGTAATGCAACTTGTTCCCTTCCGTGAATGGTACTGTACACTATTCTGACCTTGTTATTGCTCCAGTTTCTTATTGTTCGCGTCTCTTTATTGTTACAGTTCCCTTTTCAAGTCCTGGAAGAACAACATAAAAACATGAAAAAAATCGTGATACTTTCCTTTTTACTTAGAATTTAATATCCGTAATACTTTTATTTTAATATCAATTTCATGGTTTTGAAGCAGCAAATTAGAATGTAGCTTTTTTTTGCTGTATGCACTTACTTTAGAAGATTTCAGTGAAGCCGATTAGATTATGCGTACCAGTTGTATTCAGACATAGAAAGAGTGTCGTCTACTCTGTTTATGAAGCCTTTATTATGTTCAGTCGTAATACACAAATATTATAGTTAGGTTTTAGTTTCACTTACTTTAAAAAACTACAATATATGAGATAAATATACTTTGTAAGTTAATTGTATCAAATTATTGTTTGTATAAATCCTGGTAGTGCATTGATCTGAACTGCAGTATTGAGAACGTACATAATAGTAAAACAACAGCCTTAGTGATAAGACTACAGCTATCCCCCTGTCAATCCCCTACCAGAACTATAAAAAATTTCAGTGTAATTCCATAATCACAACGTACACCCATTTGTAACCCAGTTGTTTGTGTTAAAAATAAGGCTTATAAATAACTATAAATTATTATATGAGAAGAATCTTGAATACCTCGTTTTTCCTTAGGAAAACAGGGAGTTCACCTTCAAGGTAGTCCCCCCCCAAGGAGCAGCCCTTAGTTACACCACTTTCAAGCTTCTTATGCCATAGGCTGGCTAGGTTTTTTTCTGTTTATTTATATCTCCTTAATACTAGATTTAGTCTCTTAAGATTTGTGTTGTTGTTATTCTTTGGGTGTGCTCCAGTTATCACCTTCTGTAGTACAGTATGCAAGGTACGCCTAGAAAATAACCGTACTGACATTGGAACATTTTTTATTCATCATTCTTACAATTGAAATATTATCCCCGGCAATATAATCTCCTCCCCGATCCCTTATAGTGCTCCATACAAATTTCCGCTGTTTAAAGCAATTCTGTAGGTCATTAATGCAGACTTGACCTGTGGAAACAAAATGAAATCATACAGGTCAAGATCCAGTGACTATGGTGGATGCTCCAGCATGGGAATTCCACACGTTGCCAAAAACATCTTGGTGATCAGTTTATTGTGAGTTAGAGCATTATCTTGGTGAAGAATCCATTAGTCACTTATTCACACCTATATCAAAATAGGAAATCATTAAATATATCATGTGAAAATATTCCACTTTCTTGTTGGTCAACATTGCTTACTCTCTCACAGATCGTTCATAAATGCTTGTAAGTACTTTAGTGATAACAATTTGTATGTACAATTCTAATGGAAAACACAGGATTTTAAATGCAAATTTTAATAAATACCTAAAAACATTTATCTAAAATACTGTGTTTTGGATCATACAAATTATTAGTGATACTTGGGCACGTTTTGGACAACAAAACATAAGAATTGAATGATAAATACGTTTGTAACATCAACTTCTGATAGTATGTCATGATTGCCATCGTCTGTGTTTTTTCATTGTTCAGAAATAAATTTGATGCTGCTGGAATGTTCGTTTAGATTAATTGTCAATAAATACAGTTGTTTAAATTAAAGAATAATAAGAAATTAATTTTTTGTTTTTATTCCTGCACAGGTTGGTTGTTTGATGTAACAGGCTCGTGGGATCTGTCGTTTTACATGGCCGGCGTGTGGATAGTGATAGCTGGAATATTGGTAGCAGTGATTCCTACCACCGAGAACAGACGCATTTGGGGATCCGGTATGCTGGAAAAGGATAAAGACAGCGTGGTTTAGATAACTGTCGTCCGATATCGTATTGTACAGGTAAAATATTGTCCAAACGTAAAACCTGTGCGTGAGTTTTTCAAAACATTTTTGACAGGATTGAATAATTGTGTATGTGTGTGTGTTATCTGCTCATGCTTTCCATTCATCCATGTCAGCTCCTGACTTCCATAACCCCATATTGCTTTTCATCAGTGTTCCAGTCACCACTGCCTTCCAGGCACCTTCACTCCAGGATTTTTATTGTAAAGTTGGCTGCGATGAATTGTAATAGACATTTGAATTTGAATCTAACTGAGTACTGTTGCCATCACAGAAAAGATATAAATGTTATGTTTCGGCCACGTAAAGAAATAAATAATACTTTATTAATGATTGATATAAGAGTCAACAAAATAATAACAGGAGTTCATATAGTAATAAGTACATACAGGAGTTCATTCTTTATAAGTAAAGAATCCAAATCACTGTTTACAAATACGTACACAAATAAGAAAGACAATATTAGGTTGAATGATGATGATGATGATGGTAGACAGTTATTGGATTAAGAAAATAGGTTTTCTGTGAAGTATTGCCGTAATAAATATATAAAATTAATTATATAATTATTTGTATAATTTCTCCAAAGATAAATAATGCAAAAGAATACTTACTACGAAAATCGGTACAGAAAACCATACATGACCATGTTCTAAGATTTATATTTAAAATCAATTAAATAAAAATTGAAAAATTTGACAAGTTTGACAAACTGAAATGAAATATAGAAACTACTTCTTTGTTGCTGATAACACAGTGCACATAACAAATTATCTCCTCCCCCTTCAATTATCATTTTCACATTATAGAAAATTACCTCCTCCTCCTCCTCCTCCTCCTCCTCCTTCAACTACCCTGTTTATTTATAGATATTTCATCTTCCTTTCTACAGTGGATTATTATGACCTTTTTAGGATACTGATTTATCAAAAAGAGTACGTACTTTACTCTTGTTAAAATGTAAAACATTGCATGTAAACTCCCCCTCCCCCTTAACCGATCTTCACCGAAATCAATAGGCCTTGAGTCTTCTACAACTCGGGCACATATACAAAAAATTATTTGATTCTGTTTGAATTTGCGGCAATTATTGTTTGACATAGAAGAATTCCACACACACACACACACACACACACACACACACACACACACACACACACACACACACACACACACACACACACACACACACACACCTTGGAAAATGACTTTTCTTCATGTTTTGAGGGTAGTACAACCAGAATCAGACATTATCTCGAACACGATTTTTTTCGCGGTCACTGTACGTCCATTTCCTTACGGAACATGGAAGTAATTAGTGTCTTTTAAGTGGCTGAAGTCAGTCAGTAAAAATAGGCATATTAGAAAACCTTTATATGTACAAAAATAATAAAAGGGACAGACTATTACCTAAAACACACACACACACACACACACACACACACACACACACACAAAACAGAAGTGAACCAGAGAAGCAAGAAAAGCAGACAGAGGTTGACAAGTGCTAAAGAAGGGGATATAAAACACTCCGCAAAAATAAAAAGCGAGTGTTCTTGAAACAATTGTTTAATGTTAATATAATAATAATGACAATACTTCAACAATGGTGAAACAAAGTGTAGTCATCATGTAAGGAACAAATGTGTATGTCATGTGTGTGTAATATTTACTTTTATCAATGACTAAGATAAATGGTGTTATTAATTTTAATGTAACATGTTGTTATATAGAAAGAATAATCTGTTTGTTATATTTTTCCTTGCAGATTGGAGAATCATTAAGGTGCTTAACTGTAAAAGAAGAAATAGGAAAAAGGAAACTTAGTATCTTCATTTGTAGTTGCATTTGCGTCTCTAAATAAGTATCTTCTAAAATAGTTTTTTGCAGAAACAAATGTAGTTAATTTTGTCAAGCGCATATTCTCAGTATGTAAGTTAAGAACAAAATATAAAAAAGGATAGTTATTAGAAGATTTCAATCATATATCATGTATTTATAAGAATAAATTAATGATGTTGGAAGGAAGGAAAAAATTCACTTATAAGAATTGTGGCATAGGAAATCGTTTCTCTTCGAAATAAGCATATTTAAAGTAAACTACTATAAGATCTCCGTTTCTATGTATGTTAACAGAGAATCTATTTTCTGCATTGTGTGAATAATTGGATAAATTATATAAAAAATTGCTGTCAACCAATTCAACACTGAATTTTTTACTCTTAAGTAAATTTATAATTACACAAGTTTAATTGTATGTACCAGATACTTTGTTTTTTACTGTTTGTTAAAGACTTTATGGTGTTTATTGTTTGTTATCTTAATAATCCTCAATCAAAACTATACATTTTGATACATTATGAAAATTACATGAAAAATTATGGCACGAAATATAAAAATTAGAGATGTGTCATTCAGGATTGAAAGAATCATTTTGATCGAATCGATCTTTCAAAAGATGAGATGATCAATAATGCCATCACTGAATAATTAACTAAAATAGTTCACATAATTTCTGCTAGGTGTCTCTGGATGGCCTTCTAATAAATCTGTCATTTCAGTTGCAGTTGATGATTTATTCAGATGATGGTTACTTCAGTTTCAATCACTTCACTGATTTGGTCAGTGAATGAGTTACAGCAAACAGTCTCTGCTAGATGGCTCTGGCTGTCATTTCAATTTCGGACATTTTGCTCAGTAAAAGATTTGACCAGTGAACGAGTTCCCACACTCAGTCTCCACTAGACACCTTTGGCATTTATTTCACTCTCGGTCATGTCATCGAACTACGACTCAAGCAGTTGCATTTGTAAACACAGTATATAATGGCAATCAATATGTAGTTTTCAAATATAATAAATATTAATTATTCTTGATTCTGGGTTTATTTTATTCTTCTCAGGTTAAAAAAGAAAGACACATCTTGCTCATGTTTACAATTCCAAAAATATGGGTTTGAGGGTTGTGTAATCATTCGTCTATCAAGGATTTATATAATAACTGAAATAATATAGTTTTGTCAGTGAGTTTGATGTAATTGAATTCTTAAAGGAACTTTACTGATCTAAAGGGTATAAATAATTGAAGGCAAGTGAACCTGCTGAACAGTGATAGAATTCACCCATCTCTAAGAAAAAGTCTATTGTTTAAAGCTATAATGTATACCAAATGTAGGTGCTGATGCTCAGAAAGTATTGGAGAGACCCAAATACACATGTTGTCATAAACGGTGATATTTTGTTTTTACAAGGCAGAAACTTTTGTAACTTAGTTATGCACAAAAATTTTGTCAAAATTCTGACTTTTACTTTTTTTATTAATTGATAAACATGCGAGATTTTTTACTCAGTATTTTTTGTAACATGTAACTGGACTTTGTGTATATGCACAGAAGACTGTCAAATTGTAATTACGTGAAGAAATAATTTCAAAACAGTAAATTTTTGTTTTCTACTATTAATAAATTAGATGTTATGCTACAAAATTTAAGAAAGCCAAATTACTTATGCCACAAAAATAACAAAGCCAATTTAAGTTAAACTTGACGAAGTCACTGTTTACAAAATACGTACACATACAAGAAAGACAATATTAGGTTGAATGATGATGATGATGCCAAGAGATGATGACAATGACAGTGATGATGGTAGACAGTTATTGGATTAAGAAAATAGGTTTTCTGTGAAGTATTGTAATAAATATTGTAACAAAGTTTTGTAACATTTTGTTAACTAAAAATGATTCTACAGTCTTCCAACAATTATTTCACCTTTCATAGAAATATCAATACTGGTTCTAATATCCTTGGTGTCTTACTTGCCAAATATATCTTTGATACAGGATGCAAAAAAAAAAAAATAATAATAATTTGAAATATTAGACTTGCAATTGTAATCAACCAACTTTGAACAGATACTTAGAATGTGTTTTTTTTTTTAATATTGTAATTTTCTGTACGCTTAGGTTTTTTTTACAAATTTTTATGTAGGGTAGTATAGTCATGTAGTTTCTCTACAACAGTGTTGCTTATTGATTTGTCTGTTAATGCAGCTTATATTACTACTACCACCATCATTTGTGTACGGAACTTAAGGACGTTTTAATTTTTGCCTCCAAAGATGTGGTCTGTTTGTACTTAACTTTATGACATAAAATGTACTTAGAAATTACTTAAAAGCACTTTTTTCCTATATAGTTATTTTTCAGTATTCACACTAAATTTCAGGATTCATTCTCTACTAGATTGTAAGATTATTTGCGTTTTATACATTTATATTGAAAATGTAAGATCGTGAATAGGTCAGGACTTCGCACATTATTTCAACATGGTTTAATAGGATTGTTAGACTTAGAAAACATATTGATGATTATATTGTTGGTTCTCTAAAAACAAGAAAGATATAATAAAGTAGTTGTACATTTGCATTTTGATATAAAGAGACGGTCATTTCTAGTTTTCTTATAGTCGGCATTAACCGGTGTTTCAAAAAATCCTATTAAAAACTTAATTTTAATTTGTTTTGTTAATATTGTCTGTGTTACTTAATATTACATGTTTAATTATATTTTACTTAATGCTAATTTAAATAAAATTATTTTCTGAATCCTTTTAATATATATTGGGTTTTAATAGATGTTAATATTTACCAAAATATCGTACATACGAAAACACCATATTTTAATTTTTTAAAAGAGCATTAAAATCAGGATTTGTCTCAGGCACAAAATTTCTGAGAAGGAGTGGAATGGGGGGGGGGCAATTTCTGGGTAAGTATCATGGAAAGAAATTCAATTTTATCCATAAAAAAAAGAATTGAAATAAAATTGGTAAAACAAACTGAAATCTAACTTTTTTATTAATCTTGACTGGTATATTAATATTTTAAAAATAAAACTATGCTGATCAGAAAAAGTAAAAAAATGTTGCTGACTAAAGTGACGGAAATTGTTTTATGTTTTTGGGAGGGATTTTCCATTATTACACTCTCCCCTCCGTGAATCTAATCTTAATTTATTAATAGTTAAGTACATTTACTGATGGCTACATGTTGTATCCTGTATGTGTTATAAACAAATGAAAAACAGATTGTAGAGAAACTATGTTTTTTCAAATATTATTATTTGTAACGATTAAGTAAGAGTAGAATTAAGCGTGTTTTCTTCAAAAGAAGTTAACTATTGTGTATTGTGTACACAAAAACGATTATTATTATTATTATTATTATATTTTCATTATAATTATTATCCATACAATTGCTAGAATAACAAAATATGTTGTTTCATGTGTTTGTTAGGTTGTAATTTATACAAAACGTACGGACTGAAAATGTTTTTAGCTTGTGTAGTAGTATTTGTATGCTAATGTTATGCATAATATAATCTCATTTTGCTGTGTATCAGAATAGTAAACGATGTTGACCCCACTATTGAATAAATTTTTTTCTGAAGCCATAATTTAAATCCAGTATGTAGTGTTGTGTATGGCATATTACATGAAATATGTTTCTGCTGTGTCAGTTTGCAAAATATTGTCACACTTTACTCTTTATACTAATGTAATACTTTTATAAAACTCAACTCTTATAAAAAAAAAAGACACCAGAAGTGAGAATTTCAGTATCAAGTGGCAAGTGAACTGATTCAATGTGTAAAAGGTTGATTGTATGTGTTTCCAGTAAGAGCGATTTTGCTATAAAGAATTAAGATTCAAATAAGAGTGAACGGATAATTAAATGAGACGAGGGCATAATATTGTTTATATGTATTTTGTTATAAGGAATCGATATTTACAGTTAACATAAATAGAATCATATCACAAGTCGTATTATTTTTAGTATACAAACAATATGTAACAAATTTGTTTCAGTGTAACAATATGATTTACGCAATATTTAGTTGAAACTTAGAATATGATCTTCTTCTGATAGTTCCTATCCATTTCGGATGTTGGATATCATACAGGCTATTTAACTTTCTGCATTGCTGTACGGAATAAGTCAGTTGTATTCATGCCAAACCAGGTCCTCAAATTTCTCAGGCATGATATTCTCGGTCACCCAACTCCTCTCTTTCCAAGTATTTTCCCCTGTAGTATGGACTGCAATAAGTAAAATCTCTGTTAATTTCTCATGAGATATCCCAGATACTGAAGCTTTCTTGACTTCACTGCGTTAATAACTTCCCTATCTTTCTTCATACAAATTATAAAATAGCAAAATTACTGAATCGAATTTGACATTTCAAAAATCTTCCAGCCAACTACAGTATAAAAACCAGAATTGAACTCATGGATCAACTCAAAAACATACAATGTAAACAAAGATACAAAGTTTTATACTCTTTCAAATTTAAAACATGTACTCAAACATTCTCTTTGACGATACTATAAATATTATAATAAAAAATAGGTGTCGCTGATTTTAAAGTACAAAAATTGGTTTTCAAAAGTATTCAACTCTATTTTTCAGCATGTGAGTACACTTTCTTTTATTGTAAATAAAATTATTTCTGATATTTACATTATCCTTGTAATAGTATTTAAACATTTAGAATATGGTCACATTCTTTAAAACATTACGCTCTGCTTTAGAACACACATATTTGTGGCAGTGGGGAAATTTTAGGCAGCTATGTGGGGAAAAGAGGTGTGATTGACCTGGCAACACTGCTTTTTCATTTCTTTTGTTTCGTTACACATTGAATTAGTTTACTGCCCTAGGAAGAGGAGGCATACAGGAGTGAGCTGGGTACCATAGTGTCGTATGTGAAGTCCTCACGTTAAAAATATGAACATGCATGTGTTATAAATTTCATGAATTTGTCATTTTCTTTTTGTCTCACTAATCTGAAGATTCATGGGTGGTCATATTCTGAAGTCATCAGACTTACTGGTTGATTGACTTCTCCTTGAAACACCTGTAATCCTTCAACCCTACCTCTCCGTCCCTTTGTCTCCTCCAGCTGTTCTTTCATTAATTTTACTCTCTATCATCAAAGTTATATAGCCAACGTGCCTAATTAACTGCCTCAACCATTGACATCATCATCTTTCATTTATTAATTTGAATACTTACCTCCATGGCAGTCTCACTTCTTTCATGAGATTCCTTGTATACTCCTCCAATGCCACGTCTCAAAGACTTCTATTTGTTCACCCCCCTTCCCTCTGAACCTTTCCAGTATTTTAGAGAACTTAATATTTTATAAAAATTTAATTTTCGTACAGGAGTACAGTAATACCACATTCACGCGTGTACTCCATATGTGTTATTTGAAACATATTTGAAGTTTACATCCAGCCTGTACGAACCTTAAGAAGAAGAATTGTACCAAAAAGTGTGTCAGTTAAATATATAATTTTTTAAAATAAAATTTTTTTATGACAGGATTTAAATTATGGTTTAAAACATAAAGTACCTGTTAAATATTAATACAAAACGTGTTATAATGAAACAAAATATATTTGTTTATTAAAATTGTTGAAGAAAACGTAAAGACTGCAATATAGTGAATACGAATTTTATGTAAATGTTCATTCATAATATATCTGTATGTATATATTTATTCACGACATTTTTGAGTCAGTATATTCTACTTTTGTGGTCAATAAATTTTCTGAGTTAATTACCCGTGGTCTGTCATTGAAATGTCCTATTGCTGTTGTTTTGGAAGCAGTTTTCTAGCTAGAGCAGGACACTAGTTAGAATACCGTACATCTAAAAAAAGTTGTTCCATTTTTGGGACATATGCTACCTAGCATTTGCTCTGAAGATACTGTTTCTAAGCGGTGGTCAAAACATCACCAATTAGATATTTCAAAGCCAGTTAGTTCAGAAGTATTATGCAATGACTCTAATGACATGGGCTGTGAAAGCCATGTGATTTAATATTCTTTTCCATTTACTTAACATTTCATTATTATAAACGACAAATATCTTTTTTTCTAACTCTTCTTGTCTTAAGCTGTTTGTAGAACATTTTTCATAATAGTATAATGTACATTAATTAGAAAAGAAAGCCTGTACATCTGTAAATGTAATCGATAAAATGCTTATGGATCAAATTTAAAGTATAAGGAAAAATTTTCATTTGTATTACGTTGTGTGACAATCAAAATGCAATGAGATACTTTTTGTGCTATGTACTTAATAATCTTTGAAAACTATATACATATAATGATATATTTGTGTATTTCATATTGTAAAGGACGTTCACATGTACTTAATTGTTCGCTCATTGTAAACATATAGTTCTGTTTTGTATCAAATGGTTGATACACACTGACATCTGTACAGTTGACTATATACGTAAGTGAGTTTATGTACTTTGGATTATTTACCTGATTTGATTTTGTCAATATGATGTCTGTACGGACATCGTTCATATACAACTTAATATCTAAATTATGTTGTTTTGTAATCAACACAGTTTTGTCGCATTATTCAGAAGAAATAAATTCTTTATAAGAAGTGATGTGTTGTGTATGTATTGATTACAACATGAGTTTTGTTCCTGTTAAGAATCAAGCAACAAGTTTTTTGCAAATAAACTATTTAGTAAATAGGATCCACTTGGCTAACAGAAAATTTAAGATAACTAGAATAAACAAACTTAAGTTTGCTGATGATGTTGTGGAATTTGCAAAAGAAAAACAAACAAAAAAGAATTTGAAATGTAGATCGAATTCTCAATAACATATGATATAAAAAAATTAAAATGAAAATAATTATGTTAGGTTTGGTTAGTTTGCATATGCCCTCGTGGGGTGTGATAGATGATAGATGCTGTTGTACAGGGCCCCAAGTGATTTTCTCTTTATGACTCTTTATTACTGCTATTTGACAGACATAAACTTTTGATAAACACACAAAATATACTAACACAGCCACAAATTTAAACAGACAGAAATAGAACATGGTCTGGTTCCATGACGTAATGTCTGACCCGAGATTACCCAGTTATATAAAGCAAAGGTAAATGACTCAAAATTAAGCACATCATAGTGGCAAAGTCACCATTATACATAACCATGTTGGAATATTTCATCAGTAAACAAATTTAACATTTGACAAAATCATAGCAACGTGTTATCTTGTCATGGACCATTAAGGGGTTAAGAAACATCCTCCACTGTAGTTAAATACACAGCACTGAACAAATATCCAGAATAGCTGAAAACAAAAGTCAACTTACCAATGTAATCACGGTAAGGTGGCAATTATAAGTGGTACTTATACAATTAATTCAGTTGACAGTGCGAGGCATCAAACAAGTGATTTTATTGTGTAGGGGAGACTGGGGTAAAGTAGCCACTCTAAGACAAAATGTTTTTTAGTTTACTTATTTAAAAGGAAATACAATTTGAAAAGTATTTAGCATGTAGTTTCTTTAGTGCAGAATCAATAACCATCAATATAGGAACAACATCTTGAAAGGTATTTTTGCAATTTTTGTTTTTTTTAACTTTTGTAAAGTGGCCACTTTGCCCCACTATGTGGGGGTAAAGTGGCCAGGGGTGGCCATTTTACCCCGAAAAGAAATCTTGAAATGATAAACATATTTACATACAAAATCAAACTATATTTTTATTATTAATTATTATAAATAAATAATAATGTCAATTAACAATAGATGAATATGAAATAATAGTTTTTTGCAAAAAGAAACTTTTTTTTTTTTAGAAATTTACTTGGAATGTTCACAAACAAAATCGTCATCATCTTCTTCGCATCCAGCACACACTTCATGAGCCCATTTGTGACAACCGGAACATTGTATCCATCCTTCGTTTACTGATTTTGAATAACTCTCGTTACATTAAAAACATTCAGTGTCACTATCTTCATCTGATTCAAAATTTGGTTCAAGCAATTTTCGTCGAGTTTCAGTTTGTTTTTTCATTCTCTTCGATGTTTTGTTTTTCACCTGGAGACTTTTCATTGTCTTCCTCTCCTTTTTTCTTTCTTCTTCTTGTTGCTTTTTAGCTTTTTCATCCACAAGTTCTGCTTTGAAGGGACTTGATGTTACAATAGCAGCTTTGCCCCTCTTTCGGTTGGTCTTTCTTTTAGAAATTGCAGACTTAGGCAAAGAAAAAATTTCACTAGGGCTAACTGCAAAAGAGGTGCTTGGCAAAGGATCATTAACTTTTTCCTGTAAGGCAGCCTTGTTTGGGGTTTCTTTAGGGTGTGAGCCAGCTGCACTATTTTCTGCTTCAGTTGCTGTGTGGCCATGATTTGTGACGTTCAAATATTCTCCACCATCTTTGTCCACCCTACCTTCACTCTCATGTTCAACTAATCCTTCAACCTCTGTGTCCAAAGGAATATCCGTCACCTCTGCAGCAACAAAGTCCACGTCTGAGAAGACTGATGGATCGAGCAGAACTATCCCACATTTCCTAAATCCGTTTATAGCTGTAGATGGCACAGCCGCACGAAGAAAAGCTTCTCCCAGAAGACTGCTCACCTGGAAATGGGAAACAACTCTTCCAGGGTTGTTTCAAAGGTACTTTTCAATAGCCTGTACGTAAAATGTATTAAATGGCCCCATAAAGGACACATCTAAGGGTTGTAACTTGTGGCTACAGTGAGGTGGTAAGCAAACAACTGTTGTATGATTTTGTCGTGCTGTCTCAATGCAATCGATATTCTTGACATGTGTCGCATGCCCATCAAGACTTAATAACACTGGGTCATCAGCGGTGGGCTTTGCATATTTCAAAAAATGGTTGAACCACTCAGTAAAAATGTGTGTCTGCATCCATCCTGTTGGATAGCAGGCAAATGATGTGCTGGGAGGTGCTCCATCTTGCAATTCAGTTTTCATTCGTTGTCTTGGAAAGATAACAAAAGGTGGGATAAATGTTCCACCAGCCGACATGCACACTGCAAATGTAGAAAGAAGTCCTCTTTCAGCTGATGTTATACCACCAACCTGTTGTTTCCCCTTCAGTGAAAATACTTTGGTGTTTTTTGATTGAACGGTAGTTAGTCCAGTTTCGTCCACATTGAAAACTCTATGTGGAGGGTAGAAGTGTTTATCTTGGACCTCTTTCAAGATTTCAAAAAACTTATCGACGTTTGGTTTATTAAAACCCTGTGCTCTCGCTAATGAAGTTGATTCTGGTTTTCGTAGACTCAGATTAGGATTACGCTTTCTAAAACCTGCAACCCAGTCATAACCAGCCATCTCTTTTTCCTTGTCAAATCTATGAGGTAAATTGTTCTTTTCCACTAGCTGGAAGGCTAAGCGGCGTAGGTCGTTTACTGACACGCCATAGAAACGCTGTTCTAAAGCCATGAGATGGTCTGCTAATTCTCTTTCCTGAGCTTCATTAACAACGGGTCTGTATTTGCCTAGCAATTGTTTGTTTTCAATTGCATCTATATTTTTACCTAATACTCGCCGTTTAAGTGTGTTCCGAGGGACATTGAACGTCTTTGCTGCAGTAGTAAAAGGCATGTCGTCTCTCACAGCTTTGATGGCTTGTTCCATGGCAGCACAATCCCAACCTTGCTGGTTAATTTTCCTTTTATACCCCCTTGGCAATTTGAAACCAGTAAAAAACAGCCTATATCACCAGATATGTAAGTAAAATAATACAAAGATTTAAAAAAAGTTTATGTTCATTAATTTTCTTTGTATTACATAGATTGTTCTAACAATTTTTGAAAAGTTTTGCAATCTGATTTTTTTTATATACGTATAATTGTTACAATGGTGTCTTATTAAATTATTACATATCATTTTTATAGGCCTATATATCTTTACTTCATCCTAAATCAAAATTTTATAAAACAAGCCTACTTAAAAAATGATATGAATGAAATGATAGTATTAAAATCTTTTATAAATTATAAAATTTATTTAATTATTATAATTGTCAAATTTTTAAAAATAAAAACTGATTTCAAGCAATACTTTTGTTTTCCTAAATATAAAGAACTAAATAAAAGCTCTGCAGTTAATATAATATGTTAAAATAATCTAAGAATTCAACTTGAGCAGCAATCAGAGGCACTGGCCACTTTGCCCTTTTATTCGCCATTTCACTAAATCACAACTACCTTCAAGGACGAACTTTCTAATTCATTATATGCTATATTATATTAAAGGTAATTAGACAGAGTTTTCAGCTATCTCAATTTAAAAATTGTATCAGTAATTAATGACAAAATAATGAGAATAAAACTAAACACTTACCTTACATCAATACTGGAAAAATTAGAAAATCTGTTAAAACTCAAACAGTTTGGCGAACTGATCACTGACACTTTGACACAACACTAATGGCTTCTCTACGAGTTAGTTCGCAACCTCGCCACCAGATTGGAGTAGTTTCCAGCGAGTACATGCCAATGGCCACTTTACCCCAGTCACCCCTACAGCATATGTTGAAAGAAGAAGATACACTGTGTTATCATTCAAATCATCTACAAAATACTATTTAATAATCAACACTTCTTACCTTCATAGGGTTCCAGGATTCTCACTCGAACTCATGGTCTACAAACGTGATTTAGGGTTTTTTGTTATTAATAAACTCGACTCTCATTGTGATTGTTAATTCACTCAACTTTTATTAGACATTAGAGTAATTAAAGACAACCCAGTATTTGCCCACACACAACGTCATACTTTTACCCCCTTTAATTTAGCGCTTTTATTTAAATGGTCATATTTTGTTAGTTGATTTTGAAATGATTACTTTCCTCGAGTTGTGTCCATGAAGACCTCGTGTTGAATTTAGTCCGTTTTGTTCACTTGTTTTAGTCCGAAAAACGTTTGCACTGATTAAGATTTTGTTCACTGGTAGTTGTTTGCTATCTCATTGTCGTTTCACTACGGTATCACTTGGTTTATGCACATTTTTAATAATTTTGTCGTATTTCGGCTCGCGAGCCTTGTTACACTGAACCGTGTCTATTTTATTGTCTATGTACACTTTTACTATCACATTTTCACTCCTTCGGCCGGTCCGTCTACCTTGTTTTATGTATTTCAGGCGGACCGCGCGCCCACACAACTGCGCGCTTTAGATGTTATTAGCCGACTGCCGCCGAACTCGACGTTTCCAAGATGGCCAAACGTCGTACTGACCATGGCAACTTGCGTTTTCATTGGACGTTCACCTCTCGAGGAGTTTACGTCATCTAGTACTGGGTGCGAAGCAATTTTTTAGACGTGACATTTCTATGTGAACGTTGGCCGAACCATGCGCTCACACGCAGGAATGTGCACCCTTGCTGATAACTTACATTCCTGTACCATTTTGTACCTCACACGGAGCTATAGTCGGTGACCCATTATTATACTCTGGTTAAAATGAAACAGCTTTCATTTGCAAAGTCTCATCGGTTTGTACCGTTACAATACCCCCCCCCCCAATGAGAGGTTTTCTGCCAAAACAGGAAAACTCTCATTGCTAAAACCTAAGAGGGCCAGCGAGGATATGGTGCCAATAACCCCCTTAATTCCTTAACAAATCATGGGTAATCTACCCCCCTAGTTCGGCGACTATGGCTGCACCTGAATGACATTACTGGACTTCTCTGTCCGAGATTCCAACACCATAAAATCAGACAGGCACTCACCACAGTATCACCTAACCTTGTAACATTTCAGTAAAAATCAATAACTGGCCTTATACCAAACCAAATCCTCAACCGATATATCTCCCCTTATACATACTGGACTGCCTTTAGCAAAGTACTGGGTGCGTACATATGTGCCCTACTATCTTAAAATTAATACACATTAACTCAACTAAACATCCCTCACTATACCAAACACTAACCTCAAAACAAGTATAATCATTTTTAAATCAACATGAATATTTCATCCCTACATATGAATAAAATTCTCTCATACTACTCAACTTTTAATTGTTTGTCTGGCCATATCATTTAAAATCAAAAATAAATTATGTAAATTTCATTCATGTAGTGAAATGAATCTAAGTTTATGATCAAGAATTCACATTTAAGTTAATTCACATTATCTCTTTTAATTAATCATTTTAATTGCAACTTTCAAAATTCAAAAATCTTAAATGAATTTAATTTTCCTTATAAATCCTCATAGTTATATACTGACAATTATTTTAAAATAACCTATTTCTATCATCAACTCCATTACAACTACATTTGGGTACAAAATATGATATAAATACTATGAATTCGCTGATACGTTGCCAACACAGCATCACTTCATATAGTGAACATGAAACACAATACAATCTTTACTTCAAAGACAAAAAAAAAAAATTTTTTTCCAATAATTAACTGAATTTAATTTCCAGAAATACATATTTTGATAATTAATAAAAAGAAACAAAATTATTACCAGTATCAACTCAACTGAACTTATGAGTTAATTACATGAAATATACCATGCATTTAACACCAGTCATCAGCTGATATCTGATTACCAGGTGAACGACCTCACTGTAGGCACACTGAATACAAGTAAACATAATACAACGTAAACATTCATAAACAACATAAAACTCATTTCATTAAAATAAACATCTCATTTGCACCAGAATACAATTTACAAACATTTCAATTTTAAGTTTAGTTTCAAATGCTATTAACTCTTTAACTTGTTACATTTATTATTACATTTTAATCATGAATTTCTATTAAGTATTTCCATCATCAATTGGTTCGGGTGACTCTCAGTCATTCACAGTGATTTTATCTATTGAATGGGAATTTAGATATAACCTTACCCACCTTCGTCCTTCTAACAACCACTAACAGATTTGTATAGGGTGACACCGATCTCTCTATTATATTTATCTCCACTAATTTCTCTAACTCCACTTAAATCATTCTCCTCTTATTACAAAATACCTGATACCCTCTTTGTACCTAGGATGTGTGTTCCCTTCCCTTATGCTCATTCCCTTATTAGTTCCTGGCCTCTCCCAGGTAACTGTGCCACACCTCATTTAAAACTATTCACCTCCCGCCATAACGCCTTGCGTTGAGGACTCCTTACCGCACCACCCTCACTACAAAATTTCACCACCACCTATTTACTTTCCATTTACATCACTCTCACTTTCTCTACATACATCATGCACTCCCGCTACTGTGTCCCTACTACTGACCTGTTTCTGTATTACTTTTATTCCAAAATTTCTTATTTTGTCTAATACCCATTTAAAGTTAACTTTGACTGACTCAATGCCTTATTGAAATAATCATCACCCAAACTCCATTTTTTACAACATTTCACATCAAGTTAATCATTGAAAATTACACTAGAAAATTCATACCTACCTCACATGAATTTGATTACCTAATTTAAAACCTTTTAAATTCCTTTAAAATTTATTATTAAAACATTTTACTTTACTTCCATTTCCTTATAAAATTCCTACCTACGTATGGTCAATCATTCAATCAAATAACACATGATTACTGTCATAAACTCAAAAATATAAACATTCATTACAACAAATATATTGTACATAACCCTATGTAATTTCTGATACATCATAACAACCATATGACTCAACAACTAAACACATTCTACCTTTACTCATTTACTATTTATTATAAAGTATAATTCTCAGAAAATCATGTAAATTCATCACCAAAATTCATTCATACAACATTAATTAATTAGTTAATTCATCTCAAATTATGTAGTTCAATCTTTTTTCAAAAACACAACGTTACTTTAATTGCCTTACTCCAAAATAATTGCAATTCATTTGCATTATCAATTTCACAATTATTCTCATTATTTGTTTAGTTTGATAAAATATTATTATTATTAAATCCATTAGTATTGCATACATACATTGTTTACATGAACTACAAAGTACAACATAACCTCCTACACAAACACAATTAACTTCACTATACATTTATCTACAATTTTTCGTCATATCATTACTGTTTACCACACCTCACTACATAAGTTAACCAAGTCATCACCATAAACTAAAATAATTAAATGTTCATTCACTGTTTATGTAACAACCATCATCGTATATTACTTTACTAAAATTGAACTTTAACTTGTGAAAAACTTACTTTTTTCGTCGGACGCGTTTCGGCTTAAGTATCCGCCTTCTTCAGCTTTTAGTCAGACTGCCATCATTTCGTAACTGTTTTTGTGTGGAAGGTGTAGTGGGGGTGGTGTGTGGAGGAAGGGGATTGGTGCAGGGATTCAACTTGACGTTTGTTTTTTGTAAAATTGTGTCAAAAAGTGTATGTGATTTATATTGTAATTGATCGTTGAGTATGTTGTTTGGTTGTGTTGTGTGGTGTTTATATATTTCGTATTGTTCAGTTGTGTTGAGTTTTCGGCCTTTAGGTAAGTAATGTAACATTACTGTTACAATGTTACATTACTTACCTAAAGGCCGAAAACTCAACACAACTGAACAATACGAAATATATAAACACCACACAACACAACCAAACAACATACTCAACGATCAATTACAATATAAATCACATACACTTTTTGACACAATTTTACAAAAAACAAACATCAAGTTGAATCCCTGCACCAATCCCCTTCCTCCACACACCACCCCCACTACACCTTCCACACAAAAACCGTTACGAAATGATGGCAGTCTGACTAAAAGCTGAAGAAGGCGGATACTTAAGCTGAAACGCGTCCGACGAAAAAAGTAAGTTTTTCACAAGATAAAGTTCAATTTTAGTAAAGTGATAGTGCTGTGAAAGAAGAGATGAACAATCAAGACAACTATCGTATATTAGTCTTATCTTATGTTTACACCATTCATTTACAATTACGGACATATTGCTAGTATAATTATAATAACCATTACCATCACTTTTCTCCATTGTATCAATACACTAGTTAAAACCTTATTGCATCCTATTAATTCAAAATTCCTGTCGACATTTGGTATGTTAAGTTCTCCCTTGGATTTTCCGTTAAAATCAGGTAAGTTATATTATCACAACATTATCATCATCTACTGTTGCTACTTCAGTTTCAACACAAGGTAAGAATTCAATATAATTATCATCTCTCTCTGTCTCTAACCTCTCTACTAATTCTTTATACCTTCTACCAATCTCAAATAATTCTACCTCCCCATCAACACACAACTCTCTCTCAAAATATCCCTCACCATAACGCCATCTCACATTTTCTCTACTAATCCATGCAGAGGGTACTGCTTTGTTACTACACCATCTGGCTCTACCAGATGCACAAAAAATCAAGAGACAATTATTTGTAGATCATACATCTCCCAAATACACTCGTGAAGCATTTTCTTCACCCACAACCACAACACCACGGGAAAAATTTACCCTCTACAACCCCTCTACCTGTAAACTCTCTCTACTCTCTCTCTCTCTCTAACTTATCAACACTCTCTACCACTCCATTATTAAACTCTACTTCCACTAAAATTTTATCAACACTCTCAATATTCACAACCTTATTCTCTAATACCACATTTTTAATTATATTGTCATTTTTTTCACCCCTACTTCCCGTATTATATGTTAACTGATCGTCTTTATTCTCGTTTAATTGCTCGGTCTCTTTACCACTTTTTATCCCCACTATACTCTCATAATTATCGTCACTATTCAATATTTTATTCTCCAACTCTACCACTTCCACTATTTTATTATTATTATTTGTCATATCTCTAACACTGTCACATTTATTACCTGATTTAATTTCCTTTCTAACCTTTTATTCATTTTGTTAATCTTCTCCTTGCAATTGTTACTTATTGATTCTATTATCTGTTATTTCATACTATCACAACATGTATTAATTTCATGAATATGTTGGTTAATACTAAAATTTTTTTGTTTTATTTCATTTCTTATTTCATTAATTTGATCATTCATCTTAGCGTTTACTTCATCAAATTTAGCATTAAAATTACTATATTTTATTTTATTGAACTTAACATCAGAATCACTCTTTTGTTCATCAAACTTACTATTTATTTTATCGAATTTATTATTTTGTTCATTAACATCCTTTGATATTGCTCTTAAAATACTCATTATATCATCATCAAATTGACTGTTACATTTTGTTGAGGTTGGGGTTAATTGAACTCCAGAGTCCTCTGTAATATTTGTTTCATCTGTAACACTTAATTCGATTCGACCATTTTATCTTGACCCACATTCGGAGTTGAATGAACTCCCAGGCCACTCATGACAGCTGATTCATTTAAGTTAATTATTTCACTTATATTATTTTCGTTATTTCCTGCCATCTCTATTTTATTTATGAGATTTTAATCTTACAAAAAAAATTTTAACCTTACATGTACTCGGTATTAATTAACCTTATAAGTATTTCTTAAATACAGTATAAACATCACATAACCTGCACGTAATTTATACGTACGCTGCTTTCACCTCCAAATCACACTTATATCCACGGGTAAATGTGGTTTGTATAAAATTGATTTTATAAAAACTGTCCCTGTTCGGGCGCCAAATGTTATCGTTCAAATCATCTACTATTTAATAATCAACACTTCTTACCTTCATAGGGTTCCAGGATTCTCACTCGAACTCTTGGTCTATAAACGTGATTTAGGGTTTTTTGTTATTAATAAACTAGACTCTCATTGTGATTGTTAATTCACTCAACTTTTATTAGACATTCTTTTTATCATTCTCTTTTTTGTGAATAAAAAATATAAAATAACTTCTTTTTTGGTATAACTTTCAGAATTTCAAACAAACAGTTTTTAGTATACTTTCTTCTTATAATTAACTTAACTACTTAATTAGAGTAATTAAAGACAACCCAGTATTTGCCCACACACAACGTCATACTTTTACCCCCTTTAATTTAGCGCTTTTATTTAAATGGTCACATTTTGTTAGTTGATTTTGAAATGATTACTTTCCTTGAGTTGTGTCCATGAAGACCTCGTGTTGAATTTAGTCCATTTTGTTCACTTGTTTTAGTCCGAAAAATGTTCGCACTGATTAAGATTTTGTTCACTGGTAGTTGTTTGCTATCTCATTGTCGTTTCACTACGGTATCACTTGGTTTATGCCCATTTTTAATAATTTTGTCGTATTTCGGCTCGCGAGCCTTGTTACGCTGAACCGTGTCTATTTTATTGTCTATGTACACTTTTACTATCACATTTTCACTCCTTCGGCCGGTCCGTCTACCTTGTTTTATGTATTTCAGGCAGACTGCGCACCCACGCAACTGCGCGCTTTAGATGTTATTAGCCGACTGCCGCCGAACTCGATGTTTCCAAGATGGCCAAACGTCGTACTGACCGTGGCAACTTGCGTTTTCATTGGACGAGCACCTCTCGATGAGTTTACGTCATCTAGTACCGGGTGCGAAGTAATTTTTTAGACATGACATTTCCGTGTGAACGTTGGCCGAACCGTGCGCTCGCATGCGGGAATGCGCACCCTTGCTTATAACTTACATTCCTGTACCATTTTGTACCTCAAACGGAGCTATAGTCGGTGACCCGTTATTATACTCTGGTTAAAATGAAACAGCTTTAATTTGCAAAGTCTCATCGGTTTGTACCGTTAAAACTGTTGCAATTAGATTATGTTAACAAACAAATATATCATTTTTAAATTGTCCCAGTTCAGGCGAAATTTGTTAACAAACCTTTTTCTCATTTTGCATTGTTAACAATTTTAACACTCTGGTTTCTGTGTTTACTCTGGGCAATTCAGCCGCCATGTTGCTTGTTACCAACATGTAACATTTATACTTACGGGTCCCAGGGTTCTATGTGCGAGCGCAGAAAACACAATGTTTGTTGAGAAATAATATACTCGGATTGCATTAGTTAAAACTTGTGTTTATTGATCATCGGAAATTTTATATTTCAATAACAAAAACAAAATGGAGTCTTTCTCCTTTTACAAAATCCAAATACAAAATGGCTGTGCTACATTTCCTCTCTTCAGCCTTTATGCATGATACATTTACGCAATCTATTGTAACGAGCAGAAAATTTTAAAATTTTTTAAATTCTCACCTCGGCAGAGTACGTTCACACGAGGCAAGTGTCAACGACTTATGGTGGAGCAATAAATAAGGAGTAATGAGAAGGTGTCAGTGAAGCGTTGCTGACTTGACAATAGAAACGCATTAAGTTCTATCCAACTATAGAATTTGGTGGCGTAAGATGACAGGGAAAGTTTCGTCCAGAATTATTGCTCTCCGCAGCTGTAACAAAGTAAGGAGGACATTCACACCCGTACCAAGAATCGTAGCAGATGTGGCCGTATTACGTCAGTAGACGATAAGCGACAAAAACAAGTAATGTTCCATACTACAATGAAACGGATACGCTGCACCTTAAGTAACAATACTGGAAGATAGGCTGACAAAAACTAAAGTCATGTTACACAGCTGGAGGTATCGTCTAATTGACAGACAAGAATTTACGAAGGGAAAGTTAGAGTGACTTCAACGACCAGCAGATGTTCGAAATTAGTAATAGCCAGAAAAAAGGGGTAAGAGCATAGAACAATACGCCAGGAAGACTGTAAGTAAAGATAATGGGAATCTATAGAAACGCAGAGTTTACTCAGACAATAGGCTGTTAGACAAATTGTTTATAGCCAGAGTTTCTTCGAAGCGGGTCAACGATCGTCTAGCTGGAGAGCAGGGAGACTTAAGGACCTATCAGAGACCTTCAGCCAGCGAGAAATTTGATGGTGAGGGATGTTTCCATAGCAACTGAGACGAAGAACCTATCGAAAGAACTATGACGTCGGATTTTGACAGAGTGGGACAGTATTTTCCGAGAAAATCAAAAAACTGACCAATCTCGAAAAGAAGTGGGCGTGAAGCGCGCCAGAGACAAGATTTTGAGTAGGGACGAATTAATAAAACTAGCTGTCCAGGAAGACGGAGCGTCAGTTGTACTCAATTTCTAGTCAGTTATACTCAAATTGTACGCAGTCATACTTAAATTTTAGTCAGTCATACAGAATTTTCAGACAGTTTACATTTCAATTATTAAGTAGTTTAACTTCAAGTGCGAGAGACGGTACATCATAAACTTTCCATTGTTACTCGAATCATTCGGAAGTTAGATAAATAACGAGGAACTTAAAACGTAATAATACATTCATATCGCGGTAGTGAACTTTACCGGAGTGCGCATTAACGGACTTAGTGAAATTTACACCAAGTGAACACTCAGACCGTTACACTAACAGACAGCATCACTAAACGATATACAACTTAGTGGAACTTAATATTGTGTCTCAACAACATAATGAACACGAAACATTAAACAAACTAACCAATTATAGGATCGTTTGTGGAAGCAGCGACAAATGAAACTAGACATGTTTATTGACTTTAAAACGAACACACAGCAAACACAGTAAGATAGGACATTGATTGAACACTGAACTTCAATCACCCACACATATACAAACACCTACGCGAGTGACCGGAAGAATAAAGTGATAAGTGGCAGTGATAAAACAACTAACGACGGAATGTATCTACGAGCCATCTCCATCACCAGAACGAGACTACGTCAACAACTAATGGATATTCACTAACCAAGTAACCATTATTATAATTACTTCTAATTTGTAACTTCTACTGACCTGGTTTCTTTCAAAGAATTCACACCTGAGAAATTATTAAGAAAAGTAATGAGTAAAATTGAAATAAGTAGTTAATGAACGTATAAACAAAAGCTTATTTGGGATTTAATGAACGCATTAAATAAGTAGAATATTGAATTGTAACATCATTTGATTTATATATGTATGTATGTTTTCTTTATTTCAGCATATATTGAGATATATCTTTGTTTATTATAAATATGTATGTATTTCAGGTACAGCGACGTATCCTATGTACTATTATAATATGTCATAAATGATAATTAAACTAGTATTTTAGTTAACCAGAAACATGCGTTCATTATTACCAATGCAACCCGAATATTGACTTAAAGTTTGAAAGAATGCAAATAGATTTTAAGAGTTTCTTATGTTCAATTAAATAAATGATATCACGTATGTGTTGATGAACGTAGATAGTTAGAATCATCATTAAGATTAAATTATACACATACTTGTCAGTGATCGTTAAATTTATATATTTAATAACTAATTTATTGTGCTATCAATACGCATATTAAATGATTGTTATAAATGGCGTCCAACTTAAGGGCTAGATAAATTTAAGAAATTATTAAATTAACACATTAAGTAATTCAATCGCGATTAGCACAATAGATTTATAACTTATTTATGTTGTACTATATATTTTGACTTCAAATACTCTGGTTACATATTTAAGTGAATCTAGACCGTTACTGCAATTTTAATAATTTAAGTTATTAAGTTATGTGAATCACATAACATGAACCAATGCTTTGTGATTTATTGGTACCAGTACACACACACACATGCTCCCATACATACTAATTTAATGGTACATTTTAAATCTTTTGCTTGCGCTCAATTAATATGGTTCTGTAGTTTTTAAATTGTGTGAAAGGTTTACTTTCCTGCTTCGCTGGATGAAGATCGAGTCAGGCGTCACTCATGTTCCCGCTGGTATTCTGCCGAACTATTACACTGTTCTTTTTGTAACTGCACTCACTGTCTCTACATTTTATACTTGTTGATTTTAGATAGGTTTAATTTCACATTTTGTTACATCGTTGAGGTTACTTTAAAGGCTTGCTGGGCAGCAAATTTTGTAGCATGCAATTCGCACGAAGGATACGAGTCGACTGAGAATGCCAATATGGCGCTTCTTTCCGAAGTGGAAAGGGTTGTCGCGTCATCAATTCTATTGTTCTTTGTGATGACGTCTTGGTTTTTTAAGGTGCAGCAATTACGCCTGACATTCTTTAGATGACGTTTACATAGGATCGGTCGTTTGTTTTGTCCAAATCGCTGCCGCTTCTCACATACGCCACTGACCTTGACGCAAACCCTTCATTGCTTACTGCGTTGTTTCTCACTTTTGGAAAACTTTACCCTCACACATTTTAATACTGTATTTAATTTACAATAAAATTATACCTGTTATTTACCCAAAATCCCTATACGGACCTATTTGTACCGTTACAAGACCCCCTCAATGAGAGGTTTTATGACGAAGCATAAGAACGCTCATTGACACATTCATGCTTCCTAAAGGGATCAGCTAGGATATGTCGCCACAACCCCATGTAATGTTTATATAAAAAGAATATCGATAACTTACCCCTTGGTCCAGTGATTGTGACAGCACCTGCATGACCTTACTGGACTTCTCTTTCGAGATCCCAACACCGCAAGGCCAGTCAGGCACTTAATGCTGCTGTTCTGACGTGGTGGCCAGCTCAGGACCGCCGTCACAGCATCACCAAACTCTGAAACATCGAATAAAAAAGTCAAATAGTGGCCTTGTATAATACCATATCCCTAACTGATCTGTTTCCTCTTAGCTGCGTATTGGTTTACGTTAATAAGCATTGGTTTTTTCCTTAACTCCTAATATCTCTAATACATAGATGAAAACAATATTTATTATAGATGTATCCTTCTCTTATTTCACTCCAAAATATTTATTAAAATTTCGATTCCGATCAATAATATTTAACTCTGTTCCATTGCACAAGAAGAAACTTAAATCTTTACACTAATGCAATAATATGTAAAACAATTAATTAAGTTTAAGAGAATCAACAAAACAATTTATCTATATACTTCTTATATAGAACAAAACACAAGCTTACTACTTCAGAACAATCTATCTATTTAAAATTCATTAATCATCTTTCATGATCCTAATCCTTTAAAACAAAATCATAATTATCTTTTATGATCACCATCATCAACATTATATATTTAATATCCACTAAACGTTACTACCCAATCTACTAACCTCCTTCCACACACACTATGACCATACAACATAATATAACATAAGAAAACATTAACCTTGAACATTCACATTGCTACATTGAACTAAACAATTCACCTTTAAATAATTTGTATATAAAATTATAAATATTACAACTTGAACATTCTATTAACTCTTTTCCATTTCCCACTGTGAATTTTCTATTTAACATTTTGATCATCATTAATTAGTTTGAGTGATTCTCAGTCATTCACAATGATTTGATTTATATGGGCATTTATATATAACCTTACTCACCTTTCTATCTACTAACAACCACTAACAGATTTGCATAGTGTGACACCAATCTCTCAATAATAACCCCCTTCAACACTAATTCCACTTATACCATTCTCCTCTTAGAATAAAATACCTAATACCCTCTTTGTACCTAGGATGTGTGTTCCCGAACCTGGCAATTCCATTCATAACCTTTTGCCCTTCCCAATAATCTCGGCAAACACTCTTCGACCCTTCACAATTACCTGCCCAACGACGCACGTTGATCACTCCTTACCACCTCACCCTCACAACAAAATATCACCATCACCTTTTTATTCTCTAATTACATTACCCTCTCTTTCTACATATATGCACTCCCACTACTGTGTCCCTACTACTACCCTGTTTCTGATTACTTTTATTCTACAATTCTTATTTTCTCTAACACCCATTAAAGTTAGCTTTGACTGACTTACGTGCCTTATTGAAATAATCATCACCCAAACTCTATCTCTTAGCACATTTAAATCAATTAATTCGTCTACCATTTATTTTAATTCAATCAGTTATTTAAACACAACATTACTTTTAATTACCTTCTTCCAAAACAATTACAATTCATTTATTACAGACTCTGATTATTTATTTAGTCTGCTAAAATATTATTATGATTATTAAATCAATTTCTACTACATGCACACATTGTTTACATAAAATACATTTCACAACACAAACACAATTAATTTCACTATAAATTTATTTACAATTTTTTGTCATTATTTTTCTGTTTACCACACCTCATTTCATAAGTTAGCAAGGTCATCACCATAAACTAAAATAAGTAAATGTTCATGAACAACACAACATCTATCCTCCATCATCGAATACTACTCTGATCTTACGGCTACACCATTCATTCACAATTACAGACACATTTTTATTATTATAATTATAACAATCATCATCATTGCTTTTTTCCATTGTATCAATACTACTGATAATACAAATGTCATTGCATACCATTATTTCAAAATTCCTGTCGACATTGGGTATAGTAATTTCTCCTTTAGTATTTTCTGTTACAGTCAGGTAAGTTACATTATCATTAACTACTGTTGCTACATCCATTTAAACATAAGGTAAGTACTCACTATAATTATCAACTCTCTCTCTTAATTCTGTATAACTCCTCCCAACCTCAAACAACTCTATCTTCCTATCACCATACCTCTCTCTCTCAAAATATCCAGGGGGCCCTAAATCATAAAAACACCTCCTGGTCCTTCCAGGAACATCACCAAAATTCAAAGGACAATTATTTGTAGATCTTTCATCTACCAAATATACTCGTGAAGACCCTTCTTCACCGCAACAACACCACGGGAAAAAATTACCCCCTGCAACCCCTCTACCTCTATACTCTCTCTCCACTTTCTCTCTGACTCATCAGCATACACTAACATTCCATTATTACATTCTACCTCCTCTAAAACTTCATCACCATTATTTTTAATTATATCATCGTAATTCTCAACACCACTTACCTTATCTTCTTTATATGTTAACTGACCGTCTTCATTTTCATTTAATTGGTCGGTCTCTTTACTATCTTCTACCGCCATTTTAATCTCACAATTCTCATCTACTTTATTCCTTTTAAAGTTATTAATTATGTCATCTACTCTTGCATTTTGTTTATCAAACTTCTGACTGACTGCTTCTATTATTTGTTCTTTTATATTCTCATAACATGCATTCATTTCGTTCATTTGTTTATTAAAATTAAAATTTTGTTTCTTAATTTCATCTTTTACTTCATCAAACTTTTCATCAAATTTATTTAACTTTACACTCTGTTCACTGAAACTAGTACACAACATTGTATTTTTCTCTAAAAGCAATTGGATCATTTTCATCATATCTTGATCCTCAGATTTTTTAATCGGGACTGGCGTTGAATGAATTACTTCATCTATAATTTTCGACTCAGTTCCGCTTAATTCTACATTAATTTGGCTCTCGGTTTCAATGTCAGTTAAGCTGACATTGTCATTATTCTCTGCCATCTTGAAATTTTATATATATATATATTTCTTTTTTTTCAAAATATTACTATATATAACATATACTTATTATCAAAAAGATATTCTATTTCATTTTGTCTTACTACTACCACTTATGGTTACAAACTAACCTTACTATCGTATATTGATTACATACCCATTCTCAACAACCATCCTGTTTCTGTATGCAGGTCTTTTTATATAAATTTTATTTATATAATGTCCCACCGCAAGGGCGCCATTTGTTAACAAACAAATATTTCATTTATCTAAAAATGAACTTTTTCTTGTGAAAAATTACTTTTTTCGTCGGACGCGTTTCGGCGTACGTATCCGCCTTCTTCAGCTTTTAGTCAGACTGCCATCATTTCGTAACGGTTTTTGTGTGGAAGGTGTAGTGGGGGTGGTGTGTGGAGGAAGGGGATTGGCACAGGGATTCAACTTGATGTTTGTTTTTTGTAAAATTATGTCAAAAAGTGTATGTGATTTATATTGTAATTGATCGTTGAGTATGTTGTTTGGTTGTGTTGTGTGGTGTTTATATATTTCGTATTGTTCAGTTGTGTTGAGTTTTCGACCTTTAGGTAAGTAATGTAAAATTTCAAGATTAGTGTCTATGTTGGTGTAACTGTGGTTTTCTGTGTGTATGTGTGTGGCAAATGTGGAGTGTATATTGTTGTTGGTTAGAGCTTTTAAGTGTTCAGAATAACGGGATGAAAAAGATCTTCCTGTCTGGCCGATGTAGAAACTATTGCAGTCATTACAATTTAATTTGTAAACACCTGTTTTGTTATATTTGTCTATGTCTGTGTTTGTATTATTGATGTGTTTTTTAATGGTATTATAAATAAATAAAGACCCCACACTAAAATTTCATAAACAGATTAACAAGTTTATAAACAACACAAAACATATAATCAAACCAGAAAGCGCCAAATATATTTATTTATTAAACAAATAAAACCTAACCCCCTAAACTAAATGCATTACCAAAAATACATAAACCTAACATTCCCATCCGACCATTAATAAACAACACACAAGCACCCTCCCACAAAATCGCAAAACAACTAGACAAAATAATCAGAGAAAATATTAATCTCAGTAACAACACATCTATCTAAAACAACATCGACCTAGTCAGGAAAACTGAACACATCCACATCCCACATCCCACATAACTCAACTCTGGCATCTTTTGATATAACCAATCTATACACTAATGTCCCCATCAAAGAAACCATCCAAACACTAGAACAACTACTCAGACAAAACAACACACCTGAAACACACATACAAGAAATCATCACACTTACCAAACTAATAACTGAACAAAATTACTTTACATACAATAACAAGATATACACACAAACAGAAGGTCTCCCGATGGGATCCCCCATATCAGGAATACTAGCAGAAATATATATACACAACATAGAACAGAACCACATAATAAACAACAACAAATACACTAACAAAATTATATACTGGCACAGGTATGCAGATGATATATTACTTTTATTCAAAGGCAACACAAGACAAGTTGAAAACTTCCACAAATACATAAACACAATACACCACAAATTAAAATTTACACTGGAAATTGAACAAAACAATAGTATAAATTTTCTAGACCTAACAATTAACAAAACTAACAATACACACACGTACAAAATATACAGGAAACCAACCACAACTGACATGGTTATACACAACACATCAAACCACCCAATACAACATAAACATGCGGCCTTCAACCATATGCTCCATAGACTAACTAAAATACCCTTAAATAAACAAGATTACACCGATGAACTCAACACAATAAATACATAGCAATCAAAAACGGTTACAACCCTAATTTAATAAACACACTACACAAATGCATCAAAACAAAAACAACAAAACAAAATACCATCAACACACAACACAATAAATACATCACACTCACATACCACAACTCCTACACACACAAAATCGCCAACACATTCAGAAAACACAAATACAAAATAGCATACAGAACAACCAATACCATTAAAAAACACATCAATAATACAAACACAGACATAGACAAATATAACAAAACAGGTGTTTACAAATTAAATTGTAATGACTGCAATAGTTTCTACATCGGCCAGACAGGAAGATCTTTTTCATCCCGTTATTCTGAACACTTAAAAGCTCTAACCAACAACAATATACACTCCACATTTGCCACACACATACACACAGAAAACCACAGTTACACCAACATAGACACTAATCTCGAAATTTTACATTACTTACCTAAAGGTCGAAAACTCAACACAACTGAACAATACGAAATATATAAACACCACACAACACAACCAAACAACATACTCAACGATCAATTACAATATAAATCACATACACTTTTTGACATAATTTTACAAAAAACAAACATCAAGTTGAATCCCTGCGCCAATCCCCTTCCTCCACACACCACCCCCACTACACCTTCCACACAAAAACCGTTACGAAATGATGGCAGTCTGACTAAAAGCTGAAGAAGGCGGATACGTACGCCGAAACGTGTCCGACGAAAAAAGTAAGTTTTCACAAGAAAAAGTTCATTTTTAGATAAGTGTTAGTGCTGTGAAAGAAGAGATGAACAATCAAGACAAAAATATTTCATTTTTAAATTGTCCCAGTTCGGGCAAAATTTGTTAACAAACCTTTTTCTCATTGTAAATTGTTAACAATTTTAACACTCTGGTTTCTGTGTTTACTCTGGGCAGTTCAGCCGCCATGTTGCTTGTTACCGACACGTAAAATTTATACTTACGGGTCCCAGGGTTCTATAGGCGAGCGCAGAAAACACAATGTTTGTTGAGAAATAATATACTCAGATTGCATTAGTTAAAACTTGTGTTTATTGATCATCAGAAATTTTATATTTCAATAAAAACAAAATGGAGTCTTTCTCCTTTTACAAAATCCAAATACAAAATGGCTGTGCTACATTTCCTCTCCTCAGCCTTTATGCATGATACATTTACACAATCTGTATATTTTGACTTCAAATACTCTGGTTACATATTTAAGTGAATCTAGAACATTACTGCAGTTTTAATAATTTAAAAGTTATTAAGTTATGTGAATCACATAACGTGAACCAATGCTTTGTGATTTATCGGTACCGGTACACACGCACACATGCTCCCACACATATTAATTTAACGGTACATTTTAAATCTTTTGCTTGCGCTCAATTAATATGGTTCTGTAGTTTTTAAATTGTGTGAAAGGTTTACTTTCCTGCTTCGCTGGATGAAGATCGAGTCAGGCGTCACTCATGTTCCCGCTGGTATTCTGCCGAACTATTACACTATTCTTTTTGTAACTGCACTCACTGTCTCTACATTTTATACTTGTTGATTTTAGATAGGTTTAATTTCACATTTTGTTACATCGTTGAGGTTACTTTAAAGGCTTGCTGGCCAGCAAATTTTGTAGCGTGCAATTCGCACGAAGGATACGAGTCGACTGAGAATGCCAATATGGCGCTTATTTCCGAAGTGGAAAGGGTTGTCGCATCATCAATTCTATTGTTCTTTGTGATGACGTCTTGGTTTTTTAAAGTGCAGCAATTACATCTGACATTCTTTAGATGATGTTTACATAAGATTGGTCATTTGTTTTGTCCAAATCGCTGCCGCTTCTCACGTACGCCACTGACCTTGACGCAAACCCTTCATTGCTTACTGCGTTGTTTCACACTTTTGGAAAACTTTACCCACACACATTTTAATATTTAATTTACAATAAAATTATACCTGTTATTTACCCAAAATCCCTATACGGACCTATTTGTAGCGTTACAATTACATTACCAAAACTGCTAATACTGATTATTGCATACAATAAGTGAAGGTGAATAAATCAAAAACCTTCTGTGAAGGAAAAAGTGTAGTGTGTGAACTTAAAAAAGTATTTTAGTTAACAAACTGTATTAGAATAAATGGAAGACCTGTGATAAACAATGTACTAGCAAGTAAGAGGAACTCATTATAATGTGATTAAGTTAAGGAATAGTTAATAAGAATTATAGGATAAGATAGAAATTAAGTCATTGGGATGGAAGACAAACAAGAACAATGGACACTGTTTTAATAGTGAAGGAATGAGAGAATAGAATATATGGTGTAAAGTATAGTTTAATAGTAGTATAGTAAAAGTCGAGGTAAGTAGCCTACAGCATTGAGGTAACAGCAATGACAGCAGTTAATCTGTGACATAAACTCTACACTGAAACATAAGTCACTTTGTGATAACGACTGAATAACATTCAGAAGCATTTGAAGGAATAACATGTTCTTAATTGTGCACCACTTCCTGGAACTGTCTCTGTGCACCAATTAGATTATACCATTAGTAAGATGAGAATACTGCTTTGTACCCACGTTGCCACAATTAGAGTTCGTCAACCAAACTTATCGCCTTCAGTGGAACCGCCGACCCATTTGTGTGCAGAAACATGTCAACAACATAATTATGCTGATGTAAGAAAAAAAATTAATTACAATAATAACAGTTGCTTTGATACCAATTGTCGTCCTTGTAAGTGACATGTCTGTAGTTAGAGTAACCAACAGGACTTTGCGTCTACTGTGTTCCTGGATTAACACTTCGTGAAAACTACCATTATCATCTTTTATCACACTCTTAACTCACATTTTGGTATTTGTACGTGTGTGTGTGTGTGTGCATGCGGACACATGGACATTAGGAATTCCTAAACATTGGGACAAGTTTTGTAAACACAAGTCTTCTTCTTCTACTTCTTCACTGGAAAATGTCTTGATTTTATTGTGGTGCCTGGAATCTTTAGATTAGTACATAGATGTACAGGGCTTTATTAAAACCAGGACCAGATGTGTACAGGGGAGAAAACAAGGAAATTTTTTTTCAAGCAGAAACCTGGAAAACATCAACCATAATAAGAGTTACGATGGTCGCGGATCGTCGTGTTGTACAGTGGAAACATAATAACTGACACCAATGAAGTCACTAATTACAAATGATAGTGAATTGTGTAATTACACAATAATTCAAGTTAAATCTGTCTAACACACAACAAATGTCACCTTATTACAGTTTCACAATAAGTAAAACAATAAGTACACTAAAATCGCGAATCACAATAACAATCTATGTTTCCAACATATACAATAACATTATGTTATCATTTGTAACATACAAACATATGTAATTTGTGTCCTTGTTGTCCTTATTTGGTTTGCTAATAATGGATTGATGGTTTACATGTTTAGGTTCTATAATCGATTAAAAAAATTTATTGTACTTCCTGATCCACTCGGCCACTTAAATATTGTTAACTACAATGGAGTAAACAAACAAAAAACACGGAGCAACAATAGAAATAAATCATTTTCGTGTATTTGAAAATATGTTTCGTATTTATTGGTAATTCTTACTTCAAGAAATTATCAAAATACAGAAGCACTCTGTAAAATTAACACATGTTTAGTTACAAAAAATACTGTGGGGCTTTTTAGATTATGGAATAACTATATGAATTTTACATATTTTGTTTTAACCCAATATAATATAAAATTCTGTGTTTTCAATATTATTCCCTCCAGCGACACTTGACCTAATGGAAGACTGCCTTAAAATATTAACTACAAAGATACAAACTCATATCATTCCATATAGCCCTGTGCCATTGAAGAAAATTTGAAGCAATTTAAAAGGATTAATGGAATGACAGGGATTACCTGGATAGTAGAATATAAAAATACTGTTGACGGTCCAGAGGGTGAATATTGGCACCTGGTCTCCTAGAGTGCTCGTATGCTGGCCACTAGACTCGGCAGCATGAATGACGGTGACAGACAGAGATCTTACTGCGCCAGACTGTTTTGTCAACTGTCACTTTCTTCTACCGTTAGATGCTTCTCGCCTAGCATTTAGCAACGCTGGAATAAGCTCCGCTTTCTGACTCCGTCCCTCGCTTGAAGAACTGATACACATTAAATACAATTTCCACAGCTTGTTTGTACAGTGTTTCCCTTTGTCAGCCACATCTAGCAATAAACTAACTAATGAAACTCACACCACTAAAACACTAAAGCAAATCATCAACAAATATTGCTAATGCGACACGAAATGCACTCACAGAGCAGAAACGAATGACTGACGTCTATTGGCTCACACAATCATGTGATACTGTGTAGCTGGTACGCAGCTGACCCTCATTGTCTTCCTTTGTGCTCCACAGTCTAGCGTGCTGCTTGGTCTATGCCTATATCCTGACTATAGAGCAGAAATGTATAAAACACATGCTTCCAGAAACATTCAATAGGGTGCGCAAGCCCATGTCCGTACTCGTTAATTAAGGTTGACTACGTACAATTTATGTAGTCGATAACATGAAATTTATCCACCCACAATACACAAAAGGCTGAAAACTGGATCCACAAATACTCGCACAACTGGAAATATACAAATGCTAAAAAAACAAACAACATCCTAAACGAACAGATGCAATTTAAATCACGTACCATTTTAACATATACACAACAATGATCTTTTGCAATACGGTGAGAATCACGAAAAACAGATTCACATAATCAACGTAAAAATGTAAAAATTTTTATTTAAAATTCTTGTGTTTCTGCATCAGAATTATATATATTAGTTCTTAATAAATCCAGGACACGTTATGGAAAACAAAATCCAAGAGTTCTCAAGATGTGCCACTATTATATCTTGATTGGCCTGTGATATTAGTATACTGCGACCAACTTCTACAGTTTCTCAGATCATACACAAATGTACTGTATACCACACTGTAAACTTCAGGAGGAGGATTGGATCAAGAAAGTGATCATAAACACTTGTTCAGTTTAATAGTTTCTGTATTTTTCATATTTCCTCTGTAAATTATTGAGTAATAATATAGTAAATGTCAGTTCAGAAGAACACTGAAAGATAAAATCCATCTTTTTTCTAATTTTAACATGTTCCTATTTACTTATACATTGTAAATTGAATTTTTCTTATATGTAAACAATGAGTTTATTCTCTTGACGCAAGACTTAAAAACTAAAACAATTTACTGTGGCCAAAACGCTATGAACAGTAAAGTATATTCCTTATAACTAATCATTGGAGTATAACTTGCTAACTGTATATAAAATTTCAACTCGTCACAATAGTTCCTAAGCACAGAATAAGGATTTCATTTTTATTCAGGTGGAGAGAAATTTGTGTCGTAAGTCTTAAAAATCATTTTCACCAACCATAGCGAGAGAAAATGTTTCTGGCATGATAAATTTTATTTTGAAAATATGTTAAGTTGGCAGTATAACTTGCTAACTGTATATAAAATTCAACTCATCACAACAGTTCCTAAGCACAGCATAAGGATTTCATTTTTATTCAGGTGGAGGGAACTTCATGTCTTAAGTCTTAAAAATCATTTTCAGCAATCATAGTGAGAGAAAAAGTTTCTGACATGATTAATTTTATTTTGAAAATATGTTAAGTTGGCAGTATAACTTGCTAACTGTATATCAAATTTCAACTCGTCACAATAGTTCCTAAGCACAGCATAAGGATTTCATTTTTATTCAGGTGGAGGGAAATTTGTGTCTTAAGTATTAAAAATCATTTTCAGCAATCATAGTGAGAGAAAATGTTTCTGACGTGATAAATTTTATTTTGAAAATATGTTGAAACATCATTACCCAAAGATTCCACCAATCTGGAAGAGAGCACTGATGTGCAATGTTTATAATTAGGAGGAAACCTACTCAGAGATAACAAAAACAGAAATTACATGCAGTATACATTTATAAAGTTTTATACAAACTTTCTTCTACCTGACTTTTTGATACTGTACATGAATGTGAAAGGATACAGGTGTATCCACCTGTTTAAAAGCTACTAAAGATTTCCAGAACTGGAGATACCTAGTGGGAAGAAGAAGAAAGTGCAGGCAAATAATAGCTGAAATCTCCCGAAAATTGTAACATTTCAGAAGGAGACGTTATATTTATATAATATAGGTTATATTTATTTATAAACATAATTATGGTTTATTACATAAATATTTAAATTGTAATATTGTATTAATTATGTTTTGGAGTATTACAATTTTGTCTATGTGTTTAAGTAAAATGATATGTAAGGAAATGATGAAGAAGATATCACTTATATGATGAGAAAGCTAGTAGAAGAATACGATCAATGGGGATTAAACATAAACTTAAAAAAAAACAGAGTACTTAGCCACAGGAAGTCGAACATCAGATCTTCAGTTATCAGATAATACTTCCATCAAGAAATGTGAAAAGTATAAATATTTAGGAAGTATAATTAGCGATGATGGAATATGTGATGAAGATATAAGACATCGATTAGTTTTAGGAAAAAGCACCATACGCCAGTTAAACTCACTTTTATGGTCCACCAAAATCAGACTACTGACAAAGATCAATATTTATAAAGCCATTGTTAAACCAATTACCACCTATGGGTCAGAATGTTGGACAATCAACGAAAAGAACCGCAGGAAGATTGAAGCTGTAGAAATGGACTATCTTAGACGAGCTTCCAGAGTTTCTCATCTGGAACGTGTAAGGAATGATGTAATAAGGGAAAGAACAAATAGAAAAGAAACTGTAATAGAAGATATAAAACATAAACAGCTTTCCTGGTATGGACACCTAATGAGAAAGAGTGAATAAAGAATACCTGTGAGGGTGTTCAAATATAGACCTAGCAAAAGAAGAAAAAGAGGTAGACCTAGATTAAAATGGATAGAAGGGATCAAAAGGAGTATGGAAGAAAAGAATCTGAAGAATGAAGATACACAGAATAAGTTGATATGGAAACTGAGATGTGGGATGCGGCAGTAGCTGTGGGATCCCCGGCCAATATATAATATGTAAGGAATGTAATTATTTTGCTGATATAAAACTAACTGCCTCAACCTCCTCACACACAACACACATATAAACACGTTCACTCAAATAATTGATCGTGTTGTGTTTGATATTTTCTCTTATGTCTCTTATGTACACAGGACCTGATGATGACAATAAATATTGTCAAAACATCTAGGATCAGAGGTCTCCAAACTTTTTCACTTGAGGGCTGAATTGAAAAATCTTGGAAGTCAGGCGGGCCAAAAATGCGCACACTCACACACACATTTAGTAACTTATTTTTTTTTAAGTTTACAAAATAAGTCAATAAAATAGGAATTTAAATAAAAATTAAGCAGACTGATCCAAAAAAATTCATTTATTCAAAATAATGTAAATAAAAGTAAGGAAGAAATAACATTCAAAGATATTTCTTATGTATTATTTTTTGGCTTTCTTATGTACGTATGGGATGTGTGGAGTTGCTTCTGAGATATGTCTGTTCATTTTGGGTCAAATTTTGATGCTCCTATCACTAGAATGGATTTCACGTGTTCGTCTGACAAGTTAGCACTGTACTTCGATTTTATATTTATTTCTTGTTTAGTTATTTAGTAAAATGTTATAATATTTGAAGGATTTTGATGATCTATTTAAAAACTGCTCGCAGCATCGGCCGGGTTGCCGCGGGCCGTAGTTTGGAGACCCCTGGTCTAGACAAATAATGTGAAATTTGTGTTACACTTATTGACCGAGCCTTGCTAAACCATCCATCATTAAAATTTATTGATCAACGGTCCTCTACTGAATTAAGACTTTTGGCCTAGTGACTGACATTCTGTCAGAGGATGTGCTACAATCCCCATATGAAATATGTACTGTTTCCATCTCCTAGGATTATGCAACCAACTGAGCAGCTGTGACAAGCAATGATACCTGGTAAAGAGGGATTCCAGAATGATTTGGGTCTGGGCAATCCATTATCAACTAATACTCAATAAACGAGTATATCTGATAAGCCAACACTAACATCTGGTTGTCGTTTCAGTAATCTTATTAATATAACTAAAATTGTACTTTCTTGTTTGGCCACAGTATGATATTTCAGAATGAATTTCTTTAACTTTTAACAGATTTATTAATTTTGAAAAAGCAAAATTAATAATTAATAAAATTAATAAAATTATTAGTTGAGTTCTTTTACTAATTACCTATTGGAAAAATTTCTTCAATTGGAACATTGTCTAATATAACAGCACAAGTTTTGTTGAACTAACAACAGTAACGATACTGACAATAGTAGTCTATTCTTATTGTCTATCGTTATACTATTTAAAGTTATATATGACCTCCCTAGATATAACAGATTTCTCACACGCCTTCTAAATCCTGAGAGCTAAGAAATGTTTTATATTGCATATTCTACTCTATATAAAATGTTTCTGTACATACACACATACCTGTAGAAATATGTATGCTATATACATATACATTTGTATCGCCTATCTAATCTATCTATCTTTATATTATGAGTAATAATTATTTATCAATAAATTTCATAACATAAGTAATATAACTGTAATAAGTTGTATATTCAGACATCTCTGTACAAAAAAAACACAGCTTACAACTGAATTATTTCATTTTTGGTAATAAATTGTATTTGAATACGAACAACTAAATAATATATAAAATTATACATGTAAATGAGGAGAAAATAACTTATAAAAATGCAATAAAAATATATGTTAAGATACTGCATTAAAGAATCACACTAGAAGAATGCTTTAAAAATATGAATAATTAATTTCGTTTTAAGTCGTCAGATTTTCAATTCCTTCTCATCTATACGAGGGGGTACCCAAAAATAACAGGAATTTTTTTTTTAAAGCTATGTATTTAATTTTGTTTACAAAACAACCTTATCACCTTCAAAGTACTCTCCATTACACTTAATACGTTTGTCCAATCTGCGATCCCATTCCTGGAAACATTTTTCAAACTCGTCTGTTGTGATGGCCGATAGCTCCTGCCTCGTTTTTTTCTTTACCGCTTCCACGTCGTCAAAACGTCCTTTCATGTCCCTTTTCATTTGCAGAAACAAGAAGAAATCGCATGGAGCGAGGTCAGGTGAGTAAGGGGCGTGGGGAAAGGGAGTCATGTTGTTTTTTGCTAAAAACTGGCGCACTGAAATGGCTGCGTGAGCAGGTGCATTGCACAAATTTTGCAGTGACCCTTCTCATCCCCAAATCTTCTGACAAAATTCGCTGAACCGAGCTCCAAGTTATTCCAGATAACTTGCTAATCTTTTCAATGGTCCGGCGTTGGTCTTCAAGCACAATTGCATGAACTTTTTCAACATTTTCGTCAACTCTGGAAGTTGAGGGACATCCAGAACGAGGTTTGTCATTAATTGACATTTCACCTTCTTTGAAACGAGAAAACCATTGGTACACTTGAGTTTTTCCCATAGCACTATCCTTGTAAGCTGTTTTCAACATCACAACAGTTTCTGCGGCGTTTTTCCGAAGCAGGAAGCACAATTTCACAGCAGCTATATTTGGATCACTTAAATCCGCCATGACAAAAAATGAGGAGTAAGCGAAACTGCTTTTACAAAACGAATTACTGTGACCAGACACAACCTTCCCAGGCGACAACAATGACGGCACTGAACTCGGAACGAGTTGCGCTACGCTCGCCTAGCGGGAGAAATGCATACTACGTAAGCTCCGCCAATCGCAGCGCTATTCTGGTTATTTTTGGGTACCCCCTCGTACATATATATTACAGAAATCAAAAATTAACTTTTTGACATGGTTAACAGATTTCACTTTGTGTCTTTTTTCTGTTCCCCTAACACAACTGTTTTATAAAAATCTCTGACATAGGAGCATTGTACCTGTGGGTAACCTAATTGTTTTGTTTTTTCTTTTATTCTCATAGTTTTGATTAATCCACTGTAGAACATTTTGATCCACTTCTGATACATACATCACAAAAAATAGTGCTGTTCCATACAATTTAATTATTATATTTCATTGCCCTGTCCCACCTTGATTTTTCTTTCTTCTGTAGTTACATTTTAGACATTTATTTGATAACTCGATAAAGTTTATGAGAATTGATGGGCCCCCTAAATTCTAGAAAAATACTGGGATTCTGGAAAATGGTTTAGAATCCTGGATGGTTTAGAATCACTGAATAATCAGAGAAAAAAAATAATATTGATGATAATAAGATGATAGGAAAAATACCAATAAACAATCAGATATTTAATGCCATATAATCTAAGGTATTGTACGTTATTGAAATAAAAATAGCTTCAGGTTCAGGATGGATCAAACCTATGCACTTTCTAGAATAAAAATTTTTTATTTCCTCAAACAAATAATAATTACTATGTTTCACAGGGATTACAATCTGAAGCTGATTAAGGTTCGAAAAATGTATAAGCATGTGTTTATTTAATAACATTTATACAATTTCTTTGTCTTGCAGCCAGAAGGGTAGTAGACAAGAAATAGAATTAAATAACTGTATTATCACTAATAATAAATATATCACTACTGACTTGGACCACTAATTTTTTATTGGTAAAAATGTTAAACGTTTACCTTATACCCTGAACTAGTTTTCACTTATTACAAGCTTCATCAGAGGCTGCCGCTAGGTGTGGTGTCTGTCTTGTTCTTGGTGACAAGACCATCGTTCGAAAGATCAATGTTGTGTGTGTGTTTGATGTGATATGTTCAAATTGTATGTGTGATCTTTCAAACGATGGTGCTGTCACCAAGAACAAGACAGACAGCACACCTAGCGGCAGCCTCTGATGAAGCTTGTAATAAGCGAAAACTAGTTCAGGCTATAAGGTAAAAAGTTTAACATTTTTACCAATAAAAAATTAGTGATCCAAGTCAGTAGTGATTTATTTATAATTAGTTAATAAGCAGACGCGTCATGGACAACAAAATCCAGGAATATATGATCACTTTGCCTTATAATAAACGTACCTGTGGGGTACTTTCCCAGTAACCATACATGTACTAATTTTCTATACTTCAATTATACGATACCGTAGTTATTATTGTTATGTAGTGAATATTGCTTTTATTCTTTGTAAATAATGCAAAGCATGTTGAGTGCTAGTTTTGTACAATTTACATAATTTGTTTTTGTTGTTATAACTTTTATTGTCATGTAATTACTATGTGAACAGTTTCTAATGATATTACAGGTTGAATGTGGTTACTGTCAGTAAAACCTGGTATTCTTAGGAAGAAGCAGAAACCAATTTATTTGAAAATAATATTCACTTTTTAAAATTTTAAACTCACAAAAACTAACTCGAAGGTGGCCCTTTGCAGCTTACTATACATGACTCCGATTCTGTAGCGGAATGCATTTTTTGCTTTACCATTAAATTTTACATTTTTTTTTTATGTGACCTATTTGTTGACTTTTGCTTGTTTCCTGATTGCATACTATATGTTTGTGGAGTTTCTTATTTATACCATATACAGTATATGTTTGAATACAATATGAAAAGATATACAGTATTTTGTATTGTCTATATGGTACATACGTGCAAAATTATGTTATGTTTCCTTGTGCAAGGTTAGGTACGACTGTTTGGGTTTCATCTAATTCAAATTATAACTTGCTAAAAAAAATACACACATAATCTTTATCAGTAACCCTTTTTTATGTTTATTAACGTCACTATGTTACAAAAACTGGTAAACTTCCAATCTGTAAAAATATATTCAACTGTTAAAACCATTCTAACCTATATATTTTCAAAAAAATGCTATTTTATTACAATCATTATATTTAGTTAGTTAATAAATGTTTTAATTTTCCAAACACTAGTGTTCTTTCCTTTTTACAAAATAAAATAACCAAAGCAATATTTCCTAACCTTACACATGAAAACATTGCATATTTTCATATGAATATTATTTATTGTCGCATGATATAAACATTATAATTTCTTACAATTGGTTATGCTTCTTCACAATGTGACGTACTATTATATACCCAAACATCAAAAATGTAGTATGGGCACAGATAACAGAAAAGTGCCATCTGCTGCAACCCCTTTCTGCCTTTGTTAATTTAACAGACAAAGGATACAACTCTTTGCCTTTTATTAACCATCTACTATCTGTAGCAACTATAGCCAGCTATGCACTAACCATCCCCGCTGGATGTCATGATGGACAGCAAGTCAAAAACGACAGTGCGTATAGTAGCCGCGCTCAAAGCGTTTCCAGGCGGAACGCTTTGATTCTCACTCAAAGGAAACCAGATGGTCTTGTCCCTAGTGTCACTCAAAACAAGCTGACAATGTTGCCACGTTCTTCTCCCACCTATAGTGAAACTTAGCATGAAATGATTCTCCTCTTCAATGTTATTATTATTATACGTATGATTAATTCATGTAGTAATAATAATAATAATACAACTCAGGACTTCTCAGAAGTTTCAGTTTTAAGTAAGTAAACCTGACGTTTACATTATCTATAAAGAATAAAAATACAACAAAAACCTACAAAATATAGGTCTATACCTTTTCGACATAACTTTCAAAATGATTTTCATTATTAAAATATCACAAAGCTTTGGGATAAGCAAATCCCTGCAATATCAGAAGGCTATAATAATAATAATAATATCAGAAATTAATAAACCTGAGTAAAACAAGACAAAATCGCAAATAATTAATACATAGCCTGGGAGTAAACTACTCACCGTTTAGTTGGAGTCGCGGTCTGAGTCATCATCACTGTCATCTGCAAAATGAATGATGAGGCGGTCTTCTTCTTCCCACAGGTCTGCATAATATCCCCGTTCTACCTTCATAGTTTTTTCCACACATTTCCTCCAGTATTCGGCATCTATGTTCTCAGTACAGTTCCATAGGGGGCTTCACAGACACTTGCACTTAACTGAGGAGTTATGTTGCTCTTCCTGACGTTAGACTTTAACCGTGCCCAGACTAATTCGATTGGATTTAATATGCAGTAATAAGGGGGAAGTCGTAACACTTCATGACCTGCCTTTCGAGCCATCTCATCAACTGCGTACATTTTGTTTATATTCGCCGCTTTTATTCTTTCGAGCAAGATTAATTTAATGGGGACTGGGTCCGGTACTGGTAAATCAAATTTCTTCATAAATTCAATAATTTCGGACTTGTTTGACGATTTACTTGGGATTTTGATAAGTTGTCTAGAATGGTAACTCGCATTATCTAAAACTATGACATACTTCCTGTCTTTTGAAAGATTTTGCAGTAACAAATTTTTAAACCAATTCTCAAAAACTGTAGCATTCATCTCATCATGGCTGTCAGCTTTAGCATCTGAAATATTTTTGGCAGACAAATAAAGACAATTAGGAGCCCACCCCTCAGCTCCGCCAGCATGTAGCACCATGATGCGCTTCCCTCTAGATACAGGGACGTTAATAGCGCAGGCACATGTTCCATCATCCCATCCCTTCTTCACGGTGTCATGTGTATCGAACCAAGTTTCGTCTAGATACACAACATCTTAACCCTGTGAACGCAGTTGGTGTAGTCTATGGAGGTATTTGTATCTCCAAGACACAATTCTTAATGACTCCATTATAACACGCCTCTTATTAAGTGTCCGAAATCGAAAGCCGAGCTTCTTCACAAGGGATCTTAGCATTGTTTCTTTATAAGGAAAACTTGAAATGTTCTGAAGATGGTGGAGTAGTTCGGAAATTGTGGGTGGCTGTCCTTTCTTGTAAAATTTGTATATTTCTTGGCGGATAATGTCGCAAACAAAATTATCAATTTTATTAAAATGCACTCTTTTGTTACCTGGCTTCTTGGGAGTCACGGGACCTCTAGAAACAATTTTACAAACAGTCGGGCGGCTTAATTTCACAATTTTGGCTGTTTCAGTAATTGAACCCTTACCTACTTAGTTATTTACAACATATTCATGCATGTTACACACTATAGTTTGGCTCTGTTTCGAAATTGTTCTAATCGAATTTTTGATTAGCCTACTAGTGCCTGGAGTGGCCGAGATTTCCCCGTCGTTCGAAAACTCCCCATTATTGTCACTTACATCACCACTATCACTGTTGCTAACTACATCAACAACGATTTCTTCACTATCACTATGACAATGACTCCCTTCTTCATTATCAGCGTGCTGAGGATATGGTTGTTCTCTCTCCCAAGATCTCCACATTTTAAACACGTGAACACGGAACCGAAAATTACAACTATAAATAAAGTAAAGCAGTATTACTGTGATATTTAAATATAAATATACTATGTAAAATACTATGTGCTGTAAGAAGGTAACAAATTAATAATTCCTAAAGCAGTGGTTTCTTTGGCAACGGACTCGAAATTCAGACAAGCGGGCACTTCCGATTTCGCGCAAAGACTGGTCCACATTTCATTCAAGTTCAAAATACGTTTGGCATCATTGGAGATTTTTCAGAAGCGGCTAGCTTTGTTCACAGCTGTCAGCAGCATGGGGTGCCTTCGCTAATTGGGCTATTTAACTGTTCTTTGATGCCGCCTGGAAACACATTCAGCGAGGCTACTATAGCTTTGACATCCATCCGCACGTCGTGTATTTTTTGAAGGATGTGCACGACGAAAAATGAGTCCAGCAAGACCATCAGTTCAATGCGCACAATGTGCGGATCGATCGTATGTAGTGTTGATGGATGTCAAGGATGTCGTGCATTGTGCATGTTTGATCATGCATACGCTTACTCTTTATCGAATCGTCATTTTCAAGTAAGTACAGTACATGTTTTTAGAGCACATTCATTTAATGAATGTTTACTGTTTAATTTTATGTTACATTCATTCTTCAGTTTATACTTAATCAGTAACGATTCAGATAAAATTTCAGTTTAATTTTTTTTAGTTTAGTTTATTCTTCGTTTACATAATACATTCAAACATCATTAGCTGTTATTATTTTCAATATTGTTATTATTAATTTGTTTTAATTACAATTCAATATGGGCCGTGAAATAACATCAAAATTTATCGAAAAAGATAAATTAAATAGATGTCTGTGGGACGTATCCTCGGCAAATTACATGAATAAAAATGAATGACAGCGTGGCATGATTTTCAACAAACTTAATTATCAGAACAATTTTTTAATTTTAATACAGAAAAAATCAATAAAATTATTTTTACAAAACACAACGAGAACTAAAGAATGTCTGGCACACTGGACGAGTTGCACGACAGTGTGGTGCGCACATCCATCACCGACATCGGGCATGCTGGACAGCGGCAATGGATAATGCGTAACCGGCTTAAATATCATTTATTGAACATGTTATATAAGTACTAATTCTATTAAATGTAACATTTTGTATTATTGCATGAACATTTTCTTGTTGTAAGCTGTGTTTTCGAATGGTGTTTTGTATTATATAAAATTCACAAATGATCACTGCTTTCTATATATGTATGTACATATATATAATTACTATTTATAATTTATATAAGCCAGTTGTTAGTATAACCTACAATACAATATTTTATAATACAACAGCACTGATTGTTAACACGAACGTGTTGTACTTTCTTGAACTTGTACTGAACTAATATATAAAATATAGCAATAATATATAATTAATATAGTAATAATTGTAATATCATTGTGACTATATTTACTGTACAACGTTCTTATGATAATAATAAAATAATTTTTATATATAGTTTATTAAATTTATAATTATACCTATCTACACTATATTTACTTATTTATATTTGTATATGTAAGTATACTTTAGTAGTTATTATGTTTAAAACGAAGAAACACAGATGCATTATAAGAGAAATTTTGTTTAAAAAAGATATGGCCTTAATTTTTTTTCACAATGCTGTTAATCGTTGTTTTTTCGTAGTAATGTCTATGTATAATATATGCATATGTGATTTGTATGTAATATACATATATAGGTCTTGCATGTGTGTGTGTGTGATTGATTTTGTTTGTAGAACAGTCGAAAAATCACAAGTCAGCTACATTATTTTATTGTTAACGACTACTTACACAAGAATATAAAGAAAAAAAGATGATTGTCAGTATAATATGATAATTAATATTATATTGACAATTTTAAAAAGAATGCGCAGTAGGGAAGTTTTTCATTTTAATATTATATTGTTAAGTTATCAGTTTCTGGTTATATACTGTGTAGATTATGTCGGTTTTGTTATCTACATTAATTGTTGGCCATACACTGTGGAAAAGAGATGTCCGTGGAAAGAAAGAAACATATATGAGTCATCAATTTTTTTTAGTCATCAGAATGTCGATCAAAAGTCTGGATGCATTTTTTGGAGAGATATAAAAAGTTATCCAGAAAACAAATTGGATCACTGTAAAGGTGATTCATGTCAAGTTCCAAAAAAAATTAATGAGTTCTGTAGAACCATCGTAACGTTTTATGAAATTTGTAAGAGTTCATGTGGCAAGTGGTTTCCGTTAAACTATTTCCTTCTCCAAGTTCTAACCATTCTTGGAATTTGGTGTTCATTTTAAAAAAGTAGTTTTTTACTTGTTTAAATAAAGTTTTTAATCAACTTGCCAATTTTTTTTTAATATTTGGCATGCATGTTTTCATACAGTATGCAGAATACAAAATTTTTTAGTCACATTACAATGTGACAATTTTCCATTTTTATGTTGCATGTGGATTACCACTGGAAAGTCCCAGAAATAATACTTTTTAATATAGTTCGTTAATTATATTGGATGCTGATGCTGGTTATTCCAGATAAACAATACTCAATACTAGTGTTAAACATGTCATCTTGTACCTTTCTTCAAAACGCTATAAAAATCAATATACAATAATTATGCTAATGCTGATAACACTTGTACATACCAGTTAGTATTTTTTAAGGACACATAATATGAAGTAGTTTATAACAAAATATAATTGTTATATTTATATTTAAAATTTAATAATAAATAAATATGCACAGTCACTTAAATAAATATAAATAAATATGGGTCACTTAAAAAAAATGCATTTCTTTATAACTACTAATATCAAGTAACTTACGATTCGCTTTGTATTTAAATTGTGAATAAATAAATGAATGGTATGTATATAATATGAAAAAATAATTCTAAACATTATATAAGTAATTTAAATAATTATTTAAATTTATATATTAAAGCAATCTGGCACTAGGTAAGTTTGAGCCTTCTAAATGTGGGCATTTCAAAGGATGTTTAGAATTAGAGATAACAGATATGGGAATGCAGAAACTCCATATTAAGACAATAAAATGCACAAATGTCGTTTCTTCAGGCCACAAAGAATACGGTACTGCAGAAATGTTAGAAGGCAATACTGGTGTACAAAAAGGAGTGGTTAGGAAGACACAACACACAGGACAGACAGAGAGCATGTTCATTACAAATTATTAGGTTTCAGACATTGGCCACCACGAGTTGAAATTAAGAAACACAACGTATCGATCTCTATAGAATCAGAAGTCATCTTGATGCGAACAAAAAATTAATACAAAGATAAATCTATCACTAACAAACAGATATTGTCAAAACTCCAAGTCTTAGTTAAACAAATACATTGCCAAAAAAAAAAAAAAAAAAAAAATAATAATAATAATAAAACAGTACCGGTACTCACCATTTCAGCAAGGAAGGATTCCTCCTGTGGTTGCAAAACGTAAACAACAAGGAACATAAACAACAGAAGAATCCTTCATTGCTGTGTAATGGGGCAGAATGGGGTATTTTAAATTATTAAATTTATTTCATTTTCAATCGTAACTCCCATGTATAAATATGGTAGCTAGTCCCCTACATAAAACGGTTTCAGCCAGACAAAGAACGCATTCACATAGTTTTGCAAGGTGTAACTGTAGAACGCAGTTGCATTCCAGGAAATCAAGGGTTGTGTGACGCACTCAAGCGCGCAACTTGAGCACGCGCGCGGACAGGACGCTAAGACGCCTCAACCGAAGTCAACCAACATGGCTAAATTGTGAAATTTGCTTGCCACGTGCTAGGTTGCGGGAGGAAATATACGTAAAAACACGCCTACTAGAGTGACGTAACGAATGCCAGTGAAATAATGTCACCGTCTAACACCTGGACAGCCCATACTATGTGAAAATTGACGAACATTTTGACAGAAGGAGGCATTGACAGAAGGTTTCCGGACCAGCAATCCGACGTGGTGGGAGTTGGTTGGTACTCTCGGTACAGGAGTAGACGAAAAACAACTAAACGTATCGGACGCGAGTAGTGGCGCGTGTACCCGGTCGGGCGAAAACTTTATAAAAATGGGAAATAAAATCAGTTCAACTAACCACGCTGTCCCGGCCGGGAACATAGAAGAACTCGTGGATCACTAGTAATTTGTTTAACTTTTAAAAACCGATGTAAATAGTGAACCAGTGTCATAAAATGAATAAGTGCGGTGCAAAAAGAAAAAAAAAATGGCAAATGAAAACTTTCAGACATGCGGTGTCAGCGACATACGTGATGCGAACAAAGACGGATAAGTAATCAGCAAAATTTCAATCTCTTAGTAATTTAAATAACCTTTCAACAAAAGAGCGCTCTAAATTATATTATGGGAAATTAAAATGGTATGACTGAGCGTGTGCAGCAAACTGGGTTGTTTTAGTATAATTTAAGAAATTTACTTTAAGGAGAACTAGTGATTAGGATTGCCTATCATGAAAAAATAATGTTTTTTTTTTTATAGTTCCAAAGAAAAATACGCAAAACCACAGGAATAAAATTTTAGATGAAAATGAACTCTTAAGTACATGTAAAAGTAGAGTAAACTAAATGTTGAAATAAATGCTTTGTGTGTTATTCATATTTTTAACAGACAGTAATATGTTATTTTGGAGAGAAAAGATGAGTAATTAAAGAATTTAAAGTCATATAAAATGAAATAAAATCTGAGTTCTATTACATCAATGAGAGTCGAGTGTGTTATTTTAACAACCTCAAAATCACGTTTACATTCACAGATCGTGCGAGTACCCGGGACCCAAATTTAAGGTAAGTGGGAGAATTATATTGTTTCTGTAAATGTGTATTAAGTAAATAACTTCACAGCTGGAATGGTGAGTACTGTTTTATTATTATTATTATTATTTTACAAAATATATTTGTTTAACTAAGATTTGGAGTTTTTACTATATCTATTTGTTAGTGATAGATTTATATCTTTGTATTAATTTTTTGTTCGCCTTAAGACTACCTCTGATTCTATATGGTCAAAACATCGTGTTTCTTAATTTTAACTCACGATGGCTAATGTCTGAAACCTTATAATTTATGATGAGTATATTGCGCCATCGATTAACAATAATTTTAAGAGAGCATATTGCCATAACAACTGGTGTTCTTGTAAGGGGATGCTTATGGTGCAGCCTTGCTGCTGGTATATCACCCAGTATGCACATGAATGCCTAGTGATGATAAGAAATTGTCTGGCGGACAATTTGCTTACTCCTCAACTGTGAGGTGTATTCAGCTTGTCATCCTTGCAAATGTTTCCACCTTTCTTTTTCCTACTCAAGATGGCATCTGGAGGTGTCGCCAAGATGTTTAGAAATGGAAATTTAAGTAATCAACCATGGCCCAGCAGCGTGGTACACAATAGTTTTGGTAACGTTGACTCCGGGTGTGATAGCGTTTGTAACAAATCAGTGACATTTTCAGACCTGTACTTCTATTGGTTGTTTAACCAGTGTTCTGGGAGTTTTTTTAGTATATTTAACTGTTATGCTACAACTTAGCCAAGATTACTTTGTCAACTTTATCATACACCTTCTTTTACTTCCTTTCTTCCTCTTTAATTTGATGTCTGATGTTATAAAAAGTTTTGTTTATTTTTTACTACTATGGAACATGAGGTAGAAAGTAAAGTGAAAGTGTGCAGAAAACCGTGTCACATTCATTCACAACTCGAACTGGACTCCGACAAGGAGTCTGTCATGCGATAAGAGACTCCAAAATAAACACAAGAGGTACGATCCTAAACAAAAGTATACAGCTCTTAGCATACGGAGATGATATTGATCTAATTGCCAGGACAAAACGAGATCTCATTAGTGCCTTTACAGCATTAGAGGAAGCCTCAAGTAAAATTGGACTGCAGATAAACTTGGAGAAACAAAATATACGTATGCTGCCAACAAACTACCATTAAACCCAACCCTTCAGAACCTTGAAATAGGCACAAAAAATGTAGAGGCAGTAAAAGAGTTCATATATCTTGGCTCCCAGATAAACAGCACTAACGGCATCAACACTGAAATAAGAAGAAGAATATATCGCGCAAATAAAACATACTATGGATTAAAAAAGCACCTGACATCTAGCTTCATCTTAAGAAGCACGAAATGCAAAATCTACAAAACACTTTATCAGGCCAGTGCTGACATATGCTTCAGAAACCTAGACAGTGACAAAACATAGCGAGAGACTTCTAGGTTGCTGTGAAAGACGGATTCTAAGAACAATATTTAGAGGAGTACTAAAAAATGGAATGTGGCGGAGGTGCTATAATTACGAACTATATCATCTTTACAAAGAGCCGGACATTGCCACGAAAATCAAAATACACAGGTTAAGGTGGGTCGGACACATAGAGAGAATGGAGGAAGGACACCATACAAAACATATTTTCTACCAGAAACCAATGGGTAGTAGAAAAAGGGGAAGACCCCGAAGTAGATTCAAAGACCAGATAGAGAAGGACCTCAGAAAGCTGAACATAAGAAACTGGAAAGCCAAGGCATGCAACAGAAAGGAATGGAATCGACTCTTGGAGCAGGCCAAGACCTACAAAGGGTTGTAGAGCTACGGTTGATGATGATGATAGAACATGAGGACAACTAATTGTTGAAGGAGTATATAATTCTGAGTACTATTACAGAATGAGCAACAATCCAAACTTATATAAAAGGAAGTATCGTGATACACAAGTGACAAGCATGTAGGACTTAGTTGGTTAAACTGAGAATGCTTTTACTTTACCTACAGTTGAGACTAGGTACTTACAGTCTAGCTGGATGTTGTAGCAAACCATTAACCAGGTAATGGATTTAGAATCCACTATGCCAGTATGATTTGAAAATGAGTGTGCAGAGTAGTAGCATCATCCTAGACTTTGTGTGTACTTGTTTAGAAAATATCCATGTTTGAAATGTGGGTACTACGTAAACTTTACATTTTCAGTTCATACATTAGAAATAACATTTGTAATTTTACTGGCTACCAAAAATCTGATACAGCTGAAATTATGTTACCATAAACAGATAATGTTGTTACCTTATTAGCAATGTTGCAGAGTTCAACCCAATGTAATTTCATTGTCACCGCAGATATGGTCTTTTAAAGTTCTTCAATGTTTTCGTATTTTCAATCTCAATATTCTTGGTTGTTCTATAATTATCCTCAAGGTCTTTCTCATACATATCAATGTCTACACTTTCTACATAGCTTTTCCTTGGTCTGCTTCTGCTCTCTGGTTTGCCAAGTCAATAGTTGTTTTAGGAGTCTGTCTTATGGCACTCATTGAACCTGACCATACTAAACTGTTATGTTTCTAATGTATTTCATAGGCTTACATGCCTGGAGTCAATGTTGTTAAAATTACTTCCCATGCTGTTTGGCCATGGCCCAATGTTTTCTGCAAAACCAGACGTTTTGGCAGTGTCATCGGCTGCCATCTTCAGTGGAATCGAGTAGCTAATGTGAGGTGCTATACATTAGTATACATCACACTAACATCAATGTCACTACTGAAACGTCTGGATTTGCAGAAAACGTTGGACTATGGCCAAACAGCCCGGTAAGTAATGCTATGTTTCTATTTGATGTTATCTGTAAACAAATATGTTATCTCCACAGATTTTCTAATACTAAACCTAACCTACCTTATTTAATGTTTATCTGATTTTTTTTTTAGTTATTGTCAATAGTATTAGAAAGTGAAACTAAATTAGCCAATTGCAGTTATTTACTGTTAGTTTGATTTCACTTTAAAGTTAAGGTTACTCAAAATTTCCAACATTAGTCAAAACATAAGATTAATAAGAAAAAGTAAGTAAAACGATATTACTGTTTTTATATTAAGATCAGAGTGTAGATGATTTTGTGTAAAAACGGAAGATGCACAAACTATAATTCAATCTGTTCCCCATATAGGTAGTTATTTCATTGACAAGCAGGATCCACTAGGCAAGTGACTGAAATGAAGTTTTGGTATTGTGATACAACTATTAAACTTAGCAACCCTGAGTTTCTGTCACATTCCGTTACAGATTATTAACTTATGAGATAAAGACATTTTTATTACATTTAAAAGTTATAAATGAAAAACTACAAATTTGTATGTGGGAATAAAAATTTAAAGTTGAAATTAAAAGAAATGTTACACAAAATTTATAAAATAAAACACTAACAAACAGAAATATCACTGTTGTACACCACTACAGAAATTTTTTTTCCCCGACTATCGCTTTCAATCTTCACAGCCCATCTTCAGATCGGAATTATACAATAATGGAAAATGACAACTTATTTATACCCCCCACTTGCCCTTCAGTGCATACAAATTTTTGTAAACAAGCTTCAACGTAAACACCCTCCTTCTGGCTATTAAGTTACTTACTAAGTAACTTACTAACTAAGTAAGTTAGTTTCTGGTTAGTTGGGGTTCAGTCAACCTTGTCGGTATTTTTACATTTCTTTCTAGTACATTGTGTGTGTGTGTGTGTGTGTGTGTACATCCTTTCCTATACCTATTGTTTTAAAAACTCTCTCATTCCTTATTTTTAACTGCAAGTTCCTTTTAATTTGTAAAACTAGTAAAAGAATGTCTAAATCAAAACTATTTTAGATTTAATAACAAGGTTTACATAGAGAAAAAAGGATTACCCATGATGGGATCTTCATTATCCCCTATTCTTGCAGAAACATATACGAATGACTCTGAAAAGCAACTATTGAATTCCACTAGGTACAAAGAAAATATAAAATTATGGACTAGGTACATTAATGATGTATTGGTAATTTGGAAAGAAAGTATACAAATTCATTCGTTTATAAATGAGGTCAATAATAAGGATACATATTTACAGTTTAAAGAAGAGAGTGGAGGTAAGAAAATAAATTACTTAGATTTAAACATACAAATTAAAGGTAATTAATACGCGCAAGTTAACATTAAAAATAAGAATAAGGTAGTAAAAGAACAAGGTGAAAAGTTATGGATTAAAATGGAAATAGTTCACTCTACAGCTTAATTAATAAAAACTGTAATAGAGAATTATATGATAGACATATAGAGTTGTTAAGAATATATTTGTAAAGCGCTAATCAGAAAAAAATGTTTCTATAGTGGCGTGCAGCAGTGATATTTCTGTTTGTGATTATAAACACTAACACACCTTTATTAATTAAAAAAAAAAACACTAACAAAAGTGTAATTATGGAATAGGTAAAAAAACAAAACAAAACAAAATATAATAATATACAAAAAATTAAAGCATTTTATTCATGAAACGACTTTTAACAAAATTACGGATAGTGTTTACTTTTTCACTTCTGGACATGAAAAAATTACGAGTCACGTAAACTTCTTGATGAGTCATTAATTCGCACTAAAACGACGAGAAAATTATTTCTTTTCAAACTATTACAAAAAATCTGAAACATGTTCAATTAAAAAAAATCACATGTACAAATTATGGTTTCACAAGTTATACACACTGTCTACACAGAACTGTTTCTACACTCATTACATGTATATATGTGTACGCACACACACACACACACACACACACACACACACACACACACACACACACACACACACACACAAATAAAGTGTATTCTGATTTTAACGATTTACTGAACTAAATTATTATTTACAAATGTTTCAAAGATACATATCTTGTATTATGAATAGTACTGCATCAATAATATAATAATAATAATAATAGTAACAACAATAAATGTTCGTACTATCTAAACGATTTACAAACGCCTACTAATATGTATATATACATAATTACTGTATGCGTGTATGTGTTCATTATATATACTCGAATGTCAACCAATGAATGACTTTGTATCTTAACAATAGTAAATACATGATATTATTTTATGATACACATTTTTGTATATAAAATTATAAATACACTGAATCAAAAACAAGTAATAATAATATTAACGATAATAGTAACAGCAATTATGTACGATAGTTATAATAAAAACTGAACGATTAAAAGAACACTGTTTTGAGAGAAACCCGTAAAAGGTGTTTCCACCACACACTCACACTCTGTCTGCAGTTGTCTGGGTTTGTAAAGCAAAACAATTTTTTTCATTTGTTGCCTGTCTAGGTGGAAGAGGCAATACTCTGTTGTGTGATGAATTTTGTTCAGCTAGATCAATGATTCTCAAATGGTGTGCTGTGCCACCTGCGACTAATATTAAATTTAAAGTATTATAGTGGAATTTTTAGAGTAAGAGAAGACACCCATCTCTGAGTAAACATACACGGGGAAAAAGTGGACATCCTTACGTTCGCAGATGACATAGCAGTGACTGCAGAGAGCAACGAAGATCTACACAAGATTCTTGACACAATGGATCAAGTAATGAAGAATGAATTCAATATGAAAATAAATGAACAACAGACCAAAGTCCTAGTCTGTAGTCGGAAGGAAGAAGATCCAGTCAGAATAACTCTTGGAAATAACGTTCTCCAGGCAGTTAAAGAATATAACTATCTAAGAAGTAAAATCACAAGTGATGGAGGTAGCAGTAAGGAAATTCTAAGCAGAATTAACCAGGCTAAAATTGCTTTCAACAAACAGAAAAACCTCTTCACTTCAAACACTATCAGCCTACAAATAAGGAAGAATCTAGTAAAGACATATGTGTGGAATGTTGCCGTATACGGGAGTAAATCTTGGACAATTGGAAAAAGTGACAAGAAAAGACTCCAAGCATTTGAGACCTGGCGCTACAGAAGAATATTCAGGATAAGCTGGAGGGAGAAGATAATGAATGAGGAAGTCTTTAGAAGAGCTCAGGAGGAGAAGAGCTTTCTATAAAATTTAAAAGCCAGAAGAGCTAAGTTTATAAGGCATACACTATGACACAATGGGTTGGTTAAGAGAATAAAAGAAGGAACAATTGAAGGGAAGAATCACAGAGGATGACCCCATTTAGGTTATGAGGATGACACAAAACAGCTTATGGTCGATATGAACTGAACATCATATTGTGAGTTGAAAAGAAAAGCAGAGCAGCATGAAGAATGGCAAGCTGCTGCCAACCAGGCTATGGGCTGCTAACCTAGAAGAGAGTGGAAGTTTAATATTTAAATAGGACTATTGGATATTGTCTGGTGCAAGCTTGATCAGAAGCAAAGATAAAATTTTGTCTCTGCCTTTTTTTTATAGGGACAATAGAAAAGCAATTACAATAAAAGTTCTGTTATCCAGTGCCCTAACATCTGGAATGATCCACTAACTGGCAAAAATTTTGACAAAGTGCATGAGACAAAAAAAGAATATTTTTTTTTTGGAAACTACTGATTTCTGCTTTTTGCTAGCAATATTTGGTCAAACAAATTACTAGACAGCGACAGCATACAGTTTTTAGAGAATTATTCCACTCATGTCAATAAACTTGGACCTTGATCATCTGGGGAATGTTCATGTTTTGTATCTTCTTCTGGATACAACTGTCCACACAAATTATGTATCAAGACATGATTAAAAGTATGACATGCCATTACAGAAAAAGCATTCTTTGAAAGTTAGTAAAGTACAAAACTTAACTAAGACTTCCAAATGTTCTATAATACTGATTTCTAACTGGTGGCCTCCAACCTTATCTTGGCACTGTACTTTAACAAACAAATGAACAATAAAGTAGTGTTTTAATATCCTATATATATATTTTGAAGAAAGTTAAGATGACCATTTTCAAAAACACATACGTGCCAGTTCTTACTTATGGGGCTGAAACCTACGCTTAACTGAAAAGCATCTAAACTCTCTCTCCAAGCTATGGAGATGAGATACTCAGGAAGGTTGAAGGAAGTTAAGAAGAGATTGAATCAGAAACACTACTATAAGAGCGAGTCTTAAGACAGTACCTTTGAAAGATCAAATTAAGAAAGCACAGTTGCGCTGGGGTTTGGACATGTTCAGAGGATGGAAGGGGATAGACTTCCAAAACAACTGTATGAGGCAAGAATGGCTGGGAAAAGGCCCAGGGGCCGGAGAAGAGTGACTTGAGAGGACAATGTGAGGTGCTCTCTGCAGGAGCTGAGAGTGCAGTGGAATGAAGCCAAGGCCCTGACCATACAGAGACCACAGTCGCGAGACCTATACTCAGCCTCACGGTAGAAGAGGATTGGAATAAGAAGAAGATATATTATATAACTTTCTCACCACAGTACAATGGTAAGGATTTTACTGGTATTATTCTTCATTATTTCTACAATTATTGTACATCCTTTGTACGTCGTCAAACTTTGCTATAACAACACTGATTGAGACTAACAGTGTTCAAGAGTGCCACAGTATTTCAAGGAATTCTGAAAGAGTACTAAGAAAACAAAGTTTAGAATTTACTGAACTAAAAATTTCAAGTGTATCTGCGTTAGCTGAAAAATTTGGGTGACAACAAACATCCACCGCCTCCTACCCAGAATGTTTGAAAAAAAATTGCATAATTAAACTAGGCATGAAAAGGAAGAAATTAAATCAACGATTTAGACGTTATGAATCTCTCTCCCTCACACACACACACACACACACACACACACACACACACACACACACACACACACACACACACACACACACACACACACACACACACACAATAAACAAAAATTTTTAACATAAATTCTGATTAAATTGTATTTGGCTGACTGCTACAATTACAATGTCAATCAATTTTCTAACAAACAACTAAATTCACACAAACACACAGATGGACAAACTGTTTTCAACAAAATTAAATTGCCACCAATTAGATGTATAAAGACGATTACGCTTACAGTTATGGTTAAAAAAAAAGTCGTACATGAACGAAATAACAAATTCTATAACATAATGAATCTAGCAGAAAACTACAGATTACATAAATTTTTTTTATACAATTTAAATAATAATAATAATAGTAACAGTAATGTCTTTTAAACTAAAATACTAACAATAATAATAATAATAACAACACTAACATGGAGTACATATAATAGTAACATGTAGATGGTGTTTTATTATGACATATGTACACATACACACACACACACACGCATGTATGTACGCCATACATGCTTTTAGTCATAGTAATAGTTTTGTGAATGATAAGGAACTAAACTGGCTTTGGTTCAAATATTAAATAATAATAATAATAGTAATAACATTTATTTTTTTTTTTGTGAAGTAGGTACTCTTGACCTCACGCATACACACACTGATATCCAAGAACACATATGAAAACAGTTTAACGGCATCTGTAATGTTGATAACACACATGGTTACATGCTAAATTCTCAGAATTCTTAGTCTGTAATATTTTCTTCGAAAATTATGGCTATTGAATGTAGGAAAATCTAGAACGAGGGAAGCTAAAAAAATTAACTAATTGTTAACAAATATATACAGTTACGAGGTAAAATATATTGTCAACCCAGAACTGCCAGTATTATTGATGATGAAACGCTGTTTCTAAGCCTTACTTTATGCTTATTATATAAACATTTTTTGAGCACCTACAAACCCCCACCCCCACACACACACACTGAGGCATAAAGAAACTTATGCAAGATCAGTGAAATCTATCATTCTGCAAGAATCTCTTAAGACCACTAGTATATCAGATGTTGAAAAGAAAACAACAAAGAATCTCCAGCAGAGCGTGGTAAAGAATATCAGTGACAGACTTCGCTAAGTAATGGAATGAGGAATTACTAAGTAAGAAATCAGAGACACTCTTCAATACCTGATCGTTCTTCTTACAGAAACTGAGACAATCATATCAAGGAGAATGAGCCGAATCTGAGAGTGAAGAAAATGTATTAATTTTTACACTTATTAATGTATATGAAGACCAGCACATCGCTGAGACCAATAAATACAAAGAAATATATGTGATGCACATAACTGTGAAGGTAAAAACAAGGAATCTGAGTTACAAATTTTAATGTTTTAGATCCATGAACCACAGCCAATTTTTCCACATGTCTGTCCATTCAGTAAAGTAATGATTTAAACAGCTGTGTAGGATCTATATCCATAAAGACTGTCTTTTGATGTCCATATAAGATGCATACTTATAAGTAGAATTAATTAATTCATCATATAAATGCTTTTGGAAATTTATAAACGTTTCTATAAATATTTGGAAAATTAATGTATGCCTACTTTGTAGAACACTTGAAAAATGTTTGGCATAGCATTAATTATAAACTATATATAATCATTAAAAAAAAACAATAATAGGGAGTTAGCTGATTTCTGTTAACTCACTGGGTGAACATGGAATTAAAAGACCATGTGTTCCATATGAGACACAAAATTAAAAGAAAAAATACATTTTTGAAAAATTACAGTCTATCAATGTTTCTGAATGTAAATACACACATAATTTTGACAACAACCTTTATTTATGTTTTGAAGGAAGTGGCAGCTTATCCTGGAGAGGAATTTTGAAGGGGAAAGATGAATATAAAGGCACCAAAAAGATGATCATAAAGGCATCAAATTTCTATTTAAAAAAATTTTAAACACAATTACAATTGCACAGTTTTCATATAGAATATTTCGTGATGTTGAGAAGTTTCGGTTTGTTGGCCACAAAATACCTAACCAAAAAGTCACAATCAAACGACACATAGAATTCTAAATATAAAATTATCCCGGCTAACCCCAAAAAAACGTTTCAACTGAGATGTGGAAACATTTTTTTGGGAGGCAGAATATCCCTGGTTACCCATTCCAATGGACCCATTCCTATTGAAGATCACAAGTTATATAGTTATCCTAAATATTTTTTTTTTTTTTTTGTAAGAACACCTTTGGCAAACTTATATTTCCTTCCAAAGATGGAAGTAATTTAACATGCTAATGAAGATGCCATTAAACTGTATGATGTTCTTCCCATTATCTAAACTTATCAGTAAATTGTACCTTAGTGAGCTGGGTTCATATCACTATATATATATTTTACATAATACTTACTACTTACTATAAACACTCAAACATTTTAATTCTTCTTTTTCAGTTCTTACACGTCTAACCCAATTACAACTAATACTCTCGGATACTAACAAATATAATTATTTATGTCTACTCTCAGGTCTATATAGGTTTATATAAAAAAAGTGATAGGAAAACAATCCAATTATTATTCATTTATAACATGTCACAGTTAATAAATTATATACGACTACGAACTGTTATAAATTATAATTAAATTTTATATATGTTAGGCAACACAGTGATATACAAATGACATAGTTTTACAGAGGAGAGTGGACAAAGATTTCAAATTGCTTCAATCGAACTGCTTCATTGAGGCTGAGCGCAGGATCATAAAACCCATGCTGGGATTTGGGGAAAGTCTGCACGGATTCTGGTAAGTGATAAAGTTTGTGGCACACGTATACAGGATTGTGAGAAAGCATAATACAGTAGAACTCCATTTATCCGAATCGTTATCAGGAAATTAAAAAGATGCAATTTCTAAAACAAAAGTTTATTCAAATTGCAGTTGCTGTACTAACAATAAAATATAGCAAATGAAATATATATAAGACTGTGCTAGCTATGCATCACAGTTTACATACTGATCAGTACAATGTTTTCTAGCCTACTGCTCACCTAAAATTAATTATGTGTGAGTATTATTTTTATTTTTTTTTGTAGTGAAAGTGAACATTTTCCAAAACACGTGTGACCTGGTTTTTATTAAGATAAAACCAGGTTATTCATGTAATAAAAATAAACAAAAGTGATTTTTGAGCAATTTTCACGTTTTCTTTCACAACATAACCTTTTTCTTACGTTTGTCCCAATTATCCGAATTTCTGCATATCCGAAATATGTCTGGGACTCATTAGTTCGGGTAAATGGAGTTCTACTGTACTTGGAAGTTGGGACAGTATAAATTTCAACAGCACTTCATTAAAAAAAAGAAACATTCTAAAGAAACAATAAGGGTATATTCAGAAATGAACAGTCTTTTGTTGTTTACATTCGCTGGATTTGTTGGACTCTTACAATAAAATTGTAAAGTATATACACTTAACACTACATTATATACTCAATAACATGAAACATGTTCTGATTCTGTCCTTTAATTTAACAGAAAAGCTGAAAATTTTAATTTGTATACAAGGAGTATCCTTTATCTTGTAATATACAAACATGAATAACTTCGTTAGTATGTTTCAGACTTTTCTGATATAGAAATCCCATGAACTGTGTTGCCTAACAACATAAAACTTCTACAACAAATCAATCACAAAACAGCTTTATAATTATTATGAAAATATTATTATTAATAATAATAAAGATCAAGAATTCGGTTAAGATTATACATAACCATCTCTCTATACACTAGCTAACCTAGCTACGCCTCTAAACAAAGGTAATGATCATCATTGTGATATATATCTTTACTGTTAATGACAACTGCAGTAATAAGGATGAATACTGAAATGTAAACTTGTTATATATGTATTTTTTGTATACTTATGCATGTATATACACATTTATATGTTTATATAATGCATGCAGTTTTCTATATTTAATATTATGCAGAACAAAAAAAAAATATAAATATGTATTGTATTTACACATGATTCCCTATTTTCTCGATTGGTAACGAAAGTGGTTTTGATTTTTTATTATTGTTTGCTTTTGCCTTTTGACACCTTCGTATCTTCTCTACTGTGGGTAAAATGACCAACAGCAAGCCGGACAACGCGATGAATACACCAGACAGGTAGAATGACAGGTCGTAACTTCCGGTGATGTCATACAGCCAACCTGAAACCAAACAATGGCAGTGTAAACTACATATCTGTTGTGATCACGTCGGGTTTTTTTTTTTTTTAAGAGGATGAGTAAATAAGTATCCATAATATAGCTGTATTTGTTTTGTATTACCAATAGTGTTGCTTTTGTTCAAATCAATGTAGTTTGAACAGCTCTACTGTGTAGATTTCTAGTTGTTATATTAACTTATTGTTGCCGTAGTGATGGTAACCATGGCTGCTCTGTTTTCCAACTGTGTCACAGAAGTCAACAGTCAATGAGCCATTTTTTAATGTCTGAAGGCATGTTACGGACTGAAATTAGTCAAAGACTTTCAATACAATGTGGAACAGTCAAAGACTTTTAATACAATGTGGCAGATGTGGCCAGGCCCCGATTTCAGGTATCTTGCACCCTGGGCAAAGCATTCTTATAGCCGCCCACTTTCATTTTTTTACTTTCCCCCCCCACACCAAGTTATTGTTGAATGTGTAAATTTTGGTTTTTCCCCAAGTATAAACTATTAGTACCGATAGCATTTCAGTATTGCAAGTGATCTAATCACTACGTAGGCAAAAACAAAAATCAAAACATCATTTCTTGAAAATAAAAGTAATTATGTTTTGGCAAAAGTCGCATGATTGCTATTGCAATTTTATTAGAAATATTTGTTCTAAAAATTCTAAACATATTTGTAATAGATATAATATAGTCAACCTTTGAAATTTTACAGAAATATTTAATGTATTTGGCGTGCATTCGAACGTAGTTTCCTTCATTCCTAGAATTTTAACAATAACACTCAACTGTCTACTGTCTTATAGTCTTAACGCGTATTGTTTTTCATTCCTTGGCGCCCTCTTGGACCAGGTGCCCTGGGCATTTGCCCAGTCAGCCCATTTAAAGCTCGGGGCCTGGATGTGGCAAATACTTTCAAAAGATGTGGGTATTATGTAATACACAAACAAACACCAGTTGCGCACTTTAGTTCTGACTTGGACTTTAATCAGTTCAGTTTGTTTTCAATCAGCAGTGGCTTATTGTACGGTAATGTCATTTCGTTTTCATAACCATCAAAAAATTCAACTGCAAGATGTTTTGGAATGGATTCAAGATGATGAAGACCCTAACCCGTCTTTGACAGAAGATGACATTGTGGGTGCTTGTTCAACAACTCAACAAAACAAATCCGATAGCTCTGATGATGATGGAGTCGAGGAAAAAAAGAGTCCAACCCATTCTGAAGCAACAAAAATATTTTAATATGTAATGGTATACATGGTGCAGCAAGACGACACTTCCCCTGCGGAATTACTGTTAATGAAACGACTTCGAGATCATGCAGTTCTAATTTTTTCAAAAAGTTGAACAAATGTGAGATTAATAAGGTTTCTTTTCTATTTTTCATTTCATTCATTCATTCATTTTCATTCATATTCCTTCTTTGTTAAATTTTTAATGTACACCTACTGTAATGACTTAAATATGTATTGAAATTGACTACTGTATTTGAAAATGTCAGTTGAAAAATAGTTTTTAGTTTGATTAAAATAAAGTTGTTCTTTTAAGTTTGTTTATAGTAATAATGTATGATTTAATTACAGTATTTAAAGCCCATTGACTTTAAACAGGTCTGAATTTTAACAGCAGTATGTAATAACGGCGCATGAGTACTGCTAGTTTGCCTAAAAAACAATTAAAGGCGCTTGATCTTTAGTGTTTTTTTTTCACTAAAAAGGTGTAAACTACAGTACAGTACTATATTTCCAATTTAACCAAATTTTCGTTTAACTGAATCACTCTTGGTCCCATCAACTTCCGTTAAACAAGACTCTAGTGTAAACAGAAACTGCATGAACGTTTTGGTCAAACCTTGTATATTGGCCAGAAAGTGTTGCTAACAAACAACATGGAAAAGAGCTTGAAAAAGCCCGAGACCAGAGAGGCTACAAAAGCGATAAAGTGTACGTGACTTGGGCACAGTGTCACATTCAATATCACTTAAACGATGAATACAATTTAGTGGTTAAGTCTAACTTTTGCTAAACTTGTGTTGCTACCACTAACACCCACTTACCTTACACTTCCATGAGCGCTTTCAAGCCTCTCGGCTCATCTTCAGATGGAAACAACAACCTGCCTAAAAACCTTCCCCATTTATATATCTTTCCTACACCTGGAAGCGTCAACTTAAGATAGCAGGTAAACACCCTTGTTACGGCTCAACTAACAAAACAAACAGCCGGGTTACCACCCCTTGTCTCAGTACTTTTCTATTCCTGACTCGTAACTTTCCAATAACTTTTCCTCCAAGTATCATACTGATATTAACCTTTTTATACTATATTTCTATCTTCCTTAATATAAGGTAAAACATATCTTCAGTATATATTTTTACTGAAGGTAAAATATAAAAACTGAAGATAATTCTATATTTTTTATAGAATATATAAAAAAAGTCAACCAATTGGTGTTAGTTCACTCTATGTGGAGAGACCTAATTACTTTTACTCTGGTTTTGCTGGATATAACAATTTGAATTGTTTTAGGACTATTATAATGTGATTATGTGAGTCTCACTTACATAAGATAAACAGTATATTACCTGCAAGTGGTGGCCCTATGAGGTTGGCGACTCCCTGGACGAGGAGCAGCAAGCCGTACGCGTTGGTGAACCGTTCGAGAGTGATGAGTTCGACGAGAATGATTGACGTCAATGAATAATTTGCAGCAATGAATAAACCAAAAGCACCAGACACAACACAAAGCGTTTCATATGCCCTGAGCATCGGTATCAGTGCAACAACGGCACCGCAAAGCGCCATTGATATAGCGTATACTAAGCCAGCATTAACCCAGTGACGATCGCCCGCCCATCCTAGTACAATCTGCAACAGACAACAAACAATACCATTATATAAAACATAAACTGCATGTTGAATTACAAATATTTAAAATTAACATGTAAAACGTAAACCACAAGCGTGACAGATGGTTGGGAATCAACATTTAAGATAGCTTATTTATTTATATTTTGTCTTACTCAGTCAGGAAGTGCTGCATATCACAGCTACACTACACTCTCGTTTATCCGGCCTTCGTTTATCCGGAATTCCGGCTTATCCGGAATAAGTTTTCAAAATCAATTTTTTTTTAACAACTTTACCGGTGAATTTTAAGATACGATTTGTACTAAAAACAACCTGTTTTGTTATAAATTCAACGTTATACCTGTTCAAAACTCATCAAAATAAACGTAATTAATCTAAACTGCAAGGGTAAAAATAATACAGTGCAGTGTATAGTTCCCTTGGCAATCTGGTTAACGTCGGCATTCAGTGAGAATCTTATCAGTCGCAAATTACTAGAAAATAGAAAACTCCACCTCTGCGGTTGCGATGTTTGGCGCAGGCAGCCAGTGTTACAGTTCTAAGAACTCATTATTACATCAAAGGCTTCTGACTTCCACCTGCGCCAACTTTACAGTATAATCTTATCGTGGACTGTAGCAAGCATGAGCTCGCGGTGAGTGACAGGCAAGATTGTAACAGAGTGACTCACGCATTGGTGCACCGGAAGACATTGTGTTGTGACCAATTACATTTCCTATAGTTAACTGCATGGAAGTAGTATCGTCAAGGTCACACCGCTTACTTACAGCGTTGCCGGTAAGCAACAGTTTCCCTTTCTTCTAAAAAATGCTACACTAGTAAGTAGGCTTACTTAATGTAAAGAATATAACAAAGTGATTTTTAAATTAAATATTTACTTTGTTGTTGTCAATAAGGCTTCCATTAAAATCATTTTTCGTGCTTTAAACTGTTGAACATTCTAAAATCAATGACAATAGAAGACTGAAAAAACAACGATACATTTTGAAGGTTCATAGATGCCTACTGCAGACATTTTATAGAAAAAATTTGATGTTATTTAAAGTAAAAAACATTTTAAAATCTTACGAGTATCACACAGTTGTTCTGATTTTCTAAGATAGTGTAATGTAAGGTTAACTTGCATTTTACTATATTTTTTTAAGTAAAATTTTACAGGGAGAAAGTTTCTAATACAAACATTAGAATACATTGTTACATTGTCAATAATTCTTAATAATTGTTACATCACAATTAATAAATTGTTAATAATTAATTAACAATTAATTTCCGTAACTTATACATAACATTCAATGCGACGTGTCAGCTATAGTTTGTTTGAAGAAATTTTCATACGCATCCTGTGTCCTAAGCTTGCCCCATTTAATTATTGAAGAGACACCGCACTATTCGTGACTCCGAAAAATATTCTATTTTTATTTCCTGGGCTGCTTATTAATAATTAAGTAAAAAAATTAGAACTGTACTTTAAGACGTTATATGCACAAGTAGCATAAAAATAATGGTATGTATAAACATGAAATGAATTGGATTTCTTAAGAAAATAAGGATAATTTTATAAACAACAAATACAAATGCCTCATGAAGTAAATTAAAAATTCCTTATTCATATATTAATATATTATAAATCTTTAAATATAGAATTTAAATATATAATTCTATATTTTATGAATTGTCCTTACAACTTTTATAATTAAAATTTTCCTTATTTTATAAACTATAGAATTCCTTATGACTATTATAAATAAGCAGTATGTTGAAAAACTACCTCAAGTAGGGTTAGTCACAGAATTATCACTTTGGAAAGTGACAGCACAGAGCACATTCATAACACTCCTGAAGAAAACATGCACACACGGTTTTTTATGTTTCAATAAAAATAGAAAATACTATGCTTCGCTATAGACAGTTTACTACCTATATACACTTTTTAATACTCCTGCAGTAATTCGTCTTCGGATTCACTGGACTCAGGTTCGCTGTCACTACTCACACGTAAGTGTATGATGAAGGGGCCCACTGTGGTGTCTCTCGTGCACTGCTTTGAGTAATCGGCTTCTTGTAGTGCCTCCGCATGTCTTACACACTTCTCCCAGTCTTCCTGAGTTATCCTGTCCAAAGCTTTGTGTGCAAGTTGTTCAATATCGGCTAATCTGAAAGTCGTATTCTTGTTTGCAACATACCATTTAACTTGGGCCCATATCAGCTAGATCGGATTATACTGACAATGATATGGTGGCAGGCGCACTACTGTATGTCCCATTTCATTTGCCAGTTGATCCAATTCATACGTCTTCTTGGCCGTTCGGATCTCTTCTTTAGAAAGAAGTTCATCCCTGGTTTCAGCTGTGGTAAATGAAATTCACTCCATGATATCCGCTTTATGCCGTTTGAACATGGTGGTTTATCTATTTGTACAGAATGATAGCTGGCATTATCCATCACAATGACAGAGCCTTCTTCCAAGGAGCGCAACATACCAACAAACCAGGTCTTAAAAACTTCAGCATTCATTTCTGTGTGGTAGTCAGATGCAGCTGAATGCTTACTGCCACGAAAGACAAGTTTGGCACCTGCTATGAAACCTGTACTTGCGGATCCAGCATGTGCAATAATCAGCCAGCCACCTCTACCAGTAGGTACTTTCAGCCCACCGTTCCCTCTGGAGTCTTGCCAGATGTATTTATTTGTATGATTCTGTGATATCCAGGTTTCATCCAAATAAATTATACGCCTGTTGTCCTCCGTACGATGTATATGCATGGTTCTCAAAAACTTCGCTCTCAAGGCAGCAATGTCTCTGCGCTCCATTAAAAATTTTTGTCCATTGTTGCACTTCTTAAATTTAAAACCAAGCACTTTCAGAAGGCGAAGTACGGAGGCTTCTGAACCAGAATAATTGATTTTCTGACAGAGATCAGCTCAAATTTTGCTTGCAATGGGGTATTCCCCTCGGTCGTAATATTTTAGTATGGTCCTGCGGACTATTTGTTTATTAAAATCGTCCAGTTCAGTGTTTTTGTGTTCCCGTTTATACCCTTTCCTTGGAGAACTGAACACAACGCTCACGCCTTGATCATCTGCCAAAGCAACGGTATTGCTAATATGTTGCACCGACTGTTCAGAAATGCCACAAGCTTCCGCTGTCAATTTTCAAACTTGTGCAAAGTTTATGTTCCTCCTGGCTTCTTCATTATCCGCAAGAGTTTTAAAAAACTTGTAAACGTTTGATATGATGACTTATTTTGTTTTCTAATGTCCTCTCAGCCCGCACATACACCACCGTTGCTTGTACCCAAACTAAATGTAGGATACTGTTCCTCAATATCACTCATAATAAATACAAATTATTGAAATAAACTAATACACACACTGTCTATAATAAAGACATCAACCGTTCACATGAAACGCACAAAATGTCTGTCAACAATACTAAGGACGATAAATAAATATGTTTGATGCTTGTTGCTAATTCGTCTCTTCCTCACCTCGTTCACCCAACCTACTTGGAATGGGGTACTGTAACTAAAATGGGATTGGCTTTTGCCACAACAGTGACAATTTTGTTTACAGAAATTGCTCAGTCCTATTTATCTTTGTGCAATGGAAGAAAGGTAGCAGCGCGGCCAGTAAACATACACATTTTTGAGGGGAGTGTAAAATGACAAAGGCATTCATAAAAGTGTCAGACAGCAATATTTACCGAAAAGACATGCCGACAGGGTATACGCAATTTGCATACCAAATGTGTACATATACCTAACAGAACTTCCGAACCATATGGCTTAGGAACGACCGTGCAGTGAACAAAAACAGATTCATTTACAAAAGGGAAAAGACCGTGAGTATGAAAAAGGCAAGATCAGCGTTCTCAGACAACTGTCAGTCTGTAGGATAACCGCCCATGAAGAAAACAGTAAAACTTTCAATAAATAAGTTCACTGTACGGAAAACACAAAATAACGGACCTAATGGTACTTTGTAAAGTTAGGGTGTGTATTGCTAAAAGCTTTAGATTCTAACATAAGAAAAACCAGAGCAGTATAAATCGTAGTTTCAGTAAACTGCAAATCGTAACAAAAGAAGCCAAAGAAAGAGAAGAAACGCAAAGATAGAAATTATGTAGTTATTTACGCGACAACAAAAAATATGTTGCTGACTCACACAAATTTTTATAGCTCAAATACTGGCGCCCAGAATTTAACTGAGTAATGTTACCCACAACTAATTATTCCTGATAAAAAAATTCATGTACGCGATATGCATTAATAAATTTGAAACGAGCAATATAAGGTGGATGTATGAAATTTGTTTTCGTAACACTGCTAAAACGCTACAGACTGTACTAGCCGGCAACAACTCTAGGCGAGGGGCGTGGAGGTGACAGGGAGAAGCAGTGAAAGTGAGTGACCTTGATGGTACTACTTCCATGCAGTTAACTCTAGTGCAGTAACAGCAACCTACTGATACTGTTCAGGGCTTCATTGTGTGCATGGTGTGCAAGCAGTCGTATTTTTGCTTTTTAGTTCCAAAACATTTCGTAGTGTTGTAAGTGTTCGTAGGCTGTATACATAAGTGTTCGTGTAATGTTCTGTTTACTGCATTTGTCTCATTAAACAATCTCGTGTAAAAGAAAGAAGAATGTGGTTACAATGCAAAAGAAGCTGGAGGCCATATATAGACTTCAAAAAGGTGAAACACTAAATAATATTGCTAAGGATTATGGAGTAGGGACTTCCACAGTGGGCGACAGAAAAAAAACAAAACAGGGTTCATACAGAAAACTTTTGTGCAAAGATAGTTACCAAAGACAGTTTAGGAGAAAGGAGTACAGCTTGGAAAGCAAAAAAAATGATTCGTTAGACGATGCTCTTTTTTATGGTTCTGCCAAGAAAGAGACCGTTGTGTCCCTATATCAGGTCCTATATTGCAAGAAAAGGCATTAAATTTAAACATGAAAATGGGTGGGGATCCATCATTTATGGCTAGCAGTGGGTGGCTAATGTGGTGGAAGGAACGTCATGGAATTCAGCAGCTCATTGTGACAGGTGAGATATTATCTGCAGATGTCGAAGCCAGTGACATGTATAAAATAAGCTTTGAGAAATCTGTTTCAGACGAAAATCTGTCACCATCCCAAGTTTATAATGCTGACAAAACAGGGTTGTTTTATAAAATTATGCCAAAAACATCCTTGGCGTCTAAACTAGATGAGAAAGCTAAAGGTCACAAAAAAGTAAAGGTCGTGTGACATTGCTTTGTTGATCAAATGCCACAGGTGAACATAAACTGCCGCTGGTGTTGATCGGCAAATCTGCGAAGCCAAGGGCTTTAAAAAATATAAGTGTTAACTGTTTACCGGTACTGTACAGATCCCAAAAAAAGCCTGGATGTCTGCGGATTTATTTAAAAATTTGTTTTTCCACGACTTCGTACCTAATGTCAAAAAATATCTGACAGAAAAGTGACTGCCTCTGAAAACGATGTTATTGATTGACAATGCTCCTGCAGAGAACGAGATGAGGAGTGGTGACGTTGTTAAATTACTTCCTCCTAATGTGACTTAGATAATCCAACCATTGGACCAGGGTTCCCTTTAGGCTTTAAAACGGCGAATCATAAAGCTCTTTTGAGTAAAATAGTAGAAGATAATGAGGAGAAAAAAGAAGATATTTTGACAATTTTGAAGAGAATTAACATAAAACATGTAATTTATGACTGCTGCAGCATGGGAAGATGTTTCTCAAAGAACATTAAGAAATTCTTGGAAAAAGCTGTGGCCAGAAATGGCAGAAAATTATATACATACATACATCCTCGGTGCTACAGCCCAGTCCGGGCCCTGGCCTCCAAAAGAAATCTTCCCCACTGGTCTCTACTCCCGGCCAATGTCCACCAGTTTGCTGCACCCAGCCTCACTGCCTCCTTACCAACCTGGTCCAGCCATCTTGTACGCGGTCTTCCTTTCCTTCTCCTTCCCATCGCCAAATAATTCATAACTCTTTTTGGGATTCTATCCTCCGCCATTCTCTGCACATGACCAGCCAAACGCAATCTGTTAATTTGTATGAGTTGCACGATCGGAAGATCTTTAAACCTTTCGTACAACTCTCGATTATGCAGTCGCCTCCAAATGTCGTTTTCCCTCACAGGGCCATAGATTCTCCTCAGTACCCTCCTCTCAAACACGGATAGTTTCTGCTCATCTAGTTTTTTTAGCACCCAGCATTCCGAGCCATACATCAGGTCTGGTCATGGCAGAAAATTGCGACGCTGAAACTACAGAAAGTGCCGAAAATGATAATCTTTCTGAAAATAAAGAGATTATTGAATTGTTAAAAGATATTGAAGGTCGTGAAAGTGTTCAAGAGAAAGAAGTATCCGAGTGGTTAAATGTAGGTGTAGACTAATATGATCCCGGGCATCAGTTCCTTTCTGAGGACAAGATCGTCGCTGAGTGTTCTAAAAAATCAAACAATGAAGACTCAAGTTCCGATGATGATGATGATGATGATGATGCGGACGACGTAGCAATGGCAATCAACCATTGAGAGGCTACTTCAATGCTGGACAAATTATTAATTTATTTTTAGCGCCAAAGCGAGACAAACCCAGCAGAACTGTTACTTTTAAAAAGACTCCGTGGCCATACAGCTAAGAAGAAAGAAACATTGCTAAAGCAAAAAAATTATGGACTTTTTTAAAAAGGAAAGACTTTGATCATTCATGTATGTGTGTTTAATATTGTTTTTTCTTGCTAAATTAAACTTGTTAATTTTTAGAAATGCTACTACTGTACTGTACTGAATTAAATATAATGTATGTATAACATCTAATGCTAAATACATTTTTTTCTTATTACAATATATACAATATAATATTCTGAAATAGAGTTCGTTTTTTGCTTAAGATTTACTTGTAAAATACAGTGCAGTAGGCTATTACAGTTTGAATAAAGTCTTCAAAATTAAAAACCCAACTTTTCTGTACCTATAGTGGTAGGTAAACATCACTAATACCGGCATTTTCGCCATTAGTTTGGTTTATCCGGAAAGGGTCCGGTCCCATCAATTCCGGATAAACAAAAGTGTAGTGTACTCAGTTGACTTCACAATTTCCATCATTTCAGACCTTCCATGATCCTCAAACACAGAATAATCACACAAAAGGTGAGAACATTATTCACTGTAGGAGGTCATATAAACACACTAACATTAATTCTTATGCTGGACAACAATGTCCACTTATCACTGTAAAAGTTCTGCACAAAGAGAATTTTTAGTGGGGGTTTTTTAGTTGGAAATAAGGAAAATAAATATTTTTTTTCTACTTTACTATACTGATTACAAACACCAAACGTAGTGGTAAGTGAAAAATCAAAACAACACAACGGAATATAACAGAAGGAAAACTACTTTCTGGAATTATGTAGACTGCCTTTTACTGGTTTATATAAAACACATGATTGAAATACTATAGAAGATAAGTTATAATGCAAACAGTAAGGAATATTTCCATGATAGCTGAATGTCAGATATACATAAACTGCAGAGAATATAAGAAAATAGAACATACAGGGTACACAAGGCAAGAACAAATACAAGATATTAAAAATATTTACGTAAGATTACAGGTTTTTGTTTATACTAAAATAAAAATCCTCCATTCCCTTTAGAACACCTTTTAACTCCTCTTAAGAACACCACTTCTGAGGCCTGTACTTTACTGTCTTGTTTCTTGGTTGGTGTCCATAATTTACACCCACAGGACAGTAGAGGGACTGCCATAACTTTGTAAAACCTCAAGTCTTTAAGTTCTTTTCAGGAAAAAAACTCTAGCAAGAAGCGTTTGAACATATACATATGTCTGTATATGGGGTCCTGTTGACTGCATGAGTTCTAAAGACCCACATAAAGAATCAAGTATTATGGGGAGTATAACATATGACTACAACAGTAAATATATTTCCATCATACTTGGGACACAGCAGAGAAAAGGGAAATAACAATCGAATATAGGACATTTATCAAACTTTAAAGTTAACCAACTTTGGCACATGGGTGTGCTTACCTCTCCGACCATATTCAGAATGCCAATTACGCCAATGAGGAATGAAGCGTCCGTTTCAGAGAAGCCCATCTCAATCGCATTGTCCGCAAGATACACATATGGTACATCGTACCAAGTGTACAAAAGAAAGTTGGATATGGCGAACAACAGGAAACGTACGTTTGCAAAGTGCGAAAGATCCAGCATGTCTGCTAACAGGTACCACAATTCCCACAGGCCAGCATTCCACTGTAATCACACACACAGAAAATATAATAATAACTGATAATACAAAAGATGTGTCAAAAACAGATTAAAAAATCAGTCTTGATATAAACACCCTTTCAAATAATCTTCACTTAAAACAAAATGCCAGTTCTCTAACCTTCTGACTTGCCGATTACTCTGAGCAAAAGACACTACTTATTGTTAGGTAAATTTCAATAGTAGATAATTTTTCAATTACAGGAGAGCATCAATTATCCAAACATCCATTAACCGAACGATCTATTATCTGAACTCAATAAAAAGTACAATTATGTATTGTACTGTACAGTAATGTGTTGGACACACGTAGGTGTATTGGATATTTATTGAACATAAAAAAATTGTACACTATAAATTATTACAGTACTGTACAGTAATATATAAACGCTGTAGCTATACAGCCTTACAATCGATAAACAAAGAATCAATAAACACACTTATATCAACAAACTTCGATAAACACATTTACAATTGATAAACCAACTGTGACAACGGAAGTCTCTTGTCAATGAGTGTCTGTTTCTTAATTAATTTTATAGCACACTGTTTGTTATTATACTCTAATTTTGTTTAAATTAACTTTTGATTTTTATTAATGACACTCAGTTTTAATTCAATGATTTTTAGCCTTAGTAATACACTACAATACAGTATACAGGTTGCTGTAATCATATAACAGTATGTTAGAAATTATTTTGTAATAAAAACCTTTGTTTTTGTAAAGAGAAATAATGTTTCCAATTTACGATCTATTATCCAAAGTATCGATTATCCAAATGGGCCCTCGTCCCGAGAGGTTCGGATAATCAATGCTCTACTGTATTAGAAAAATTATGCTTTAAAGTGACTGAAAAACCCATCATAACATCCTGAAATTAGCCCTATAAAGTAAACAATAATAACACAATAAAAATACACACTATTGAAGCATTGTTAAAAGATAACTTATTTACTGAATTGATTCTCCTATATTTTGTATTTCAAACGGATACCCTAATGCTGTATAATAAACCCGTATGTATATTTAAAAAAGAGCTACAGTACTACTACTTTGTTAGCGTACACAGCTGAAAAATAAAAATAAAACAACATAAAAATCAAGGGAGTACCAAAATTTGTCAACTTCTTGAACCTTCGGGGGGGGGGGGGCAATTCTCTCCCTGTAAATACGCCCCTGCTGATTACTCCACTATTTTTTTTAGTATTGTAGTATATTAGCACAATAATACATTTCATCGGCAAATAACTTCAAGACTTGCTATAACGAAAACAAACAGACATTTTTAAATAGTAAAATAACAAATGTAAATCAGACAATCATAAATAACCACTAAAAATTCTGAACTGTTACATTTGGTTTTTAGTTAAAAGTTATATATCCATATTGTCTAAATGACAAATAATTTATTCCCACCTTTAAATTTATCACAAATATCACCTCTAATAGTTTTCAAAAATAAATGTACTCAATCAGTGTCAGATTTAAGATTTTTGAGGCCCTAGGCCAAATTTTCTGAGCCCCCCCCCGCGCTGTGACTTTGACGTAATATATGTACTGCAAAAGTAATTTGATGTCAAACTAATACTATCAAATTTAAAACCAGTACGCTACTATAAAAAATACCACTCCCTATTTTTGGAGATCAATCTCAAATATAAAAGCAGTCTGTGGGACAAAGTTTTATGGACGTGCACGCCAAGTTTGATAAAAACAGCCCAATTAATGCACTCAAAAGTCATCACGAGACAAATGCCATACAGACAAAATCCAAGCAAATTAGAACTGAAAACTCACTTTGTGAACTCACTTGTTCAACAAAAACCGTTTTATCTTGTTAAAACACTAAAAAATGAATTAGTAGTATTGGATAGTAATGGGCATTTTATGTAGTTTGGCTGATGTCACAGTTAATAATTCTGGAAGGAACCAGTATACTAAGTTTATAACAATAAAAGGTTTCTTTTACGTATTGCAAAAGCTGTTATCAAAATGGAAACAAGAAAGAAACAATGTTAAGATTCTATATGCCACTGGGTAGTAAACACATGTGTACCATAAAAATTTAGGATACAAAGAAAAGTACAATAAACAATGCTGCAAATATAAGAGATGAGAGTTCCAAGAAGAAGATATTTTAAGATGAGATAGAGGATTGAGACGTGTTAATCAACTGAGATAGAGATCAGGCAAGAGATGTGTCAAGAAACAAAGCAATGAGGGATGAGGCAACAGGAAGATCAAACGAAATGGCATGTCTGTCTGGAAAGGATGTGAGAAGAGAGGAAGGAAGAAGCCTAGCCAGACTGAAGAAACATGAGAACTATAAAAAGATTTTTGTTACAAGATGATTAGGAAAAAATAGGATGCATAGTTTGCCACCTACACTCTTTAACAAATACCACTGTTGTTGGGGAGTATACATGATGAGATGGGGGAACGAGGCTTGCAACATGGTGATTGGAACAGCGGAGGGGTAGGCTTTGGTGTTCAGGCTGTGAGAGACAGCAGTAATGGCAGAAGAGAAGACTCGCATATGGATGGATGGTAACTTTAATTTCAGCAAAATCTCCTACAAACTCCACACCATGCCGATCAGTTCCAATCCTATCACGTGATGAAAAAGGAGGGAAGGCGAGGAGTAACACCTTCCCTGGGGTTACAGCTGAAAACCGGTCAATGGTCTCACTGCTGGATGAGAACTATATTCATAACAGAGGTAATTGGAGAACCTATAAGGTGGGACTCTGAATTAAAGCCTCTAAGGTAGCAGTCCCACCAATAAAATTACCTTAAAAAAATACTGGCTAATGTCTTTGATGACGTTCCTTAGGCTTTCTTGGCCAGTGCCAACAACGTTGGAATTATTATTTGCTGGGCTGTTAGGCCGTGGCCTACTGCTTGTGTGCACGACAGATGTTTCAGCCCACCATCAGAAGCCATCTTCAGTGGCATAAACAATTGGCACAGTGTCTGCCAATTTTGAAGGCCCACTTAAATAAACTTTCCAAACGAGCACGATCTAAGTTGGAAAGCAGCATCAAGTGCTACCTGATTGGCTTGGGAGCACAGCATGCCAAATTCTATTTAATAGGAGGCTTTATCCTCTTTAAGCCAAAAATATTAAGTGAAAAATGTTGTAAATTTTTGGAATTATCACCACACTGCCTGTCTGTCGATCACATGTTTACAACTCCACTGCGAATGCTAATTAAGAGAAGCTGTCCGCAATTTTCAAATTTATATTCCTCAGTATTGTAGCTTTATGTTTCTTATGCATAACATGAATTAAGGTATTTGTTGTTTTACTAGTTTGAATTTAAATTGAGGATAGTGTCAAAGTATTCATTTTTGTCGGCCTGCATACTACTAATACTTTTGTGATGTTTCTGTGCATTATATTCCTTTGTATGGGTAATACTATATAATACTACACAGATTATATTGTTTTTTCCTGAAAATGTCATTTCTTATAGAAGTAAAAAATATACATATTTTTAAATTGAATTTTTATAATGAACAAACCTTTGCCACTACTTAATTTTCATTAGGGACCCATAAAATCTATGTCTGGCTCTTATCAGTGGCATAACTAGAAGTCCTAGAGATTAATTTAAAGTGTGGACCCTGAATTTCAACAGGATAAATGAGAAATTCAGAATGTTTTGCATATAATTTTATAAACACATTTTAAAAAGTTTTTGAGTAAACTGATGTGATGTATACTGCAAATACACGCATTATTTAGCAAATGCTGAGCGATTCTCATTATTAAGAAAACTCAAACTTTATGTTATTAATTTATAAATATTGTTAATTCCTTCTATTTCTACAATTATTTATAAACCTTATTTAACACATGCAACTGCATTAGAAATAGGCCTACGTTAGGTGATTATGGAATTCTGCTGAAATTTTTAATAGCTATTAAAATAGCTATAGTGATCCCTGATCCCCGACTCTTCCTTCCCCTAGTTAAACCACTGGCCCTTACATAATTGCAGTTTGTATTACTAAAATAATAGGGTTTACTTTTAGTAACAAGAGTTAATATGGTACCTCAACTTTCTCTTTGGCAATCGTAGTCATTGAGTTGCGATAAATATCCGGACACGAAGACGCTCTCAGTCTGTATCGGTTGATGTTCAACATAGCACCACGGTATGTCAGAGAATGCCTAAAACACACACATTACATAAAAGTTAATTAAATTTATTTTAAAAATTAGTAAAAATGATATTGTTATACTACGAAACATTATCGAACAATGGAGTGTGTCATTCCATGTGTATCTCGGCTATCCAAGCAGAGCCCAGCTGTAATGTTTGTGTGCATACATATTGATAATTTGAGATGAAAGTCAATTACATGACACTTATCATGAGTCAACAATTGAGGTTATTCCAGACCACACTGGTTGGCATACTGTGTTCAAGGCCGATGTAAGCACTGTTTCTAGTGGATTCTAGAGCGCCTGTAATATGCAGTTTGCTCGACATGTCATCCAGAAAGTGACCAATTATACTGGCATCTCAGCGGGGTATAAATATAAGCATCCAGTGACGGTCAGTTCAGTTTATGTTGGGCGATTTGTCAAGTGATATCATGTGGTTGCGTGTTATAATTAGTGCGGAATTCTTTATAGTTGACATTATTATAGTGTGTGGACAAATTTAAGTTGAATTACTGTATGAATTGATTACAAATTGTTATTTGTGATTAATTAAAGCTGGTTATTAGTGACTTAATTGGTGTCTGTGTTTTGTTTTCCACTGTACCGTACGACCAGTGAGACCGTTGTAACAATATGAGAGCTAAGTGGGTGGGAGCGTTGCAAGACCATTCATCAAGCTGTGCTGTGGGTTTCGTTCAATGTTGAGTCAATTGAATCCAAAATAAGAAGGGTTAGGTTGGAATATTACCATCATTAGAATTTTCTACATACTGTTTTGACCACTAAAAAATCTGTGGCTATCTTCAGGTGCAACTTAAACTAATACTTATGCGATTTCACACAATGAACAGAAATGTGGCTGTGCTTTCCTGTTCTTGCCAGGACTTACAGGATAAGTAGCAGTTCTTTTTATATAGTTTTCATATAGTTGTCTTTAACTTTGAATATGGTGGTGGTTTATTATTGTGAGAGTTCACACTTGTTGGTGAATGAATCTCAGGTAGCACTCAGTTTATATGTAATGTACTAGTTTAATTTACACCTTAAGATGACCACAGACTGTTTAGTGGTCAAAACATGTGATAAATTCTTGGTAAATAACAATGTGACACCTACACTCCTCCCCACTGCATGTGGCTCGTACTTCTCAGGTGATGGTGTGGTGTGTAGGTGACCCTTTTGTACAGGTGGGTGAGCAGGCCATTTTGCCTAGGCCCTCACAACTTTAATAAATTAAAAGTTTTTGTTCATTATTCATAAATACATAATTTACATAGTTAATATTTAATATTATATTTAACTATGTCTGATGATGATAGTTAAATACTATTGAAACATAAAATTCACACAATATAATAAAATATGTTATTTTACAAAACGTTTTATTATTATTATTAATAATATAAAAATACATATAAGAAAAAATGAGCAAATAAGAAATGAAAATAAATTAAAAGTGTATAATTTTTTCCACATGAAGACTGAAAGTTATCATAATAGAAGTATGTTACGTTTGGTGCTTTGAAATAAAGGAGTATTTTGTGTATTAGAAAAATTTCTCAGTCTGTATAGGATATTTAATACACCACTCATAATAAACATCGGCTAATCCTTATAATAGAAAACGTGAAAAAAAGTAAAAAACTGAATAAAAAGTTCTAAGTAATGTTTTCATACTTACCAAAATGTAACAGTACAAAATAACCCAATACCATAATTATGGGATTTAAAGGTATTTTTCAATGTTTTGTATTATTTAATCATTAAAACACAGAATGGTTAGGTCCATTGTCCCTATATACGGAGGAACAAAGTAAATTCAGCAAGAGTACTATACCAAGGTCACCGTTGGACGTGCAGGAATCGGAAAAGGCCATGGCGGTGTTTGTGACGAATGACTTTAAATATGCATTGTGATTGGATCATAGCACTGTTCCGTCATAACCAAAAACAATGACGCACTGACTACAATACGTACAACGAGGCGTTGTCCAGTAAGACAAAGCTGGATGACGTAAGAAACACACACACACACAAGCTGTGATGGTACAATCATGGTACATTTTTAGAATTACCTAAACTATGGTAACGAGATCATAAATATTGTATTTTTCTATTTTTTGACATACCCAATCCAACCTCAAACACCCGATATCGAATTTACAGTGAGTGGACTATATCACAATATTTGCCAGGATTTGAACTAATTCGTAGCAGAATCTGTAAAATGTCATAAAAACAGTGTGCAGTTATTGCGATAAGCAAGCCAAGCCTTAATTACGTCAGAGGCGGAGAATGTGTTGACCACGACAAAACGGCGATGTCAACAAGTTAGACAAAGAAAATGTGACGTAGGTTCACCCCACTTCCGCAAAATTCAACAAGGAATTGTCGTCATTTCGCTGCAGCAACTGATCAGTGCCGGCCGGCAAAACCAATTCACTCTCGGGTGAATTTTAACTTTTTAGACCACTGTAGGTGGTTAATAAACTGTGTAAAACACCGTACAGTGCGTCGATTACAAAAATGTGACTGAGACGAGTAAACGTAAAACTCGCGGTAGTGGTCGCGAAGTTTTACCGCCAGCTATAACAACCAGCAACACGAAATGGGTGAGAACATTCCTTTTACATTTTCAATCCTTTAATTATTTCCAAATACCAAATTTTAAATCAATTATTTAAAAAATCATTTAAATTTTCATTATACTTAAAAGGAGCTCCACTATGCATAAAGTTGTACCATGAGCGTGGAAGAGGGAGTGTTTGAGTGTGTGGGTTAAAATTTATAAGTGTTGGGTTGTGCTGAAATTTACATTTAAATAATAAAGGTATGTCTTATCCTATAACATGTATTATAATGCAGCGTATATTTTTTGTATAGTGTAATTTCATGTGGACAACGCCCATGGCGCAATATATCGATCAGAGATCTATGTCTATGTAATACTTATCAATGTTTAATATTAATAAATACTTTCTATATGTTATTTGATGTGTCTTTATTTCAGGTAATTGGTTCCACTAAACTGGTACGTGTTACACGAATTTTGGCCCTAAAAGTAAATTTCGATCATGTTACTTTTACCTTAACAAACATGGCGCCCGAAATTAATTACGTATAGACCAACATTACATTTTCACCATAAGTAATAAAAGCAATCTATGTAAAAGATTACATTTGTCGCCCGTAATAACAGGGACTCGACATAAAACTTAATTTTATGTGGAGTAATACCTACCAGGAAAGTGGAATAGTTACCTGAAGTAATAGCGTAAGTACATGCACACGTGCGTAGAATAGGGTTAAATTCCTAGGTTATAAACATACATGTTTTAGCAAGATAAAATAACAACATGAGTACAAGTGACAATATTGTAATAGAAACCAGTACATCGGAGATAAATGTAATTAGTGAAATGGATGTACAAACACCTCAAACTAGTCAGACTGATGAGGCAAGTATGCCTGTGTCTGCAGAGATGACTAAAGCTAACACATCCATTTCAACTAGTTTAGATAGTAAACCAGATGAAAATAGTGCAATGATACAATTATTATTGAAACTAAATAAAAAATTAGATGAACAGAAAATCGATTTTGAAATTAATTTCAATGAATTGAAAAATGAAATAGAATTAGGTCATAACAAACTTATTAAGAAATGTGACCAGCTTATTACAAAGCTAGATAATTTAAATGTGGTAGAAAATCGAGTAGAAACCCAGAAAGTCAATAGTGGTACCCAGCAAAATGCTGTATGTTTAAATATAACCCTATTTAAAAATAATAATTCTAATAATGAATGTAGTATAGATAATCCAAATAATACAAGTAGTAAGATTGGGGTATTAGCAAAGGATAAACCTGATAATGAAAATATAATGGAAGATAATGAAATATTTGAATTTATGAAGTCAGAAAGAAAGTTGAGAGAAAGTATTTTAGTACAAGGAGTGCAGGGGGTAGAATTTTCTTTTAATGTTGTATTAGGGGGTGAAGACAAGTCTTCATGTAATTGTTATAAGAATAAGAATGCCTTTAATTTATATTTGATAGACGATAGTTCTACAAATAAAGTTTCTTTATGTTTTTGTGTACCTAAGAAGAGGTGCAACAATTTTATGATAGGGACCCCTGCATATTTGGAGAGAGAAAGTGTATTTTGGTGTTATGGAAAGAAATGTATTAAGAGAGAAAGCATAGAGAGATATTGTGAGAGTAAAAGAGTAATAGAAATATTTAAAGTAAACAGAAATTACAGACAATTGTTAGAAAGGTTAGGGTTAGATGTGGTATATGAAAATGATGAATACTTACCTGATAATAACAATAAATTGGAAATAACAAGAAATGAGAATAAAGACATTAGGTACTTACCTGTGGTGGAATATTATGGGGATAATTATAGTATAAACCGATTAATGACATATGATACTAAGACAAACGGAACTCTACTTGATCGTGACTGGAAATATTTGTTTAATAACCATTTCATAAAGGAGTACGAATATAATGTATCTAGTAATAAAATCTATTTATTAAATAAGAATTTATATAGACCTAAGATTCGTTTGTTGTTTAATGATGGTGGATAGACTGTTGTATTGTGAAATGAACATTAAATAATAATATGAAAAGTGGTATTGAATTGGACTGCTATGGACTGATTTGATTAATGACACAATAATGAAGTTGGAGTGTATATTTTTCATTGTATTCACTGTATTTATATATCCATGTATTTTTGATATGTATTATGTATTACAGGTATATTTACACCAGTATGTATTATTATATATTTTACATATATGACAGGTTTAATAATAATAATTTTAAATTTTAATTGGTATTGAAAGTAATTCCTAATAAATGCTTAAATAAGTATATATATTTGAATTTTGAAAAGTGAGAGGTATTGTTATAAGTAGGTAAGAGAGGAATTTTATAAGAGAATTGTCAATGATTACAGTAAGTGTTTAAACAGGGATAGAGCCTGGGTATAGATAAAATGCAGGTGAGTTATGCAGTTAATGTAAATGGAGTTAGAAAGATAAGAATTTTTAAGAAAATACAAAGAGAATTATTAAATATTTAGGGACACAGTAGTTAGTGATTATTTGTAGAGAAGGTGTTTAAGTAAAGGTATAAACATATATTTGTTGTTGATGAATTCTGTAGTGGGGGTGAGGTGATAAAGAGTAGCCAACCAATAGTGTTGTGGCAGGTATTAGCATAAAGTTTAGGGAGTGTTTGCCGAATATTTGGAAGGGCAAAATATTAGAGATGTATATAGCCAGTAAGGGAACACCCAACCCAGTGCAAAGACGAGCGGTGCCATAGGAGTTAAATGAAATTAGTAATGAAGTTTATAATTGAGATATTGGTGTCATGATAGGTAAATTTGATGGTCAGTTAGAAGAAGGTGAGTAAGATTATAAAAAATAGAAGTATAGTGAATATAGGAGTTATCCAGACTAAACAGTGATAGAAGGTGAAAGGTTAGGTAGTTAGGTAGGTAGGAAGTTCAGAATAGAGAGGCAATGAATTATGAATAATGAAATAATAATATTATAAGAATGTAATAATAAATTTAAAATGAATTCTATTATTATAATATTGTAGTAATTGATGTCTAATTAATGACTTAAGTGAAATTGTAAATTTTAAATGATTTTAACTTTTAACTTATTTTAATCAAGAATATTTAATGTATTAATGTATCAGTGTTAATTATTAATGTATTATTATTATGTAAAATGTATTTATGTTATAGAAATTTTAACATGATGTTATAACATGGGAATAATGTTATTTTTTTTTAACTGGCGCTGTTAATAATACAAATAAGCCAAATAATTACCTGTTAATAATAAGAATAATAATAATAATAACAATAATAATAAATTTTTTTTTATTTTATCATGCACTATGAGTATTCAATAAATAAATATATAGAGTTATTAAGTCTTTTATAATTTGTTTTCTCCAGATTTGGGAGATTATAATGTGTAATTTTCCTATTATATTTTCAATTATATTTTATTCAATTTTGGTAACTATATTATATTAATGCGCTTATGTTACAATTCTAGTAATTGTAAAAGAATGAAGATAAATATTATCGATAGGAATCGAAACCATTTTTCAACTCAGGGCTGTAATATGAAGAAGAGATATTCTTTTTAATTCTTGAAGATTATAATTTTATAAATATAGTAAGCCAACCCAGTGCTTATTGGCACAAACCAGCACTTAGCTAAGGGGAACCAGATCAGTTGAGGATGGAGTGATTTACTAAGCCACTATTTTAATATTTATTATATATTGTTTCAGTGTTTGGTGGTGTGACAGCGGTCCTGAGCTGGCCAACGCGTCAGAGCAGGAGCGTTAAGAGCCTAAGTGGCCTTATGGTGTTGGGATCTCGTAGGAGAAGTCCAGTAAGGTCATCTAGGTACGGTCACCATCACCAGACCAAGGGTGAGTTGTTGTTATTTTTTATGTAAATTTGTAAGGGGGTTGTGGCGACTTGTCCTGGCTGATCCCTTTAGGAAGTATGAAAGGGTCAATGAAAGTTTGTGTGCTTCGGCACACCATCTTTCATTGAGGGGGTTTTGTGATGGTACAATCATGGTACATTTTTAGAATTACCTAAACTATGGTAACGAGATCATAAATGTTGTATTTTTCTATTTTTTGACATACCCAATCCAACCTCAAACACCCGATATCGAATTTACAGTGAGTGGACTATATCACAATATTTGCCAGGATTTGAACTAATTCGTAGCAGAATCTGTAAAATGTCATAAAAACAGTGTGCAGTTATTGCGATAAGCAAGCCAAGCCTTAATTACGTCAGAGGCGGAGAATGTGTTGACCACGACAAAACGGCGATGTCAACAAGTTAGACAAAGAAAATGTGACGTAGGTTCACCCCACTTCCGCAAAATTCAACAAGGAATTGTCGTCATTTCGCTGCAGCAACTGATCAGTGCCGGCCGGCAAAACCAATTCACTCTCGGGTGAATTTTAACTTTTTAGACCACTGTAGGTGGTTAATAAACTGTGTAAAACACCGTACAGTGCGTCGATTACAAAAATGTGACCGAGACGAGTAAACGTAAAACTCGCGGTAGTGGTCGCGAAGTTTTACCGCCAGCTATAACAACCAGCAACACGAAATGGGTGAGAACATTCCTTTTACATTTTCAATCCTTTAATTATTTCCAAATACCAAATTTTAAATCAATTATTTAAAAAATCATTTAAATTTTCATTATACTTAAAAGGAGCTCCACTATGCATAAAGTTGTACCATGAGCGTGGAAGAGGGAGTGTTTGAGTGTGTGGGTTAAAATTTATAAGTGTTGGGTTGTGCTGAAATTTACATTTAAATAATAAAGGTATGTCTTATCCTATAACATGTATTATAATGCAGCGTATATTTTTTGTATAGTGTAATTTCATGTGGACAACGCCCATGGCGCAATATATCGATCAGAGATCTATGTCTATGTAATACTTATCAATGTTTAATATTAATAAATACTTTCTATATGTTATTTGATGTGTCTTTATTTCAGGTAATTGGTTCCACTAAACTGGTACGTGTTACACGAATTTTGGCCCTAAAAGTAAATTTCGATCATGTTACTTTTACCTTAACAAACATGGCGCCCGAAATTAATTACGTATAGACCAACATTACATTTTCACCATAAGTAATAAAAGCAATCTATGTAAAAGATTACAAAGCGCAAATTTACATTTGCCTCGTTCTCAATTCAACGCAGTTCTTCAAAGGATCAACAGCGATGTATCGCTGTGTGATCAATTTTATAACAAAAGTTTATTATAACTAGAATCAAAATTACCAGTATAATAGTGGAGCAATAAAGGCTCGAATTTAATAACAGTATGAACTATAATATGTAGAATCAGTGCTTATATTTACTTAATAAAACTCAGCAGAACTTGAGGCGAACACCGGCCATCAACATGGGCGTCAACCACCAACAGCTAAGGAGCAACACCGAACAACAATAAGAGAAGACCAATTTTACCATCTTTCTTATAGTTTAATGAGCTCATTGATCAAGAATAATTAATTAAACGAATGTACTTGTAATAGGGCGAATGCGTGTGAGAGTGAGTGAGTGAGCTCGTGGCCACCAATATATGCCGAGGGCATTGGTTTGTGTGTAAGTAAATACTAATTAATAAATGATTAAAGCTGCAGCATTATAAACGTTACAATGATCTTGATTTAGAAACAGAAAAAAAAGAAGTATTAAGAATGATTTTGGATATTAAACTAACCACCATTTTGTTTTGGTAATCTTATATGACACCATTTTGACCGCATGGTCGTGTATGTAGAACATATCTGGGAAATTAAAATTTTGATGGTTGCTTTCCATAATACAGTGTTATTATTTGTATCATCTTCTGTGTATCAAAATCTCGCTGTAAATGAATCCTGGCCCCCTTTAGGTAAAAGCACATTTAAAAAGAAGAATATGAGCCCGGCAGCGACTGAAATTGGTAAGTACGTAGAGGTACCATATTATGGTACTTTTTATACATATAAATATCAGTATATGTGTGTAGTAATAAATAATAAGGTGGGGAAAATCACAAATGCCGCCCAGAACTAGGGACATTATAAGTAAAAGTCACAAATGGCGCCTGAACTGTGGACGTTATATAAAAATTAATTTATATAAAACAGCCAGACTGAGAAACACAGAAGGTGGTACAAGACGGAACATAACCTAATACACAAGAGGTTATGTTGATGAAACAAAGCAACCAGTAATTGTATAATTAAAAAATAAATATTCATTTAAACAGTTAAATTATGGCAGAAAGAAATGATAGTATGTTATGTGTAAACAATACAGACACAGAATCTATTTTAGTAGACAAAATAAGCGCGAATTCTACGCCTAGGGCAGTCGAAAGTAAAATATCGTTGGAAGATCTGTTTATATTAATTAAAACACAAAATAGTGTATTAAAAGAAATTGACGAAAAGTTTGATAGCCTTGAGAATGAATTAAAGAAACAAAACAATGTACGAAATGTAAAATTGAGTCGATTAGAGGAGAAATTAGACAAGAGAATTAATGAGATACAGTTAGAAAATAAGAGTAGAGAAACAGACAAATTAGATAGAAACAAAAACAAGGTAAGTGGGGTAGAAATTTATGATAATATAAATAAAAGTATGATATTGGAAAATGATTGTGTAAACAGGAGTAGTAATAATGAGGTTTTATGGGGAATAGAATATAATAATGATGGAATGATAGTGTGTGTTAAAGGGTTAAAGACAGTGTGTAGAGAAAGTATAATTGTAAAAGATTTGCAGGGGTTAGATTTTTCCCTTAATGGTGTATTTGGGGGTGATATACATGTTTTTAGGAAGGACAAGAGTGCCTTCGATGTAGGTTTTGGAGACAAAAGGTCTGCAAATAGTTGTCCCTGGATTTTTTGTGCACCTGATAGGTGGTGCGAGAATAAAGTTGTAGTGTACCCTGCGTATATTGAGAGAGAGAATGTGATTTGGGGTTATGATAGGAGTTACTGTGAAAGAGAGTTGTGTGATAATTGGGAGATAGAGTTATATAGAGTATGTAGAGATTATGAAGAGTTGATAGAAAGGTTAGGTGGAGATAGAAGTGATAAATATAATGAAAACTTACCTTGTATTGAAACTGAAGTAGTAGGAGAGAATGAGAATAATGACTTTGTAAAATACATGATTGTGACTGATTTTACTGAAGGTGACAGAAACATACCCGATCAGGAGTTATATGAATTTGTGGAAACGGATAAAAATTTGAATAGTTGGTGCATGTATAAGGATGTTAGTATAAAATCTCTAATATTAAACCATGTACAGTATATAGTTTTAAGGTTCGATTATTATTTGACGATGGAGGGTAGTTATTATAATTGTGTTTATGAACATTTAATTATGTGAACAGTGTTTTTCAGGATGGACTGTTTATGACTGATTATGGTAAATGATTAATGATTATGTGGATTGTATATTTTTGTGTATATTAGTGTCAGTGTATTTGTGTATTCTTGTAGTTGTGTATTTTATGTATTTTTTTATATAAACATGTATTGTAGGATTTTAAATAACTGAAGAAAGTTTAAATGATATTATGAGATTCAGATTCTAAGGGTTAATAAATGAAGCAGGTAATATATTTGGATATGGAGAGGTATTGTTGTTAGTACATAAGTGATGAATTTTCTAGTAGTATATTAAGGTGAAATGTTGTAAAGAGTTTGGGTAATAGTGATAAATAAGGGCATTGGAGTTAGTTAAATAGAGTTAATGGGAGTTAGTGAAAATAAGAATGTTGAGATATTGATAATATATAAAGAGGTGTTAGATATTTTAGGGACACAGTGGTTAGTGATTATATATGTAGAGTTGAGTAATGTGCATTGCATATACATGCATGATAATAGCATGTAGAGTTGCATGTGCATGGTAATTATATTTGTTGTTGATGGTGATATTTTGTAATAAGGGTATTGGTGTAGGGAGTCTGCAACGAGAGATGTTGGGACAGGAAAGGACCGTTGTGTGCCGGAAAGGGTTATCTGAAAGGGTCAGGAACCAATGATGGAATGAGCACAGATGGGGAATACACACATACTAGTACAAAAATGAGCGGTGCCAGATGTTTTAAATGGGATTTGTGAAGGGGGTTATTATAGAGATATTGGTGTCATAATATGTTAATGGTTAGAAGCGGTTGTTAGTAGAAAAAAGAGGCGAGTAAGGTTAGATTGACAATGCCAAAATAAGACAGAGAAAATAGTGAATAATAGAGAGTCACCCAAACTAGTAAGGATGAAAGGGTTAGAAAAGGAAAATTCATAGTAGGAAGGTAGTGTAACTGAAAGGTGAATGATATATTTGAAATTGTTTTATAGAATCTAATGAATGTTAAATGATTAAAAGTTAATAGAGAATTGTTGAAGTAAAAATGTTATAAAGTTTTGGTACAAGTCATGTAAATGTAAATTGTTTAATGTGATGTAAATGTAACAATGTTAATGTGTAATGTCTAGTGTTTTATGATGTTTTATTGTTATTAGTAATGACGTTAACAAGTGTTAAAGAATAGTAGCTTTTAAAAGTTGAAAGTCTAAAGGTACAAATGAAGTTGTGCAAAAATATAGTAGGATGCCATTTACAAAATAGATAAATGATTATAAGTTGAGTAATGAAATTTGAATAATAAAAGTGTCTCCCATAGTAGTTGTAGGTTGAATTTATAGTAATAATTAGGTGAAGGTATTTTGGGGGAATATTAGAGAATTGTTTAGGTATTGTGTTATTAGTAGTTATATATAGTTTGTTTTCTTACAAGAAAAAAAAAAAAATTTTGAGTTTGGTGGTGGTAAAAGAATATTCAGTTTAGAGTCTTGTTGGTGTTATGTTAAACTTTTTAAATTAGAACAAACCAATGTCCCAAACACAAACCAATGCGTCTAAAGGGGAACATATCAGTTGTAGATATGGAAGTGTACTAGACCACTATTTTAAATTTTTGTATGCAATGTTTCAGAGTTTTGTGGTGTTGTGACCTGGGCTGGCTGGAGCGTCAGAACAGGAGCGTAGAGTGCCTCATGGCCTTATGGTGTAGGGATCTCTCAGGAGAAGTCCAGTAAGGTCAGAGGGTGCGACTAACATCATTGGACCAAGGGTAAGTGATGACAAATTTTTTATAGTAACATTACAGGGGGTTGTGGTGACATATCTAGACTGATCCTTTTAGGAAAGTGTGAATGAGTCAATGAAAGTTTTTGTGTCTCGACACAAAATCTTCCATTGAGGGGGTTTGTAACAGTACAAAATGACCCAATACCATAATTATGGGATTTAAAGGTATTTTTCAATGTTTTGTATTGTTTAATCATTAAAACACAGAATGGTTAGGTCCATTGTCCCTATATACGGAGGAACAAAGTAAATTCAGCAAGAGTACTATACCAAGGTCACCGTTGGATGTGCGGGAATCGGAAAAGGCCATGGCGGTGTTTGTGACGAATGACTTTAAATATGCATTGTGATTGGATCATAGGACTGTTCCGTCATAACCAAAAACAATGACGCACTGACTACAATACGTACAACGAGGCGTTGTCCAGTAAGACAAAGCTGGATGACGTAAGAAACACACACACACAAGCGCAAATTTACATTTGCCTCGTTCTCAATTCAACGCAGTTCTTCAAAGGATCAACAGCGATGTATCGCTGTGTGATCAATTTTATAACAAAAGTTTATTATAACTAGAATCAAAATTACCAGTTGTCTTGATTATTCATCTCTTCTTTCACAGCACTAACACTTAACTAAAAATGAACTTTTTTATGTGAAACTTACTAATTTTATTGGACGTGTTACCAAAGCTTTATTACCTTGTTACCAAAGCTGAAGAAGGCGGATACTAAGCCGAAACGCGTCCAATAAAATTAGCAAGTTTCACAGGAAAAAAGTTCATTTTTAGTTAAGCAAAATTACCAGTATAATAGTGGAGCAATAAAGGCTCGAATTTAATAACAGTATGAACTATAATATGTAGAATCAGTGCTTATATTTACTTAATAAAACTCAGCAGAACTTGAGGCGAACACCGGCCATCAACATGGGCGTCAACCACCAACAGCTAAGGAGCAACACCAAACAACAATAAGAGAAGTCCAATTTTACCATCTTTCTTATAGTTTAATGAGCTCATTGATCAAGAATAATTAATTAAACGAATGTACTTGTAATAGGGCGAATGCGTGTGAGAGTGAGTGAGTGAGCTCGTGGCCACCAATATATGCCGAGGGCATTGGTTTGTGTGTAAGTAAATACTAATTAATAAATGATTAAAGCTGCAGCATTATAAACGTTACAATGATCTTGATTTAGAAACAGAAAAAAAAGAAGTATTAAGAATGATTTTGGATATTAAACTAACCACCATTTTGTTTTGGTAATCTTATATGACACCATTTTGACCGCATGGTCGTGTATGTAGAACATATCTGGGAAATTAAAATTTTGATGGTTGCTTTCCATAATACAGTGTTATTATTTGTGTCATCTTCTGTGTATCAAAATCTCGCTGTAAATGAATCCTGGCCCCCTTTAGGTAAAAGCACATTTAAAAAGAAGAATATGAGCCCGGCAGCGACTGAAATTGGTAAGTACGTAGAGGTACCATATTATGGTACTTTTTATACATATAAATATCAGTATATGTGTGTAGTAATAAATAATAAAGTGGGTAAAATCACAAAAAGCTAAATACTTTTTCCTTGAAACATGATAAGATTGAGTACACTAATTACACAGGCACATATTACATGAATATTTATTAATGATAGGTATACAAGAGGGAGAAATATATTGCTACAATATCAATACACTCATATTAATGATAAATATGAGGTAGCATAATGGCAATGACTTTATAATTTCCTTAAAAGTCTGATAACAATGTTTTTTATCAACAATTTTAATAAGAGCAATAATAATTAAAGGAAAGTAAGAATTAAGTTTTTTCATTCTCCTTTTGACAACGCTGGGACACTGAAAATAATGTTTCTCACATTAGGTTAAGTTATTATAAGGTTATTACTATTAGATTTTACTCAGTGTTTAGAAATCTTGAAATTCTATATTGAAGCCTTTGTGAAATTGGAGAAAGGTGCAACAAAAATGCATCTGCAGATCGATCAGGGAAAACAAAGTATATGCCAGAGACAAGGAAAGAGTGTTGTGTGGGCTCTAAAAATTTAGAAATAGGATCTTATAAATTCGAGATAGTACACAGCTTTACCTACCTCGTCTCACAAGTTACCTGTAAAAATAATATTAGTGTGGAAATCCGAAATATTAGTGTGAGAAGTATTTTGTCACCAAATAGATGTGTGCCCAGGGCCTCAGAAAACATCTAAAGTGTCAGTTTATACAAACGAAGACCAAGGTGTTGATGCATAAGGTCGTAGTGTGCCCAGTACTGACTTATGCATCAGATCAGAGGACGCTACCTAGATCAGATGAGAGGCATCTCATATTTAAGAGGAGGATCCTCAGGCAAATATTTGGTCCAGTAGAAGAAGGGGAAGCCCGGAGGAAAAGATATATAATTTAGAGCTTTATAATTTGTATGATGAACCTGATGTGGCCACCTTTATTCAACTAAAAATGGGCTGGACACATTGTACGTGCTTGTGAAATGTTTGATGCAAAGCCAGAGGGTTAAAGGAAAGTTGGAAGTCAAAAACTGAGACTGATGGACGGGGTGAGACAGGATTTCAGGACTCTTGAAATTAGAAACTGGAGGAGTGTTGGTAAGCATAGAGAAGAATGGCAAAATCTTCTGAAGAAGGCCAGGGCCCACAAAGGGCTGTTGAGCCGATGATGATGATGATGATGTCAGCAAAAAATGTGTTAAAGAATTAATAATAACGCATGGGATTTATCACTTCTCCATAATCTATTCAAGGATTTTATGGTAAACGCTTGCTCATGTGCCTGAACAAACATTTTCAATAATCAGGACATAATGAAGGTTTTTCATTTTCACGTAAAAAAGTTTGGACAGTATTCAAAAAAGGATTGTCCCAAATAAGTTGGGACATTGTACCAAACTGAAATAATCGCCTGTACAAAATGATGCAAACATTTACAGGTGCACGTATGTGACACAAGTTAAAATCACATTCATTCAAATCAATATGGTTTGAATCCGGTTGCGACCACGGGCAACACTAGATCAGATCCAACAGACTGTGTCAAGTTCGAACCAGTTAATTAAAAGCGGTTTGGTTTCATTCCATATCAATTCAACACTACACTGCTATACACATAGCTCAACAAGCACAATGTTATTATATTATCATCATTAAATAGTAGGTTACACTGGTAAAAAAAAATGATAAAAACAGTCTTTTCCATTTTCAATTTTTTTCATTTTGATAATTTTTTTGACAAGAATGAAATAATAATAATTGTAGGTCAGAAAGAACAGATAAGAAATGATATGATACCATAATTAAACTTTTTTTAGTGGACATTCTGAGACCAAATGTACTATCATAAAAAAATCTGGTTAATAAAAAGCTGTACGTGTCGTATACACATGAAAGAGCAATGAATAGTAGTTCTGAAAGCTAAAGGCATATTATGCAGATAACAGCATATTCTGCTATATAATAATATAACAGCAGCAAATTCGGATGCATGTATTATTTGAAATACATTTATTGATTTATATACGTAACTCTTGGTCATAAATGTAAGCAAATAAGTGTTCTGCTTATATTCATTTTACTTCCATATTCCTTAAGGAATGGAAGTATGGTGATGGCAAAAAAAAATCGTGTTCGAGATTATTGCAGATTCTGATTCTACTACACTCAAAACATGAAAAAAAGTCGTTTTCCGAAAAGTGTCTGTGTGTGTGTCTGTCTGTGTGTGTGTCTGTAGATTTTTTTCTATGGCAAACGATAACTGCCACAAATTCAAACAGAATCAAATAATTTTTTGCATACAGCCCTGATTTGTAGAGTTCTCAAGAACTATTGTTTTTGGTGAAGATCGGTTGAGGGAAAGGGGTAGTTTACCTGCAACGTTTTTTTAACAAGGGTATTTTCTATGGCAAACGATAACAGCCGTAAATTCAAACAGAATCAAATAATGTTTTGCATACAGCCCTGATTTGTAGAGTACTCAAGACCTATTGTTTTTGGTGAAGATCGGTTGAGGGGAAGGGGTAGTTTACCTGCAACGTTTTTTATCAAGCGTATTTTCTATGGCAAACGATAACTGCTGCAAATTCAAACAGAATCAAATAATTTTTTGCATACATCAGTGAATTGTAGAGGACTCAAGACCATTAGATTTTGGTGAAGATCGGTTAAGGGGAAGGGGTAGTTTACCTAGAAAATATATCGTGCTTGGCAGGCAAGCATATTTCAGATTATAAATCTTAGAATATGGAAGTCATGTATGGTTCTCCATACCGATATTTTTTTACATAACATTTAAAATTGGCTATATAATGCAGGTATTATTTTGTTAGATCTTCATGCTTTCAGAAGGACTACTGTTGTCTGACACCACACTCATATATCATTTGTACTTAATTATTATTATTAATATCATTAATTATTATTATTATTTTAATTATTAATTAGTTTAGTTAATTATCTTTATTTAATAATACTTATTTTTTGTACTGGCCATCTAAGGACCACATGCCAATTTCAATTCTTTATTCTATACTTTTTCTCCAATATTCTTTCATCTTTTCACTGTGTCTCTTCTTCCTGTCTTCAGTCCACTTTGAACCTGTGTTTTTCTCTCTACTACCCTGGAGTTCTTCCATTTTTAACACTTTTGCCCAAAAAACTTCTCTTTCTATTGCTCTTTCTGCGTTTATATTATTTTTGTTTCTAAATCCTTTCGGACTTCTTTGATCCAACTTGATGTTGACTTCTTCCCCCACAGACATTTGAAGATCTGCTTTGTTAACCTACTGCCGTCCATTCTATATAAATGTCCATTATTGTTAATAATACTTATTATTATTTATTTTCTCTGAAATAATAAATATATCATTCGTTCATATAACTGTGTGAGGAGTATGTGTAGACAGAGAGAGTGAGAGTGTGAGAGTGAAGGGGATTTTACAACAAACTTCAACAATTACGAGAGTTACATTTACTATTAGGCGCCTTAGTCATAGGTTGGGTCACTGAACCTGTTGAAGGTTCGCATCTCACAGCGACTCCTTCCACATCAGCATTCCCCTCTCCCCATAGGCACATGCATTTTGATGCCTTCAGCTTTCAATTTTAGTATATTTATCATTGTAACACATTACTAGATCAGGTTATGTCTCAGATTCAGTGTTGTAATGTGACATGATTTTTTTATATTTCGTAAGTAAGCAAACTCTTACAAAATCTTATGACTAATCAGTCTGCTGGTGGTGTATCAATTGATTAACCTACGGCTGGGAAACGTGTATACTGAACTCCAAAGCAGCAAACACTCTTGACACCTTTGAAAGAAAAATATTACAAAGAATCCTGGGACCAGTTAACGACGTACATGGCTGGAGAATAAGATATAACTTTGAATTGTACCAAATGTATAAAGAACCACCACTAACACGATACATAAAACTACAGTGTCTAAGGTGGGCTGGTCATGTAGCCAGGATGGGAGAAGACAGAATACCATGAAAACTACTGAATACCAGAATCCATGGAAAAAGACCAGTGGAAAGACCGAGGAGAAGATTAGAGGACGCGGTGGATGAGGATGCGAAAGAAATACTGAAAGTGCGTTCCTGGAGGAGGATGGCTACCGACAGAAGAGAATGGGGGGAAAAATTGAAGGAAGCCAGGGCCCAACATGGGCTTTAGTGCCATAGGAGAGGAGAGAGAGTATAAATTGATTGTGTGATGAGACACTGCAATCAAATGGACTCTCGAGAATGTTAAATCCAGTGATTTTCAACTTCCAGTGCTCGGGCCACATGCATATATGAAGAAACATGTGAAAAATTGTTCACTAATTTGGTAATAAATGTACATTGTGTTTCACTTTATTTGTTTAATGGAATGTGTATTTCCTCTAATCCTCTTTTATTTTCATCACAGGCCCTGTCTATTTCCTTCCATCCATCAACAAAACAAAACAGATGGTCTTGTCTGATGTTTTGTTCTTGATTTGTAATCAGTCGCGTCTGTTATTCAAAGTTATGTTTAAGCGTTTACAAACTACAACTCAACAAACAGAAAGGCCTGTGTTTTTAGTGGCTGCGGCAGTAGTGTTCAGACTGAAAAATTTAATGTGAATATACAATGTGTAATGTCTTTCTTACGTCTTCACTGTTATACTGACATGACTAAAACTGGACTGTTAAAGATATGTTAAATGTGTAAATTTCCTCTTTTTAATTATTTACAATTAAATACTGCCTTTTTATTTTTATATTACTTGTAAAAAATTGATCGCTTAAGTTGTGCGGCCTGCAGGTACGATCTTGACTTTAATTGTGGCAGTCAGGCACTTTTCAGTTGGAAACTGCTGGCTAAATCAATAACAAAATACCCAAACTATTATGACTTCAACACAGCCGTGCCTGAAGATGATTGCACATATGATATAGGACCGCGAGCCTTTCCTGAACAGTAACCTGCACCGACCCAATGCATGAATTACCTCCACTTTCAAGTATAGCTAAGTACTTATGTAGAGAGAAGAGGGGGAGACAATGCTATAACGTTCACTGTCTCACTTCCATATTATTTCCCTCTCTGTCACACACATGGTTCTGTTGTTCTTGCCAACCACCTTGTTGCAGCCAATGTTCACACTATGAAACACTGCACAAAACTGTCCTGCGCATGCGCAAAGTGATTGAAAATTTTGTTAGGCCTCGCAACGAGGTGTTTGTCTACTGCACACCGAGACCTGAGTGTTCAATTTACATCGTCCTGCCTCTATCAATCTCTCTCTCTCTCTCTCTCTCTCTCTCTCTCTCTCTCTCTCTCTCTCTCTCTCTCTCTCTCTCTCTCTCTCTCTCTCACACACACACACACACACACACACAATCTTATTCGTTTGATTTTTCATTGTTATCATCGGAGAGGTTGTAGTAGAGCTAATTAAATTTTAACAAGAGGTGAAAGTAGTAGGAACGAGGTGATTAAGCACGAATATTTTATTGCCAAAGTCAATAAACTGCCACCCTCCCAAAATGGAAAAACAATCACATATTACATTCTTGGATAAAAAAGACTACAAAGACGAACTAAACACGATAAAAAATCTAGCAGAATCCAACGGATACAACAGAAAAATAGTCAATAAACTACTACACAAAACAGAAAACAAACAACAGACAAAGACAGAAAACAACAAATTCATAACACTAACATACATCAACAACCAAACTAAAAAATAGCCCACAAATTAAAAAAAGCAGGATACTGAATCGCATACAGAACTACATACACAACAGAACACACACTATCAAAACGCACACACAAAGAACAAAACAAATTCGATCTACCTGGTGTTTAGAAACTAAATTGCTCAGGTTGCAACAAATTCTACATAGGCCAGACAGGGCGTTGCTTAAAACAGAGATACATTGAACGCACAAAGGCACTACACTGTACTACCGAATTCACCTTTGCAAACCACGTCATTGAAGCAAACCACACATACACAAACGTCGAAAACTACATGGACATTCTACATTCTACACGTACACACAAAACGCCGAAAACTAGATTCTCTTGAACAATTGGAAATATACAAATACACAAAAACACATAAAAACAATATCCTAAATGAACATGCACAATTCAAATCACACACACTATTCGAACATATATCACACCTCACACACACAACTTGATCTTTCAAAAGACGGCGCCGTCGCCAAGGACAAGACGGACAGCGCTCCCAGTGGTAGCCTCTGACGAAGCTTGTAATAGCCGAAAACTGGTTCAGGCTATAAGGTAAAAAGTTTACATTTTTACCAATAAAAAACTTGTGTTCCGAGTCGGCAGTGTTATACTTACAATTACACATAATACAATGTTATACGCGATCAAAGATAAAGAAACAGATAGAATGAATACTGAGTAACAAGTGACGCCTGAACAGCAGTGACTCAGGTTCTATACCTGAATACTTGGGTGACAAACGCTTCTATTACACTACGCAACTGATTGCAAGCAACTGATTTCAAGCCTACGCGAAACTCGTTGCAGGATAGTCAAAACAGGCTGCAACTGTTCTGCTCTGCAGTCAGTTGCAGAGTAACCGTGTTGTCTATACTACTATTATAAAGAGGTAAAGTTTGTTTGTTCCGTTGTCCAGGCTAACCTCAGAAACTACTGATCCGATAAACAAATTCTTTCACCACCGTGTTTCTTGAAGCTTGAGCAGTGGCGGCTGGTGGTTCCAAATTTTGGTGGTTGCAGTAGTTGGTTGAGTGGATGGGAAATCGGTTAAAAGACATTAAACTATCATAATTACAGTTATACAAAATGATTACTATAATTTTATAACTTAAAACAATGGTTAACGTTTACAGTAAACACTAAACAGCCAACGTAAACACTAAACCTGACATAACTTATAAATCAAGAAAGCTGTGCTGATTCATGACACAAAGTTGCGCTACAGCGCTACTAGTGGAGCGTTGCAGAAACTTTGCAACCGCCTAGCTAACATTGGGAACACAGGGAAATTTGCAAGAACAGAGGCTTCAAACGGTCCCATGGCATGACATTTCTTTGTTAATTTGCGTGTAGTGAAATTTTCGGCATGCGACAAACTTTCGTTCTATAAAAAATAGCTACGCCTATGTTTGATGTCCGCAAACGAAATTTAGAAAGAAATAACCAATTTTATTTTGGTCTTTGTTTCAATAAAATTTCATTTCTGTTTTCGAGCTATTGGCGGTTTTGTAAAAAAATGTATACATTGTGTCGGTCCCATGTCATGAAAGTTCTTCGTTGTCCACAGAATGCGCGCGCAGGAGAATTGCATGCAGTCGAATGCATAGTGTAACAGGCTACACTTGAATCAATGCCCCACATCGAGCGCGTGAAACTAATAGTTTGTACGAGCAGTTGCATGGCTTGCAATCGATTGCACACCATGCAACTGATCGCAATACGTGTAATAGGTCTCATTTAAACTAATGCCTCACAACTTTTTCTGGAATCAGTTGTCTAGCGTCATAGAGGCCTGAATAACGGTAACTAACTGGAGTGTAGTCTAATAACATGGATATGGAAGTGTACATTAAATCTAGAAAAAGGGATTTAGGCTGAGACACTATGGACTGGAAGCACAGAAGTACTCACCTGTGTACTCGTAAATCCTTCAAGTAGGAAGCGGTCGGCAGCCTGGTGTGCTTGTGCGGGTGCGTATGAGGCTGTCTCTTGTCCAACCAGATGGGATGGTGGCCGTTCGGCGACGACGCGTCCAGGTCTTCGGGCACGTTGGCAGTCTTTATGTCCGGCGTCCGAGGTGACGTCACAACCGTGTTGGTACCGGTAGTGGTTTTGTCTCCGCCTGACACAGTCATCAGAGGACTCGGCGGTACGTTGTTGGCTACGAACCTGGCCGACAGCTGTTCCTTTGCACGTCCGCTTGGCTGCTGGCAAACACACACAAATAATAGTCTTTATAATATCTTCTAAAGGGGCTCACACACTATCAGTTTTACTGAATTTTACCTTCAACTTAATGTAAAACAATTACCACTCTCTGAGCGTGTGTATGTTTGTGCGTGATTTACAAACCGTCGGATCATGCCAAGTCAGAAACCCCCTAGAAGAACAAGGGATATATGAGGCAGGGACGAACCTAGGGGAGTATATGGGGGATATATCCCCCAAATTCAAAAATATTAAAAAATGTGGAAGCAAGAAATTTAAAACTGGTTGCGTTATTTTTTTTTTAACAAATGTAATCATTTACTTCCAAGTTTTCTCAATTTAAAAAAAAAATACTATTTAGGTCAATGACAAATTTAATTAATCGAAAATAATAGGGCTTATAGTTAATAATAAATATAGCAGATGTTGAAAGAAATTGTGAAAAATGAAAAGAAGTCGACTTGAAAGAGAGTAGGAAAACACGATTTTCCGCTGGTTACAAGCAGCCTGGAAAGTATAATTTATGTGACGACGTGCTTTACACTATGCTTGAGCCATGTCAGCTGATTTATTTAATTCCGCAACTGTTTGCTTTTACCCGCTGGTTGGTCGTAAACCGAGACCATGGCGTGTACGACGATTTTTGAAGTCATGTGACGTTAGGAGTCGTACTGTTCCCGTGTTATCATGTGTACTTGCGTAATTAACGCGCTTTATTTGTCCAAAGTTACTTGAACATTTCCGATTTTTTAAAATGAAAATGCAATAAACATATAATGAAACATATATAATCCATATTTTTAAAATATCAAGAAGGATAAATAAACACTTATTTAACAAAGTATATAGTAATATTTATATCTTCGGGATTTTTACCTTTCTTTTTCTATTTTTACTTTTGAAAAAGATGGACAATCATTATATTTTTTTTTAACAAAAATATTTAACATTATTTCACAGGTTGTAAAATTTATATCCACAACCCTGTTATTTACATTTATATCCACAGCACCTATACACATGCTGTTAACCCTCACGTTCTTAATTTCAACGTTCTCTTTAAAGTACCGTATTTATATTCCACAGAAAGGTATTGGTAGGTTTCCAAGACAAAACTACAAGCTTATCTGATGTACGTTTTTAATTGATTTGATTGAAATGAATGAATTACAGCTATTATTTGTCCATTAGTTTTAATTTGCTGATACGATTTTAATTATAGCCTAATATGAGAAAAACATCACTCAAAGAAACGCTATGTGGTTGACAAACCCCCCCCCCAAAATGAAATCCTAGGTTCACCCCTGATATGAGGTACACTGCGGTGATTGCAACTGTTCTTATCTGACAGCTAGTCATACCATCACATACAGTAGAGCATCGATTATCCCAACATCCATTAACCGAACGATCTATTATCCGAACTCAATAAAAAGTACAATTATGTACTATAGCCAACTGTACAGTAATGTATTGGACACGTGTAGGCGTATTGGGTATTTACTGAACATAAAACATTGTATACTAAATTATTACGGTACTGCACATTAATAAATAAACGCTGTAGCTATACAGTCTTACAATCGATAAACAAATAATTGGCTAAAGGTTGAAAAAACCGATCCCGGTGTTCAGTTATTAACCGATGAACAGATAGTCGAGTCATTAAATGAACGTAATGAAAACGAAACAGATTCAGACGGAGACGGCGAGAATGCTACTAATACAAAGCCACCGACGGCAGCAAAAGCTTTTAAGGCACTTAAAACTATTCTAAAGTCAGCCGAAACAGAAGACGAGATATAGACTGTATTCAACGTATGAATCTTAAACGACTCCAGTTTTTAGCAGCGAGAAAGGGGGTATCGTTTTGAAGCAGGCAATGATAGAACAATTCTTCAAAAAAGTGTAAATACATGGTACTATATGTTTTGTTTTCTTTTTATTTTTAATTGATTTTATAGTACAGTGTTTTTATTAATTACAATCAGTTTTAATTCAGCGATTTTTAGCCTCAGTAATACATTACAGTACAGTATACAGGTTGCTGTAATTATGTAACAGTATGTTAGAAATTATTTTGGAATAAAACCTTTGTCTTTGTAAAGATTAATAATGTTTTCAACTGACGGTCTATTATCCGAAATATCGATTACCTGAACGGGTCGAGAGGTTGGGATAATCGATGCTCTACTGTACGATCCACTACGTCGGATAATGCAGGCTTGTAGTGGACAGAGGCCGGACAACTTCTGCAGATGCCAAGCAAACGAGTGACATCCGAGGAAAGTGATGGCTTCTCGTATGCGACCGGCTCACAAAAGACAGTCAGTCTACGCTGTCCCACTCTTAGACTGCTTACACGATAACAAAGGAGCCACTGTTATTTTACTTTCTCACAACACGATTATTGTCTACAGAATTGAGTTAAAATTAGATCGCGCATCCTAAGAATCTACAAAAAACTACAGTTGTGCCAAAAATTTTAAACACGCTAGCTGGCTCGGTTTTATGATTTCTTTGGCAGGACAAAACAAAGTTCACTGCTTCACACAACCACAACACGCGTGTAATGAAATAAATAAAAGGGAAAAGTCTGACAGCGAAGAAAGTCACGTCTGACAGCAGGCAAAAACAAAATGACCGCACAAAATTTAACGAAGGACAAAGACGACACAGGTGTATTTAGTTGAGAACAGGTGAACTGTTCTAATTCTGTGTTTGTGATGTAAAATACTGTCAGAGGTATCAAAAAATTTGGAAGTTATAAAAAGATGTCAGATCTGTGATTAATACTCGCCAAAAACATCGATAAATTTACGTAACAATAAAACATAACGTCCATAGCCCGAAAGTAAATGAACCTAATCGCCAATAACACAAACCGCTCAATAGTCCGAGCTATCAGTAATCAGACGCATCAGTAGTAAGTAATCTGAAGCGTCAATAGTCCAAACCATCAGTAATCTGAAGCGTCAATAGTCCGAGCCATAGGTAATCTGATGGGTTAATAGTCCGAACCATTAGTAATCCTAAGAGTTCATAGTCCGAACCATAAGTAATCTGATACGCTAATAGTCCGAACCATCAGTTTTCGAAGGCATCAATAGTCCGAACCATCAATAAGCTGAAGCGGCAATAGTCCGAACCGTCAATACTTTGAGGTGTCAATAGTCAGAACTACCAGAAATCTGAGGCGTCAATAGTCCGAACCATCAGTGATCTGAAGCGCCAAAAATACGAACAACCAGTAATCTGAGGCATCAGTAGTCCGAACCAGCAGTAATCTGAGGCATCAGTAGTCCGAACCAGCAGTAATCTGAGATGTCAGTAGTCCGAACCATCATCTGAAGCGTTGATTTATTTGTTATTTATTTCTTCGTCCATAATTCGAGTGTTAGTAACCCTAAAACTTCTAAAATCCGGACAATTCCGCATCCACAAGTATGTTATTGTATGGGTTCTCAGTTTTAACTCGACCGCTTGGCATTTGTATGCCAGTCTATCTATTTGGGGTATGTCTCACGATAACTTTTGAGCGCATCAACCGACTTTCGTAAAGCGTGACATGCGTGTCCATAATTTTATCCTATATAACTCTATTGCTTTGAGATTGATCTCTCAATAAATTAAGGGGCAGAGGAGTGGAAAAATCGCAAAGCCCATGTGCCGATCAAATTAACGGGAATTTTTAACCACAATCTGAGTATAGTGTTCGCTTTTTACAATTTCAACATTTTTGGACGTCAGGGCCCAGAAAGAGGGTGAAAACTTTTGATAAAATCATAAAAATTCGTGTGGGGTATCGAATTAAAGAGAATTTTTAACTAACGTCTGAGTGTAGTGTTGGGTTTTGGAAATTTCACATTTTGGGACCCCGTGGCCCCGAATAGGGGATGAACAGTTCGAAAAAATTGTGAAAATCCAACAGAGTGTCAGACTGAAAAGAATTGTAGCCCAAATCCGAATGTTTGAATTTGTACTGTTTATTGTATCATTGTGTGCTCTACATTTAAGTAGCAGAGTAATTAACACTACTCTGCTACTAGCAGTGTGCTCTACTAGATAACTAGTAGAGTACACGGAGTTTTTGTAATTTTTTCCATAATTGAAAATTATCTAATATCGAAATTGATGTAATAATAAATGTATTTAGTTAAAAATAGTGAGTGAGTTCTGCAGCTCACGAAGGATACAAAAAGGATACACGAAGGATAATTTACATTTATAAATTACATGCGATTTTGTACTATAGGCCTATACTGTAATCCGAAATATCAAACAATTTTATATACAGGAAAACGCTTTTATTAATTTACTTTGGTTCTTTCCAATCGGTATTAAATTTTCATACTTAATACTACAGAAGGAGCTCGCAGTGTTCAGTTTATTTCTGTCCAATGTAAAAAATACGCTTTACGGCAAAAACAGACAAACAAAATGTAAGAGGGTAAACGTTTCTCGGCCCAAAACAGAGATGGTGCCAGGATTGTCAATGAATACTGGAGAGTGAAAAATATGTGTAGGCAAGCATGCCGACTTTGCGAACATCTAAACAGGTCGTGTCCACAGCGTCTTCCTCGAACAGTTTGGTACATGGAAAAGCTTTCAGCTCGATGGGCACCGCGTTTGCTAACGGTCCGTCTGAAGCGTATTCGAATAAACGTTTCTTAAGCGCGTTTGGACACATTTAAACGCAGCAATCCATCCGAATTTCTGCTAGGATTTATCGCTTTTGCTGAAACACTGCTTGCTGTACGCCAGAGACTAAACAACGGGTGGAAAGCTCCACCAAGAAGGCCAAAACTGTTCCATCAACCATAAAGTTGAAAGCGACTTTTTTTTTGTAGCATCTAGTGCTCGTAGACTATCTAGAAAAAGGCAAACTTATCAACGGAAAATACTATGCGGTGCCGCTCTGAAACAAATGAGCAAGCCTACAAAGGACAAACGTCCGCATTTGGCAAAGAAAATGAAGCGAGTCTTACGACTGCAGCGCCAGCTCGACTCGCTCGGGGACTGGACTGATAACTGGAGGGTGTCTCTAAACGCGACCAACAGTGTAGCCGTCCTATTCTCTAACGACGGAAGAACCCTGTTGGGCAACTACGCATCGGCAGGACGTACTTGCGTTGGTCCAACGAGGTGAAGTAATTCGGTGTACAGCTCACCTGGCGAACCCACACTCAGACAGTTCTTAAGCGAGCATCAGCTCGTCTGAGCTTACTTTCCACTCCTGATCAGCTCATTCCACTCCACTCCTGCTTAGTTCTACTTAATTAAAAGTAAGCGTTAGAAACTGTAAAAAAAATAGGTTTCGTTTTTTAAAATAATTGAACGACGACTTAGTGTTACCTTTTTGGTTGGATCGAGCTTCGACTTTATTAAATGAACGACAGTGAGTCTCAATATTTTATAACGCTGCAATCCACTCTGTGTTGAATCGAATCAACGACAGAGTCACATTGACATGAGCATATTTAGTAATGTATATTTTTTTGTGTATTTTAAAAAATACAAGCAACACACGGTAATGTAGCAAAAAATATTGTTACGTAATGGGGAAAACGTGTTACGCCATTATGGAACGTTCTGGTACATTAGAGAACGTTGTACTCTATTCCCGCAGCTGTAATGCGTACGTGACGCTTAACATGCGAGGGAGTATTACGTAATGCGGAACGTATCGCGCGTTCGATGGTGTCGTTCTAGAAGCTTCTCAATTAGCCCAACGGTGCGTGTTTCTGCGAAGGTCGCGCCGAAGTGTCCTCCAGAATTTTCGATGGATTGTTAAGGACGCATATTATGGAACCCTGCACTCTATAAATAGCCCATACCTGCTGCTTAGTTTTCAGTTATTGTCGGCGATTACACAGTGCGGTTCGAAATATTGTGGCGAAGTGTTATGTGTTTTATAATCGTGCGGGACAATTGTAATATAATTGTGTTTTATATTAGTTGACATTTTTATTGCGTGTGAACAATTTTTATTTGATTTGTTGTAAGAGACTATCTTGTTGATTACAAACTGTTTAATTGTGATAGATAAAACTGGTGATTAGTGACTTAATTGGTGTCTTGTATTTTGTTTTCCACTGTACCGTACGACGATCAGTAGACCGTCGTAACAATAGCCTATGTCTTAAAGAGAAGGAGAAGAAACGGCGTAGAATAAGAGTAGCATATGAAGAAGGAGTCAAAGGAGAAGGAGCAGCAATGTAATAAGAAGGACGGAAGAAAAGTAGGATTACAGGTAAGGAATTAAACAAAGAAGAAAAAGAAGTAACAATGTGTGTTAAGCGTTATTTTTATTTTCTTTCCCTTTGTTTAGTGCTGCTGTGTGGTTTTTGGAGTTAGTGACGGTGATTCTGTGTGCTTTCAAACCACGCGTAGTTGTAAAAAGCGCGATACTGTTTAACTTTCCCCTTTCGCTGCATATTTAGTATTTGGTTACTGCAAAATTAGTGCTGCTTTTACCAACCCGTTCATGAATATGTGGGAATATGGAATCTGAGATAGGTAGACATATCTATAAGGAGTTAACAGTGTTTCAACTGTGGTTATCGTCTTCAATATCGTCTGTCCATTCTATGAATAATTGGCGTCGAGTCTTTCAAAGATTCAACTTGCGAGAATTTTTGAGAAGATTTTGACGACGTCAACAAAGCAAACAAACAATGATCTCCTGTGATCAACTGAAATAATATTACAGTTTAAAATACATCTTACTCCAAGCTGCTTCCTAAGTAATATTTCATACATTTCAACTTACTAAGGTTTCTTTCCATGAAGTTAAAAATAACTACATGATGATTACTATATAACAAAAGAGCTTACCTGATCGTGAATGCGTCCGTTATCGCTGAAGCTTCTGGATGAAATCAACAGGCTGGGATAGTTGTGCAGTAATACTGTGTATAGATGCCGGTGTGTGGTTAACATTTCCAGCACCTCGAGCGGCACGCGCTCCTCGTTGCGTACGAACGTCGGCAGGCTGACCAACGAACTGCACTGACGGTCCGCGTCCGTCTCCACTACGCACTCCGTCGGTGACACACAGCCTGCTGCATCATACAACACCACATTAGAACTTGATGGGTCTCAACGCCATGGAAAAACTATGTCAAAAACTTTCAGTTCTCATACACAGAGCCACAACTAGAGTCTCTGTCACCCGGGGCACACATGGTTTCCGTCCCACCCTCCATGGTTCGTGAGTGAGGTGGTAGCAGATTATTATTATTATTGTATTACTCACCAAATTAATAAAACCGATTTTCAGTCGGTTTGTAGTTTTCTTAAATTGAACAACTTAAGCTCCAGAAATTGTCAGTCATGACTTGCTTAAAAATGTTCAATCTACAAATTTTGATCTAACTTACAACTAACGTAATTTAATTTTATTATATACAACGGTTTTTTAAGTTTAGGACAACGACTAGAAAATAGAGCATATGATGTCCTGGGTACTGCTTACTAGTAACTACATAATCACACAAAATCGAAATCGATTCTGTGGTTATCATATTCAACATTGTCTCCTTATTATGAAAATTAGTCTGTTGAATGGATAATTCGAGTCTTCCAAATATTCAACTTGCGAACAATTTTGATGATGTCATCACCGCAAATAGACAATGATCTCCTGTGCTCAATCGAAATAATACTAAAATTAAAAATACATCCTGCTCCTAAGTAATAGCCGATTGAATAATTTTCAACTTACTAAGATTTCTTTCTCCTGAAGTTATAACCTTAAGACTGTAGTCAAGTTGGATATGTTTCTTCAAGTGTGTGTTTGTAAATTAGGCTTGACAGAATTGTTATAGGAGTTGTTTTTACTTACATGTTCCATAAGGAAATGGAAGTATGGTGATGGCGAAAAAAATCGTGTTCGAGATAAGGGCTGATTCTGATTGTACTACCCTCAACACATGAAGAAAAGTCATTTTCCGAAAAGTATCTGTGTGTAGAATTTTTTCTATGGCAAACGATAACTGCCGCAAATTCAAACAGAATCACATAATTTTTACTTCCATATTCCTTAAGGAATGGAAGTATGGTGATGGCAAAAAAAATCGTGTTCGAGATTATTGCAGATTCTGATTCTACTACACTCAAAACATGAAAAAAAGTCATTTTCCGAAAAGTGTCTGTGTGTGTGTCCGTCTGTCTACCTGTGTGTCTGTCTGTAGATTTTTTTTCTATGGCAAACGATAACTGCCGCAAATTCAAACAGAATCAAATAATTTTTTGCATACAGCCCTGATTTGTAGAGTACTCACGACCTATTGTTTTTGGTGAAGATCGGTTGAGGGAAAGGGGTAGTTTACCTGCAACGGTTTTTTTTTATCAAGGGTAATTTTGTTTGTTTGGCAAACGATAACAGCCGCAAATTCAAACAGAATCAAATAATGTTTCGCATACAGCCCTGAATTGTAGAGTTCTCAAGACCTATTTTTTTTGGTGAAGATCGGTTAAGGGAAAGGGGTAGTTTACCTGTAACGTTTTATGTTTTAACAAGGGTATTTCCTATGGCAAACGATAACAGCCGCAAATTCAAACAGAATCAAAAGATTATTTGCAAACAGCCCTAAATTGTAGAGTTCTCAAGACCTATTGTTTTTGGTGAAGATCGGTTAAGGGAAAGGGGTAGTTTACCTACAACGTTTTTTTAACAAGGGTATTTTCTATGGCAAACGATAACAGCCGCAAATTCAAACAGAATCAAATAATTTTCTGCATACAGCCCTGATTTGTAGAGTACTCAAGACCTATTGTTTTTGGTGAAGATCGGTTGAGGGGAAGGGGTAGTTTACCTGCAACGTTTTTTATCAAGCGTATTTTCTATGGCAAACGATAACAGCCGCAAATTCAAACAGAATCAAATAATATTTTGCATACGTCCCTGAATTGTAGAGGTCTCAAGGACTTTCGATTTTGGTGAAGATCGGTTAAGGGGAAGGGGTAGTTTACCTGCAACCTTTTACGTTTTAACAAGAGTAAAGTACTTAAAAATTTATTTAAACTTTTTGAAACAATGGTAATTGTTAAAAATAAAATAATTTTGTTGCCAGGCAATAAAATTATAATTTTTTCATTTATGTATTTTTTTCTCAGTTATGTACTGTTTACGTTTCCATTTTATTATTATGACTACCGCAATGAAAAGGCAGGGAAGACACACACACACACAATTCACGTTATTTCTGGCCTCATTCATGTTTATTTTCTTACATTTGCATGGTTTTTAAATGGAAAGTGCCGAACCCATACCAACATAACAAATTCAAGCCGAAAAGTGTCCAGCACCACAGTACTGTGGTTAAGGCTGAAGCAGTAAGTAGAAAGAAGTAGTTTCTATGGTAATATTTCATTTCGAAAATGATTTTAAATATAAATCTTAGAATATGGAAGTCATGTATGGTTCTCCATACCGATATTTTGCATGTGTGTCAGAGTTATAGAGGTCTCAAGACCTATTGATTTTGGTGAAGATCTGTTAAGGGGAAGCGGTAGTTTACCTGCAACGTTTTGTTTTAACAAGAGTAAAGTACTTAATTTTGATAACTAAAGAATCCTGAAAAGAAGGTCATAACAATCCACTGTAGAAAGGTAGATGAAATATCTATAAATGAAAAGGGTAGTTGAAGGGGGAGGGGGTAATTTTTTGTATTGATTTTATAAATTTATTCGACCGAAAGCCTAAAAAAATTTCAATAAAATATTGACAACTGATATAGTTTCTTGCTATGTAACCACTTATACGTAAACAAAATAATTTGTCGTTTTCAGAAACTCACAGAAAACAAACGCTGGGCGGTATTCGCTTTCTTTCGCGTTGTTTAAATAAAAGATAATTTAATAAAATTAATTCTTTATTTTTAAAATGTTAACAACTATGTACAATTCGTATTTAGAAATATCTTTCTCATCGTTTTACTTCCATATTCCTTAAGGAATTGGAAGTATGGAGATGGCAAAAAAAATCGTGTTCGAGATTATTGCAGATTCTGATAGTACTACACTCAAAACATGAAAAAAAGTCGTTTTTCGAAAAGTGTCTGTGTATGTGTCTGTCTGTCTGTCTGTGTGTGTCTGTCTGTAGATTTTTTCTATGGCAAACGATAACAGCCGCAAATTCAAACAGAATCAAATAATTTTTTGCGTACAGCCCTGATTTGTAGAGTACTCACGACCTATTGTTTTTGGTGAAGATCGGTTGAGGGAAAGGGGTAGTTTACCTGCAACGGTTTTTTTTATCAAGGGTATTTTTTTTTTTTTGGCAAACGATAACAGCCGCAAATTCAAACAGCATCAAATAATGTTTCGCATACAGCCCTGAATTATGGAGTTCTCAAGACCTATTGGTTTTGGTGAAGATCGGTTAAAGGAAAGGGGTAGTTTACCAGCCACGTTTTATGTTTTAACAAGGGTAATTTTTTCTATGACGAACGATAACTGCCGCATATTCAAACAGAATCAAATAATGTTTTGCATACACCCCTGAATTGTAGAGATCTCAAGGCCTTTTGATTTTGGTGAAGATCGGTAAAGGGGAAGGGGTAGTTTACCTGCAACCTTTTACGTTTTAACAACAGTAAAGTACTTGAAAATTCATTTAAACTTGTTCCAACAATGGTAATTGTTAAAAATAAAATAATTTTGTTGCCAGGCAATAAAATTATAATTTTTTCATTTTAGTGTAAATCATGTATGAGAGAAAATTATCGTTCGTGGCAGGCAAGCATATCTCAGTTATGTAATGTTTACGTTTCCATTTTATTACTTCCATATTCCTTAAGGAATGGAAGTATGGTGATGGCAAAAAAAATCGTGTTCGAGATTATTGCAGATTCTGATTGTACTACACTCAAAACATGAAAAAAAGTCGTTTTCCGAAAAGTGTCTGTGTGTCTGTCTGTCTGTGTGTCTGTCTGTAGATTTTTTTTTCTATGGCAAACGATAACTGCCGCAAATTCAAACAGAATCAAATAATTTTTTGCATGCAGCCCTGATTTGCAGAGTACTCGCGACCTATTGTTTTTGGTGAAGATCGGTTGAGGGAAAGGGGTAGTTTACCTGCAACGGTTTTTTTTTAGCAAGGGTAATTTTGTTTGTTTGGCAAACGATAACAGCCGCAAATTCAAACAGAATCAAATAATGTTTCGCATACAGCCCTGAATTGTAGAGTTCTCAAGATCTGTTGATTTTGGTGAAGATCGGTTAAGGGAAAGGGGTAGTTTACCTGTAACGTTTTATGTTTTAACAAGGGTATTTCCTATGGCAAACGATAACAGCCGCAAATTCAAACAGAATCAAAAGATTATTTGCATACAGCCCTAAATTGTAGAGTTCTCAAGACCTATTGTTTTTGGTGAAGTTCGGTTGAGGGAAAGGGGTAGTTTACCTGCAACGTTTTTTTAACAAGGGTATTTCCTATGGCAAACGATAACAGCCGCAAATTCAAACAGAATCAAATAATGTTTTACATACAGCCCTGATTTGTAGAGTACTCAAGACCTATTGTTTTTGGTGAAGATCGGTTAAGGGAAAGGGGTAGTTTACCTGTAACGTTTTATGTTTTAACAAGGGTATTTCCTATGGCAAACGATAACAGCCGCAAATTCAAACAGAATCAAAAGATTATTTGCATACAGCCCTAAATTGTAGAGTTCTCAAGACCTATTGTTTTTGGTGAAGATCGGTTGAGGGAAAGGGGTAGTTTACCTGCAACGTTTTTTTTTAACAAGGGTATTTTCTATGGCAAACGATAACAGCCGCAAATTCAAACAGAATCAAATAATGTTTTGCATACAGCCCTGATTTGTAGAGTCCTCAAGACCTATTGTTTTTGGTGAAGATCGGTTAAGGGGAAGGGGTAGTTTACCTGCAACGTTTTTTTATCAAGCGTATTTTCTATGGAAAACGATAACAGCCGCAAATTCAAACAGAATCAAACAATTTTTTGCATACGTCCCTGAATTGTAGAGGTCTCAATGACTTTCGATTTTGGTGAAGATCGGTTAAGGGGAAGGGGTAGTTTACCTGCAACCTTTTACGTTTTAACAAGAGTAAAGTACTTGAAAATTTATTTAAACTTTTTGAAACAATGGTAATTGTTAAAAATAAAATAATTTTGTTGCCAGGCAATAAAATTATAATTTTTTCATTTTAATGTAAATTATGTATATATTACAAAATATATCGTGCTTGGCAGGCAAGCATATTTCAGATTATAAGTCTTAGAATATGGAAGTCATGTATGGTTCTCCATACCGATATTTATTATGACTACCGCAATAAAAAGGCAGGGAACACACACACACACACACACACACACACACACACACACACACACACACACACACACACACACACACACACACAATTCGCGTTATTTCTGGCCTCATTCATGTTTATTTTCTTACATTTGCACGCTTTTTAAATGGAAAGTGCCGAAACCCATACCAACATAACGCGTGCAAGCCGTAAAAGTGTCCAGCGTGGATAGCGATTTGCTTCCTGTGATCGCTGGGCAGTGTAACTGCACGTGTTTACAGAGGAACGATTCATAGACAGACTTTTCGTCTTTAGGGAATGAACCCTCTGCAAGATGCTGAGGGTCCATGAGTGACTTCGGAGCGCTCCTTCTTTTCCGCGTGTTTGTTCTGTGAAACGTACACTGTAGATTCGCAGCTTTACTCTAAGCAACGCTCAATAGGAAATGTTGAAAATTTTTGTCCACGGTGTACCCTCATACACACTAAACCTGCTCTGATGTTTTAATTACGGACATCATAATATTAAAACTTTGGAAACTTGAGCACTACTTAATGGAGATCAATCACTAACTTATACAAGCCATTAATTTTATGCACATTTTTTATATATATGTGTAGAACGTTATCGGCAACAAAGAAATAGTTTTTGTTAAAATTCCTTCCCGGGATATTTGGCCGTAGTCCAATGTTTTCTACAAAACCAGACGTTTCGGCAATGCCATCGACTTCCATCATCCGTGAAAATAGAGTGCGATAACGTGAGGTGGTATACGTTAGTGACCACAGTACTGTGGTTAAGGCTGAAGCAGTAAGTAGAAAGAAGTAGTTTCTATGGTAATATTTCATTTCGAAAATGATTTTAAATATATATCTTAGAATATGGAAGTCATGTATGGTTCTCCATACCCATATTTTACAAAAGCATGCTGATATATTTAGGTTCGTTCTGAGTGTACATATTAAAAATAATTTTATAATTAATTAGAACATGGAAGTCATGTATGGTTCGTCATTCCGATTTTTCGTTTTATGTAGTTGCTTCGATTTTTTGTAAATCCTGAAACATTAATTAATTAGCAGCTTAATTAATAAATTAATTAGTTAACACATTTCATCAATGAAAATGTATGGGAAAGAAGTCTACTGTTTTGGATAACGTCGAGTAAGCTCAGGATCACAGACATCTTAAATTATGCTCAGAAGCATACGTATGAGTTTGTTTTTAATGCATTTGGATTTTTCAAAAGAAGCGATTGAAGCACGCAACGCCTTTACTTCTCATTACACAAACGACGTAAGTCACAATTATTTTTAGAGTGCTTTTAGCTTCACAGCTACTTAAATGTAGAAAACACAATAACCTGAGCTCTTTGATAAACTTAAATATGGATGATATCCGTGACAGAAAAAGGGAATATATTGAATGAGGTAAAAAAATAGACAAAACTGAAAACAGTTGGAAAAACCTGAAGATAGAAATTCTTCTTCATCATCATCATCATCATCAGCACCATCACTCCAAGGACTAGGCAGGACTAGGCAAGGACCTGTTCCGGAACCCATCTTCTCCTCGGCCTACCGACATCTCTCTTGCCAGTAGGGTGATAACCCAAGGCAGCCACAAGTAGACGGATATCAGGCATGCGGTTCAAGTGTTCACACCACCTCCTTCTGTGGTACAATGTTTAAATCGCGTCTGATATACTCGTTCCTTATCCGATCCAAGAGAGAACAATCTTGCGTCCCTCTCACAAATTTCATTTCGGCTCCCTGAATTCTCTGCACGTCCCTTTTACCAAAAGTCCATGTCTCACTAGCATATACGAGTGTGGGGACAGCCAGTTTCGTAAAATTTCATTCGGGTATGCTTCCGTGTTTTATTCAGGTACCTACGAATCATTCCACAGATTCGTCTAAATTTTGTTAGCTTACTATCCCAATCAATATCAGTTCCATACGAGATATTACAACCTAGGTAATTAAAATGACTAACCAGATCCAAAATCTGATTATTCACGACTATCTTAGTTCTTACATGATTCCTGCCCTGAAATGCCATCGTTTTAGATTTTGTAGCAGAGATCTGTAGCCCATAGTCTTCTATGATTCTCCTTAAAAGTGTTTGTTGTCGGTACATGAAAGTCTTTAAGTTGTTAAGTTCGGTCGTTAAGATCATGAAAGTCTTGACTTAATCCTTGAAACTGATTATGTTAACGATGTTCATTGCAAGTTACGGGTATAGCGTTCAGATATTCTGGCCAATGAAAATACATACATTATTATTATTATTATTATTAGCGGGGGTCCTACAGTCTATGCCGCATCCCGCATTTCGATCGCCATTTCTCCCTATCTTTCCAGTCATCGTCTTCAATAGCTCGATCTCTCATGCTTTTCCTAATTCCTGTTCTCCATTGTGTTGTCAGTTTTCCTTTTCTTCTCCTGTTTTGTGGTGTGTAAGTCAATGCTTTCTTTGGCCATCGCTTCTCCTCCATCCTCATTACGTGACCATACCATAGCAACTGTCTGGATTCTATTCTTTTTGCTGTTGTAAATATGCGCCCTGTTTTCCTTCTTGTATCTTCGTTTATAACATGTTGCATTCTAGAAATATTACACGCTCTTCTTAAGAAGTCCATTTCCACAGTTTCTATCATCTTTTTCTCTTTATCTGAAAGTTTCCAGCATTCGCAGCCATAAGTTAAAATGGGCTCCACAGTAATTGTGTAGTTGTCAGTTTAGTTTGAAGTTTCATTTTGTTCTACCAAAGTAACGAGTTTAGCAAACGAATAGCCTTTTTCCCCTGTTGTATCCTATTTTTGGTATCATTTTTTGTTGTTCCATCTTCTGAAATAACGCTTCCCAAATATTTGAATTCGCTACACTTTCCGATTCTATGGATTTGCAGATCTGGGTATTCTTCTTGCATGTCTCCTATTTTCAGATATTCTGTTTTAGTAGCGTTTGTGTTTAGAGGCCATTTGTCGTACTGATCTTTCAATTTTCTAAACATATAGTCTGTGTCGTCCTCGTCACACGCTATAATTACCTGATCGTCGGCAAATAGGAGAGTTGTTAAGCAATGCTCCTATATAGACTTTTCTTTTTTTTTATTTATTGTCGAGACGTATTTATCTTTTATGATCGTGTTCATTTGGTGATGTTCTTGCCACATCAAGAACATCTTTCGTCGTTTCGTAAAAGCGCAGTGTCATCTGCAAAACAGTTGGTGTTGTAACGTACGCCACATTAATTATTATTGCAGCTGGTTTCCATGAACTCCTTCATCGCGCACTCTACACACAATTTGAACAATAGCGAGGATAATCCAGTCCCATTGCAGCGGATTTTTTGATTCAATTTATTGTAAACCTCAACTAGCCTTTGTCTTGATCTGGCTATTATCACAATATCGTCAGCGTGCGTCCATACTGCTACTGATGTGAATCCTGAAGAAGCGTTTCTTGATGACACATTTGACATTGAAGATGCCTGCAGAGACCATACGGTGAATACTGATCTTCTCACTGACACATCAGTTTTATGAATTACGACGTTGGGAATGACATATAACGACAGTGGAAGTTTTTTTTTCTATTTGTATCGGCCATGTGAGGACCACATGTCAATTTCAATTCTTTATTCTTTTCTTTTTTTCAATATTCTTTCATCTTTCCACTATGTCTCTCATTCCTGTCTTCAGTCCACTTTGAACATGCGCTTTTCTCTCTCCTACCTTGGACTCCTTCCACTTTTAACACTTTTGCCCGAAAACGTCTCTTTTAATTGCTTCTTCTGCGTTTATATTATTTTTTCCTAAATCCTTATGAACTTCTTTAATTCAACTTTATGTTGACTTCTTCCCTCACAGATATTTGAAGAACTGCTTTGTTAACCTGTTGTCGTACATTCTATATAAATGTCCAACAAATAATAGTCTTCTTTTTCTCATTGTTTCTGTTATATTTTCTATATCTTCTTAATTTCCAACCTTCTGAAGTTTTTCGTGGGCGTAATATTTTCCTTTTAGTTCGTCTTTCCAATATTTCTAGTTTTTCTATGTTATTATATTTACCAGGAAGCAATTACTGATAAAACACAATGATCTAATTAAATGAATTGATATTTATTATTACATTAAACAATACAATAAATCACTCAAGACAACCGCACATGTAATGTAAATAAAACGTAGGTATCTAGGATACATAACTCAATGCGACCGACGTAGATGGCGACACACTCAAGTAATAAACATAATGATTTAAACTGCATTCAAAGTAGATTACATAAAATAATAAAGTATAATAAAATAATTATTTATTAACACTCCTCCATAATAATTGTATTTCTAAGTTGTTCAAATACTTTCTTCGACAATGGTTTTGTCAAGATATCTGCCAAATGGTCAACGCTGCTTACTTTGTCTTATATGTTTTACAAGAACCAGAAAAAGTCATGATTGGAGATTCAACACTTATAGAAGGTGTTGGTGTCGGAGACATAGATTTGTTAGCTTATAATGGTCAAGATTGGTGTAACATAACACTGACAAATGTTTTGTATACACCAAAGATACCCTTTAACTTATTTTCCGTCACTAGTGCCTTGGACAAGGGTTATTGTCAGGAAGCAGACACAAATTGCTCGTATTTTTTTGATTCAGACATGGCAAAGAGAGATGGAAGATTGTTTAGAATGATGTTTCGCTATGAAAACTTCGAAAAGTGTATTGTTGCTATGTCAATTAAAAAGTGTCATGAAAAATTAGCACATCAGAATATTAGTTATGTAAGAGACATTTTGAAGAAAAATAATATAAAGTATGTAGACGATTGGGATGACTATGTGTGTGAAGGATGCGTTTATGGCAAACACCATCGTCTCCCACATCCAAGAAATTTTGAAGTGGCAAAAGAGGTACTTGATGTAATTCATGTAGACTTGTGCGAAATGAATATAAATTCTTTTGGAGGAGCAAAATATTTTTTTATGCTCAAAGATGATTTCTCTCATTTTCGCACTGTCTATTTCTTAAAAACTAAAAATGAAACTTTTGAGAAATTGAAAATCTTCATGACTTTAGTTGAGAATCAGTTTAGAAAGAAAATAAAAGTTTTAAAGTCTGATAATGGGAAAGAAATTAAAAATGGGGATACTAAGAAGTTTTGTGAAGAACTTGGAGTTTCCCACATTAAGTCGAACCCATTCACTGCACCACAAAATGGTCGAATGGAGAGAGAGATGAGAACCATTGTAGAATCTGCTAGATCAGCTATACATGCAAGAAATCTAAATGAAAACTTATGGGCCCAGTAAAAGTTACATTGATTATTGTAAGAAAAATTATCCGTGTAATAAGTACAACGATAATAAAACAAAACAAGTGAACGTAAAGGAATGCTTTAAATGTGGACAAAAAGGGCACATAGAGAAGTAATAATATGCAAGAACCCTTTTTTTTGTTGCACGTGTCAGTAAGAATTGAGTGCACAAAGTCAGTTATAGAGAAGAAACTACATTAAACAATAGAAATGGATTTAGCCAGATCAAATTTAGAAATGTTGAAAGATGATTTGCAAGGAGGTTCCAACTATGATCCATGGATATTCAAACTTAACCTAACCTTAAAATCAAAATGTATTTATCAAATCGCAACGGCAGTTAAAATTAAGCCTGAAGGAGATGAATCAAGCGCAGCTGTAAAAGAATGGATTGAAAAGGATTTAGAAGCACAAGTATTAATTGGATTGAATGTTGACAGTAATATAGCCAAGAAAATTGCATGACAATTCAACAATATGCTGATGAATTGTCTGCACTAGGTGAAAGCGTTAAAGAAAACTGGATTATGCAAAGGATATTAGGTATACTTCCAACAAGACTGCATCATTTTTAGAACGTCTTGGGATAATGTTATTTCCACAGACAAAACGTTGAACAACATGTTTGAGCGTTTGAAACTTGAAGAAGACAGGCAAAAAGAAAGTGAACAGGCCAATAATGAGTGTCAGAATGCTTTCATATCAAAGGGACAGAAATCTAAATGAAAACTTATTATGAAGAAGCAATTAGTTATGCTACATTTACACTGAATCAGACTGGAACAAGTTCTGTGAAAGGTAAAAGTCCTTTGGATTTATGGTTTGGATGCAGAATTGATGTAAATAAGCTTATAATCTTTGGATGTGATTGTTATGTTTTCATTCAGGATTTTTAAGAGAGCCAAAACACAGAAGAAATCAGAAAAAGGAATTTTCTTAGGATACAGTTTAGATTCAAGTAGTTACCGAGTTTACTTAAGAGACAAAAATGAAGTTGTAACATCAGGAGATGTGATATTTGATGAAAAAGTAAACAGTAAGTCTAGTTGTACAGAAACTGAAGCTACTTTGTCAAATGAAGAAAAGGAATACATAGTGTCAAGTGAAGAAGAAAAATCTGATGGTGAAAGTGTTTATGAAAGCTCTGTGTCTGACAATAATATGCAAAATGAATGTCAAGAAAATCATTGTGTAAAGTGTTTGGAACGAGATCAAACTGTTTGTATTCAACCAGAGAAAAGAAGTCTTCGAAACAGGGCTACTTTAAGGATGCCAGCAAGGATGGTAGATGTAGTTGAAGACAACAGAAACAAAAATGTAAATATGACCATGATAGGTGAGGTAGAAGATATTTCCATTTTACAAGCACTACAGGATGAAAACTGGAAGAAAGCAATGGTAGAAGAGTATGAATCTTTGATGAAGATGAGAACTTGGAAACTAGTAAGTCTACCAAAAGAAGAAAAAGCTTTGACTTGTCGGTGGGTTTTATGCCAAAAACAAGATGGGCGATACAAAGCCAGGCTAGTTGCAAGAGGGTTTGACCAAGAACAAGGAATCAATTATACTGAGACCTTCAGTCCTGTTGCCAAACATGCATCCTTTCGACTGATACTCAGCATTTCAGCCTCAGATGGAATGCATCTGATGACTTTTGATGTGAAGACAGCGTTTTTACATGGATCTTTGTATGAGAAGATTTACATGTATCAACCGGTAGGCTTTGATGATGGCTCAGGTAGAGTTTGTGAGTTGCTCAAGAGTATATATGGACTTAAACAGTCATCGAAAAATTGGAATGTGAAGTTCACAAACTACCTAAGGAAATTAAATTTTGTTTATTCTGACGATGATCCTTGTATTTATTATAATGGTGACAGAAGCATTATAATTGTACTTTTTGTAGATGATGGTGCTATTATAGGAAAAGAAAAACATAAAATGATAGATATACTAGATAAACTTAACAAAGAATTTGAAATTACTTATAATTCTGGGTCAGACAACAAATTAACTTACCTTGGCATGGAAATTGAAATTAGACATAAGGAAATTTTTGTAAGCCAACATCATTACACTGAAAAGATATTGAAAAGATTTAGAATGGAAGATTCAAATCAAAAGTCAACTCCAATGGAAATAGGTATGTTAACCGAAGAACAACATTTTCATAATGATCAGCCACTCGATAAATCTGTCCCATATCGTGAGGCAATAGGCAGTTTACTATACTTAGCTACAGTATCTAGGCCAGATATCAGCTTTGCAGTAAACTACCTAAGTAGATATTCAAACAATCCCATGGTACGGCACTGGAATATGGTAAAACATGTATTTCGATACTTGAAAGGCACTGTAAACTTTGGAATAAGTTTCAATGGAGAATCTGAACTCATTGCTTATTCAGATTCAGATTTTGGAGAAGACATTATCTCAAGACAGTCAACTACTGAAGTAATTATTATGAGAGGCGGTCCTATTGTATGGTTCACCCAAAAGCAGGGACTTGTTGCTACATCAACTGCAGAGGCAGAATTTCGAGCTGCTGTTTCATCGCTTGATGAAATTTGCTGGATAAAGAGACTTGGTATCGAACTTAGATATTTCAAGGATATTCCTACAAGGCTCTGTATAGATAATCAATCTGCAATTTTAATGTTACAAAATACTACAGAAGGCAAAATAACAAAAGGGAAGAAGCACATTGACATTCCTAGAAAATTTATACAGCAACACATTGGAAATACTGTTTTTTTTTTTGGACAAAGTAAGCAGCGTTGACCAGTTGGCAGATATCTTGACAAAACCATTGTCGAAGAAAGTATTTGAACAACTTAGAAATAAAATTATTATGGAGGAGTGTTAATAAATAATTAACAGTCTAAATTATAATTAAATGCTAGACATTCACTTGCATATAAGCATTCTGGCTTCACTACTGTACTGTAATGCCTTATTTTCGCATTTAAAGATATGCACTTTTTATTCTAAATATTTTTAGTTATACCATACGCTCTTTCCATATTATGAATCCTTTCTTCCATAGCAGATTTTTCTAAACCATTCTCTTGAATTATTTCCCCTAGATACTTAAATTTTCTAACCCTCTCTATTCGACCGATATCTGTTAGCAAGAATTTTGGCGCATTTTTAATGCTCGTGAGAAATTTGTTTTTTTTTTCTGCAAAAAATTCTTAAGCCTATTCTATTGGCTATGTCGTCTAAAAAATTAACTCGGTGTAAGATTTTTATTTATATCGTAATGTAAAAAGCGACTTCCCTTCTCGGTGCTGGAACTCTAACATCATGTGAAGATGGCGCTGACAGTTTTCCTCCAGGTCTCTGGAGGCTTTGTGCATACGATGACCAATAAGTGGTTTGATCTGTTACACCCAGCGAATCTGACGTCTCCTTCGTGGACGTTTGCCATCCATCTTCTCTTGCATAATAGTCCACAGTAACATCATGTGAAGATGGCTCTGACAGTTTTCCTCCAGGTCTCTGGAAGCTTTGTGCATACGATGACCAATAAGTGGTTTGATCTGTTACACCCAGCGAATCTGACGTCTCCTTCGTGGACGTTTGCCATCCATCTTCTCTTGCATAATAGTCCACAGTAACATCATGTGAAGATGGCGCTGACAGTTTTCCTCCAGGTCTCTGGAGGCTTTGTGCATACGATGACCAATAAGTGGTTTGATCTGTTACACCCAGCGAATCTGACGTCTCCTTCGTGGACGTTTGCCATCCATCTTCTCTTGCATAATAGTCCACAGTAACATCATGTGAAGATGGCGCTGACAGTTTTCCTCCAGGTCTCTGGAAGCTTTGTGCATACGATGACCAATAAGTGGTTTGATCTGTTACACCCAGCGAATCTGACGTCTCCTTCGTGGACGTTTGCCATCCATCTTCTCTTGCATAATAGTCCACAGTAACATCATGTGAAGATGGCTCTGACAGTTTTCCTCCAGGTCTCTGGAAGCTTTGTGCATACGATGACCAATAAGTGGTTTGATCTGTTACACCCAGCGAATCTGGCGTCTCCTTCGTGGACGTTTGCCATCCATCTTCTCTTGCATAATAGTCCACAGTAACATCATGTGAAGATGGCGCTGACAGTTTTCCTCCAGGTCTCTGGAAGCTTTGTGCATACGATGACCAATAAGTGGTTTGATCTGTTACACCCAGCGAATCTGACGTCTCCTTCGTGGACGTTTGCCATCCATCTTCTCTTGCATAATAGTCCACAGTAACATCATGTGAAGATGGCTCTGACAGTTTTCCTCCAGGTCTCTGGAAGCTTTGTGCATACGATGACCAATAAGTGGTTTGATCTGTTACACCCAGCGAATCTGGCGTCTCCTTCGTGGACGTTTGCCATCCATCTTCTCTTGCATAATAGTCCACAGTAACATCATGTGAAGATGGCGCTGACAGTTTTCCTCCAGGTCTCTGGAGGCTTTGTGCATACGATGACCAATAAGTGGTTTGATCTGTTACACCCAGCGAATCTGACGTCTCCTTCGTGGACGTTTGCCATCCATCTTCTCTTGCATAAGATTGCATATTTCTCTGAACTTCAGTTTCTTTTTTATATGCGTCTAAAATATCTCAGGTACGGTTCCTCTACATCTTCCTCGATAAATATAAGGACATTGAGCTGATGTCGATCATCATCGTCATCATCATCATCTTCAGCAAGGATTAAACCAAAAGTGGTTTGTTCCGGTCCCAAGCAGACAGACTGGCGCTGGTCACTCCAACGCTGTCTTCGGACGTCCCCCACACCTCTCCATCCTTTCGGCTTATAATTCCATAGTTGTTCGGGGATGCGGCAATCATCCATTCGGTTAAGATGTTTGTGTCGAGTATACTCATAATATTCAGTTCCACCCGTACACCTTTAGCTGATGTAAAATAGATTCGTTACTTCGATGCTGCGTCAATAAAAATTCTTAGCATCCATCGGTGCGCCCACATTTGAAAAGCATCAATTCTTTTCGCCATGTGATATTCATGGTCTGTGTTTCAGAGGCGCAAGCGGCTATTGGAAATAATTAAGTGGCTCCGTATTAGTTTCAATTTGATGGCAATATGAAAATATTATGAAAAAGCGACTAAATTTATAATTGTCTGTTTTAATGTAGCTTTTGATTCTCCTTTGTTTCAGTGCATCATCTCAAGTGCTCAAAACATAAAAATCATTGCCCAGTGAAATTGTGTTATCATTGAAACGCGGCGAGGCAAGATATTTTTGGCAGGCAGTTTCACATTTGACCTGTGACCCTCGCCGAGACAGAACACGGCGTGTTTTACACGATTTGGGCGGCTCCTTCATTAAGCGAACAGCAACCACAGATAAATTAGGACATGTTCATAACGACCCGATTAGACTTGGCGAGATCTCTTATCTCGTCCGGTTTACATGATACTTCATCCTCATTGCTGTCACCCCATTATAATATATACTGTATATATGTTTGACATTGGTGACCTTTGTGTTCTTAATAAACTCTCATCGTTTTTCTCCTACGTTTTTCCAAAAGATTAGCCATTCGTCCAGTAAATAATATCTTATTCATCACAACGGTACGATTGAAATCGGAAACTTGGTGAAAGTAAAGGTAGGCCTATAACGATACTATTGTTATAACCTATATTATTTAGCCTACGGCTCCGAAACGTGGACCGTGTTGGGAAGCTGTGACGAGCATTGTAAGAAAATGGGAAGACACAATTTTAGGACAGATCCTGATGCTGTGACACCTGTCGGATAGGACAAATGAACAAATAAAATCTTTATATACGAGGATCAGTTGAAAAGTTCGCAGAGCGACATCTGGAGCTTAGCGGTAAAACTAAAATGTTTCGTGTGCTGCAAGATTTGTATTTTATGTGAACTCCTGTTAATTTCCAACTCTATCTATCAATTTATTCATTGTTTAGAAGCTGTTTAAAATTGATGTGTGATGCGTGTTTTGAAAAACGGACAGAATCAAACATCGTGGTTTGATTATTTGTTAAAAATTGTTTAGTGCCAACAGAAATTCAAAACGAAATTGTAAATGTGCCAGGAAATGCTGCGACTTCAAAACCAAAGGTGGTTTGTAAGTAGGCACTTGAGTTTAAACGTGGTCGTACGAGCATTGAAAACGTGGTCGCACTGGACGCTCAAAAAATGCAACACCTCCAGATGCGGCAGCCATCTTGCACAACGCTTTTTCACACCAAGTTCTTGAGTTAAAGTATGATGCACACGCTCATATAAGATGCCTATGATTTCAGCAACGTCATCCACTCTTCAATCTGCGGTCTTCCAACACCCTATGAAATTTTTTCAATAATGCCATTTTTTGTTGCACTTTTTGGATGTCCACTGATGGGACATCTTCAGTCTTCAGTGCCTGTACGACCACATTTAAACTCGAGTGTGCCCCACTTACCGTTGTTTCTGAAGGCGCAGCATCTCCTAACACATTTACAATTTCGTTTTGATTTTCCATTGGCGCTATAACGTTTTTAACAGACAATTCATCACAACACGATGTTTGATATTATACATTTTAAAAACACGCGTGACAGGAAAATTTCAAACAGCTGGTAAAAAGTGAATAAATTGACAGACATATCTGGAAATTAATAGGTGCTCACGCGAAATATACCGTCTTCCAGCACACGAAATATTTTAGTTCTACCACTGAGCTATAGATGTCGCTCCACGAACTTTTCAACTGATCCTCGTACACTCAGGTATAGGAAATGAAATCAGCAGAAGTAGGCACAGGTGGGGAAAACTTGTTGCACGAATGCCGTAAGAAACGTGTACCGGAAACACGTTTTATAAGAATCCAGGAAGGTGAAGGCAGATCCGTGTGGAAGAGACCACAAGAAGGCAGGAGGAGGAGATCAGAAAATGTATGACAAAGGCAGTTGTCACTTTTTCGATAATGGAGTACTATTGTTGTTCTAGACGCCAAAGAGAGTCTTGGTGCTTAGTTCGCAAAATTTCGTTATTAGAATCGGCTGCGACAGAAACTATGCCATTTATGGCCAGATACGTCTTGCGAACTAAGACTGTGTTGGATAATGAGAGTATATACAGCAGGTGACACATTTCCACTAACTAGTTGTTGGATAATGAGAGTATATACAGCAGGTGACACATTTCCACTAACTTGACTAGTTACATCACTTATGATGTTGGTCCACAAGTTGACTAAATTTCACTCGATATGTGGAACAATCCGTCGAGTATTATCGAGGAAAACAAAGAAGGAGACTCCACTGAAATTCTAAAAGGCTGTGGTTCCCAAAGTAGGGTGCGCGGATCGCTGGGGGTCCGCGACAATGTTTCAGGGGGTCCGCAGACACTTTTAAGAAAAAATAGAATATAAGGTAATTTTCTCCGATTTTTATGCTCTAAACTCTAAATCTAAACTTTAGAATCATAAAACAGTTAATAGAAGAATCTAGCATTTTTTTTTGGTTCAAACTAATTGTAATTGTAAAAGTAATTTCAAACTAATGGTTTTACTAATATCTTTAAATCATGCCGCGTAGCAGATCTAAACAGACTAGACCAGTACAAGAAGAAGATTCATTGGCAGAACTTTCAACTGACAGTTCATTAAAATTACAGTTTTCGCAATTACAGCTAGCCGACGTTTAGTTATATGTAATGACATTTTAGTTAAAATATAAGAGTTTGTATCATATATACTGTTTGTTTTATTTCGGAACTCAGTTGGGGTCCGTGATTTTTAAATTATTTGGTGGGGTGGGGGGTGGGGGGTGGGGGTTCGTGGACTTAAAAGTTCGGGAACCACTGCTATAAGGGATTGGTTGTGCCAGTGTTGTTGTATGGTTCTGAAACTTGTGCTCCGGTGCAGGAGCGGATTTAGAGTTAGTGGGCCCCCAGGCTAAACATGTGGTGCAGGAGCCCAACTACCGGGGGGGGGGTATGGAATGTCCCCAGTAAAGCGGGGGGGGTCAGGGTCCATCGCTCGGAAAATTTTGAAAAACATGTCTTCCAGAACTGCAAATAAAATCACTGTTGAATGTAAAAATTAAATTAGGGTACAGGATACAGTGTTTTTTGTAAATTTTCAACACTATGTTAAAAATTTTACTGTTTCAAGGTACCTCATTGTATAATGGCATTCTGGAATATATGAAAACAATAATAAGAGATTCCACTAGCTTTTGGATTACACTAAAAAGACACTAAACAGAATAAAAATGTAGAAAAAATAAAAACAACTGATTTCCAAAGGAAAGTAAAACAATGTCATTGTAATTATCACAAATTAAGCATAATTTGAAAAAGAACATAAAAGTATTAGGGTATATTTACATTGTACAAATCTAAATCATCGTATGATTGTAAATCATAATTTTTCTGTATCATAAAAAGATAGTAGTATAGGCCTACTACTTTTATTAGGATTTTGTTTGATTTATTGGCACTCGCCTACATATTAACAAATTTACTCATAAGATAAGTGTTTCAAACATCACTCTCTAGGCTCATAAGAGATAAAAAGTTCAGCCTATCTTCCGACATGGTTGTCCGGAGCCTATTTTTAATAAGTTTCAACTTCGAAAATGATCTTTCAGAACTACTCATAATACCACCTTTTCCTCTAATAAATTCTACTGTTCTCTGAAACACGAACGAAAATATTTTTATGCAAGTTGAATGTTCTTTTTGTTTGTGGTGCGGGCCCCTAAGGCTGCAGTCTATGTAGAACCAACCAACCAAACTCCGCTCAACAGTCCGTTGAGGACCAAGGCGTACCGCGCGGCTTTTGTGTTAGTGTGACCGGTGTATGGCTAGTACTACGCGCCACCAGCCGCTAGTTGCTGTATTCACAGCCAGGAGGCGGCGCTGTTATCTCAGCGCCTACTCAGATCTGCCTCACGACGCTAAGTGCACGCCGTACGGAGCTCCGCCGGGAATTGAACCCGGGACCACGAGCGCATCAATCGCCCGCGTTAGCCACTAGACCACCTGGAGGCTCGCAGCCTATGTAGCCTATGCTTAAATCCGGCACTGTTCCGGTGAAGAAATGCACATCTGAGTAGGATACGGGCTTCGGAGATGAGACTTGCGATCTGTTGCATGCTGCACACCAAGACACAGACTCGACAATGAAGATATTTACCAAGAGTTGACTGTATGTTCAAATATATTTTATTTTTTTATACAAGTACAATATTAACTTTCATATATAAAATATATTAATTTATATTTAATATAAAGTAAGACAGGGTGATGGTTTATCCCCAATTCTTTTCAACTGTGTCCTGGAGAAAGTAGTGAGAATTTGGAATGAAAAATTAAAGGAACGCAAAATATCACCAATCATGTTGGGAAGAAGGAACAAACATATTGAAATAAACTGTTTGGCATTCGCAGATTACTTTGCTATACTTTCTGACCATCTGACATCTGCAGTAACACAAGTTAATTTTTTAACTAGAACAGGCTTAAGAATTTCTGGAGAAAAAAACAAATTTCTCACGAACATTAAAAATGCGCCCAAATTGGTGGAATAGAGAGGGTTAGAAAATTTAAGTATCTAGGGGAAAAATTTCAAGAGAATGGTTTAGAAAAATCTGCTATAGAAGAAAGGATTCATAAGATGGACAAAGCATATGGCATAACTAAAGATATTTACAATAAAAAGTGCACATCTAAAAATGCGAAAATAAGGCATTACAGTACAGTAGTGAAGCCAGAATGCCTATATGCAAGTGAATGTCTAGTGTTGAATTATAATTTAGACAAACTAGAAATATTGGAAAGACGAATTATTAGGAAAATATTAGGTCCACGAAAAACTTCAGAAGGTTGAAAATTAAGAAGTAATGATGAAATATATCAAAGTATAGAAAATATAAGAGGAACAATGAGAAAAAGAAGACTATTATTTTTTGAAAATTTATATAGAATGGACGACAATAGGTTAACAAAACAGATCTTCAAATATCTGTGGGGGAAGAAGTCAACATCAAGTTGGATTAAAGAAGTCCAAAAGGATTTAGCAAAAAATAATATAATCGCAGAAGAAGCAATTGAAAGAGACGTTTTTCGGGCAAAAGTGTTAAAAATGGAAGGAGTCCAGGGTAGGAGGGAGAAAAACGCATGTTCAAAGTGGACTGAAGACAGGAAGACGAAACACAGTGAAAAGATGAAAGAATAATGGAGAAAAAGAAAAGAATAAAGAATTGAAATTGGGATGTGGTCCTTAGATGGCCTATATAAAAACAAAATATATTAATAAAAAAACTTAAGACACATTTTACTGCACTCGAAGATAAGGAAAACGCGGACACACAAAATACCAGCTTACACTGTACTGGAACAAATGAATGACATTTCTAACGGCATGTTTATTTCATTATTGTCGTCTTTAACAATAACATGAAGACTCAGAAGACTAGGGTGTAAGTCAAGTGAACAGTGTACTTACTTATACACGACCACTGTCAGAAAACTGAATGTTTATTATGTCCTGTTTACATTTCTGCACAAACTGATTCGCCTTGGAATAAATAAATAAATGAATATATTAATTCTACGGTGGCTGCTTGCACTGAATGTGATCAGCTGAAGAGACCAATCTTCTACTCGTTCCGTCTGGATACGTTTAAAATAACAAAATAATTTTGTAATTATAATTCCATAACCCAAACTAAAAAAAAAAACAAAAACAAACAGACAGAAATTACACATAAAAGCTTAGAACAGGTGCTGAACGCATGGCGGTCAACGCATGCACTAACCCGTTTTTTAACAATGGCTCAAAACACAGCCTTCAATATTACTTCTTACGTTCATCAAGTGAATGTGGCTTGTTTGAGATCATATATTATCTTTTAAAATTAAAAAATTTTCAGTAAAAATGATGTACATGCCAAAGACCACCAGCAATTATTTGGTCACCAAAGAAATCACACAAAGTTGAATACTTGAGTTTGCCTCTGTGTAATTGCTAATGTAATTGTGTAACTGTGTTTGCTTGTTGTAGCCAGCGATTACGTTCATCCAGTCTTCATAATCACCATCTTCAACACGGATTAAACCAAAAATGGTTTGTTCAGGTCTATGACTACGGCTGGTCACTACAGCGCTTCCTCGGACGCCCCATATCTCTCCGTCCTTTCACGTATAATGGTTTGTTCAGATCTATGACTACGGTTGGTCACTACAGCGCATCCTCGGACGCCCCATATCTCTCCGTCCTTTCACGTACAATGGTTTGTTCAGGTCTATGACTACGGCTGGTCACTACAGCGCATCCTCGGACGCCCCATATCTCTCCGTCCTTTCACGTACAATGGTTTGTTCAGGTCTATGACTACGGCTGGTCACTACAGCGCTTCCTCGGACGCCCCATATCTCTCCGTCCTTTCACGTATAATGGTTTGTTCAGGTCTATGACTACGGCTGGTCACTACAGCGCTTCCTCGGACGCCCCATATCTCTCCGTCCTTTCACGTATAATGGTTTGTTCAGGTCTATGACTACGGCTGGTCACTACAGCGCTTCCTCGGACGCCCCATATCTCTCCGTCCTTTCACGTATAATGGTTTGTTCAGGTCTATGACTACGGCTGGTCACTACAGCGCTTCCTCGGACGCCCCATATCTCTCCGTTCTTTCACGTATAATGGTTTGTTCAGGTCTGTGACTACGGCTGGTCACTACAGCGCTTCCTCGGACGCCCCATATCTCTCCGTCCTTTCACGTATAATGGTTTGTTCAGGTCTATGACTACGGCTGGTCACTACAGCGCATCCTCGGACGCCCCATATCTCTCCGTCCTTTCACGTACAATGGTTTGTTCAGGTCTATGACTACGGCTGGTCACTACAGCGCTTCCTCGGACGCCCCATATCTCTCCGTCCTTTCACGTACAATGGTTTGTTCAGGTCTATGACTACGGCTGGTCACTACAGCGCTTCCTCGGACGCCCCATATCTCTCCGTTCTTTCACGTATAATGGTTTGTTCAGGTCTATGACTACGGCTGGTCAGTACAGCGCTTCCTCGGACGCCCCATATCTCTCCGTCCTTTCACGTATAATGGTTTGTTCAGGTCTATGACTACGGCTGGTCACTACAGCGCTTCCTCGGACGCCCCGTATCTCTCCGTCCTTTCACGTATAATGGTTTGTTCAGGTCTATGACTACGGCTGGTCACTACAGCGCTTCCTCGGACGCCCCATATCTCTCCGTTCTTTCACGTATAATGGTTTGTTCAGGTCTATGACTACGGCTGGTCACTACAGCGCTTCCTCGGACGCCCCATATCTCTCCGTCCTTTCACGTATAATGGTTTGTTCAGGTCTATGACTACGGCTGGTCACTACAGCGCTTCCTCGGACGCCCCATATCTCTCCGTCCTTTCACGTATAATGGTTTGTTCAGGTCTATGACTACGGCTGGTCACTACAGCGCTTCCTCGGACGCCCCATATCTCTCCGTCCTTTCACGTATAATGGTTTGTTCAGGTCTATGACTACGGCTGGTCACTACAGCGCTTCCTCGGACGCCCCATATCTCTCCGTTCTTTCACGTATAATGGTTTGTTCAGGTCTGTGACTACGGCTGGTCACTACAGCGCTTCCTCGGACGCCCCATATCTCTCCGTCCTTTCACGTATAATGGTTTGTTCAGGTCTATGACTACGGCTGGTCACTACAGCGCATCCTCGGACGCCCCATATCTCTCCGTCCTTTCACGTACAATGGTTTGTTCAGGTCTATGACTACGGCTGGTCACTACAGCGCTTCCTCGGACGCCCCATATCTCTCCGTCCTTTCACGTACAATGGTTTGTTCAGGTCTATGACTACGGCTGGTCACTACAGCGCTTCCTCGGACGCCCCATATCTCTCCGTTCTTTCACGTATAATGGTTTGTTCAGGTCTATGACTACGGCTGGTCAGTACAGCGCTTCCTCGGACGCCCCATATCTCTCCGTCCTTTCACGTATAATGGTTTGTTCAGGTCTATGACTACGGCTGGTCACTACAGCGCTTCCTCGGACGCCCCGTATCTCTCCGTCCTTTCACGTATAATGGTTTGTTCAGGTCTATGACTACGGCTGGTCACTACAGCGCTTCCTCGGACGCCCCATATCTCTCCGTTCTTTCACGTATAATGGTTTGTTCAGGTCTATGACTACGGCTGGTCACTACAGCGCTTCCTCGGACGCCCCATATTCTCCGTCCTTTCACGTATAATGGTTTGTTCAGGTCTATGACTACGGCTGGTCACTACAGCGCTTCCTCGGACCCCCATATCTCTCCGTCCTTTCACGTATAATGGTTTGTTCAGGTCTACGACTACGGCTGGTCACTACAGCGCTTCCTCGGACGCCCCATATCTCTCCGTCCTTTCACGTATAATGGTTTGTTCAGGTCTATGACTACGGCTGGTCACTACAGCGCTTCCTCGGACGCCCCATATCTCTCCGTCCTTTCACGTATAATGGTTTGTTCAGGTCTACGACTACGGCTGGTCACTACAGCGCTTCCTCGGACGCCCCATATCTCTCCGTTCGTTCACGTATAATGGTTTGTTCAGGTCTATGACTACGGCTGGTCACTACAGCGCTTCCTCGGACGCCCCATATCTCTCCGTCCTTTCACGTATAATGGTTTGTTCAGGTCTATGACTACGGCTGGTCACTACAGCGCTTCCTCGGACGCCCCATATCTCTCCGTTCTTTCACGTATAATGGTTTGTTCAGGTCTACGACTACGGCTGGTCACTACAGCGCTTCCTCGGACGCCCCATATCTCTCCGTCCTTTCACGTATAATGGCTTGTTCAGGTCTACGACTACGGCTGGTCACTACAGCGCTTCCTCGGACGCCCCATATCTCTCCGTCCTTTCACGTATAATGGTTTGTTCAGGTCTACGACTACGGCTGGTCACTACAGCGCTTCCTCGGACGCCCCATATCTCTCCGTTCGTTCACGTATAATGGTTTGTTCAGGTCTACGACTACGGCTGGTCACTACAGCGCTTCCTCGGACGCCCCATATCTCTCCGTTCGTTCACGTATAATGGTTTGTTCAGGTCTATGACTACGGCTGGTCACTACAGCGCTTCCTCGGACGCCCCATATCTCTCCGTCCTTTCACGTATAATTCACGCTACGAGAGTCATCCATTCGGTTAAGGTGTTCCAACTATATTAACCGATACTGGCCAGTCCTGTCGAGTACACTGATAATATTCAGTTCCTGCCGTACTCCGACGTTTCTTCTGTCTCTTCTGAAGAGTACATCTTGCCGCTTGAATATGACTGGCCTGTGATTCCATTGAAATCCAATTCTCAGATCCGTAGAGAAGTGTGCGGAGGCACATCACGTTGTAAACTTTCAGCTGCATTTCTTTACTCGTTGATTTTAGAGTTCTCCTGATGGTCCCACGCATATGATCGAACTTGTGCAGCTTCTTTTAACACATCATTGTTTGTAATGTAAGACACATTACAGTCCAGACTTTCAAAATTACTAACGTGATCCAGAACAGTACCATTTACAAGAATTTTTTGCTCGTACGGGGACAGCTACACGAAAAGCCATCACTTTGGTCTTCAATGTGGAGATCTTTAATCTGAAATCCTTGCAGATTCGACTCAATAAGCGTACAACCATTTTCAAGCCGTTTTCCGAGTTAGACAGGACAGCCTGGTCATCAGCAAATTACAAAGTGTCAACTGCAGAATTTTACCGATCATAAAAAGTTCTGGAAGGTTCATCTGCCACTTGTGTATGACGTGGTGTAAATATAAATTAAAATGCCTTCATTGTAGAGTCTCTCTCTTCGTGTGCAGCATTTAACAGAACGCAAGAATCTCATCTCCGTTCCTCCATCCTAATCAGACGTTTCTTCACCGGTACCGAAGTTTCAGAACCATGTACAAACACTGGTACAGCCATCACCCTATCGAGTCTCTTTGCCTGTTTTCCTCTATAACGCTTGACGAATTGTGCCACATATTGCCCAAAACTTAACCAAGTTATGATTAACATCATAAGTGATGTCACACCTGCTCTGCACTATAATTATCCAATACAATCTTAAACAGAAATAACACTGTTGCTCACCACTATAGAAAATTTTTTCCGATTAGCACTTTCGCTTCACAGCTCGTCGTTAGATCGGGAATATCTGATCAAAATGTTTCCAAACTTTTTTCCGATTAGCGCTTTCAAGCTTCATAGCTCGTCATCAGATCGGGAATATCTGATCAAAATGTTTCCAAACTTTTTTCCGATTAGCGCTTTCACGCTTCACAGCTCGTCGTCAGATCGGGAATATCTGATCAAAATATTTCAGATCTGATGATGAGTTGTGTAGCTAGAAAATGGTAATCGGAAAAAATTTCTATAGTGATGTGTAACAGTGTTATTTCTGTTTCTGTTAACTGGAACATAATCTCTGAGAATTCGAATTCGTTGTTCTGGATTGTTACTTGATCGTCCGCAAACAGCACTGTATTCAAGAATGTTCTATTATTTACTTTTATTTCTGGATCCACTTGTAATTTCCACTCTCAATGTCATCACTATTCTAAAGGTATTAAACATTGTTGGGACATGCTACAGCCTTGGAGCACTCCCTGGTTAATGCAAATCCTCTCTTATATACAATACTATGCTTGTACGATAGTATAATGGCTAGACGATGTTTAGGATAACCCCTCGTATGCATAAAATGGATCTGTTAAGTTTATTAAACGGTTTTTCATAGTCAATGAAGGTAAGGCGTGTCTCCAAATTAAATTCACTTCTTTTCTCAATTAATATTTTCAAAGAGAATACGTCAACAATTCAAGTCGGCCCTTACGAAATCTTCCCTGCTTGTCAACAAGTAAAATATCCAAGATAGAACAAAGTTTTTCATTTATGAATTTATACCATCTACAATCATGTGCATTTTATGTTTGTACTCAACACGTTTTATGGTTACGAGTCAAGGTATTACAGACGATAAAAACAGGTTAAATAAACAAATTGAAACAGCTGTGAATCCGAGCAGCGAAGGTGCGGTAGGAAGCTGCGTGGTGGTGGTGTGCCATTGTATTGGTTGACCTTGGAGCGTCGATTATTTTCAGCTTTGGATTAACATCTGGAAAACAAAGGCTCGTCATTTCGTACACGTCTGTCATTTGAAGTATCCGTCTACAATAAAGACGCGTTGCCCCTGCGTGCTCGGACTAAACAGAATTGCAGGTAGAGGGTTCACTTGTTGACTGGAAGCGTCATCGAGCAGTGTTGTCACAATTAGTACTATTTCCATAGAAAAAACGTTCCCTAATTCACAAAAAAAGTCTCCAATAAATTACGATTCTTACTTATGTTTGTATGAAACCTATGTACAAAATTAATATGACTCGAACTAAACAACGCTCTGAAAAGTATACAGGGGCCACGACCCCAAGAAATATTGTTAAACACTGGTATGCTGCATTCGGGATAGCTCTGTGACTAAAAAAAGATTATTTTATATTTTTATCTATAAAATTAGTGTTAATAGATTTTAGCTATGTCACAAGTTAAAGTTTATTAGTTAACATATTTCAATCGGCTAACAAAATTGTATAAATATTACATTACTCGTGTAACGTTTATTTTGAAAATATTTATAAGATTGTACAAGTAGTAAATAATAGCTAAAAATAATGTGTACTAGTTATATTTGACAAAGACGTATGTAAGGGTGTGTGAAGGGAAAGTTTGTAAGACTGTCCTTTTGGCATTGTAACCTACATACAGCTTGATGTGTTACGGAACAAAAAGAGTGACACTTACTAGATGTATGTGAGACGTTGTATTTCGCATCAGGCAGCTGGTCTGAGGGAAGAAAGGCATAACCCCCAATAAACCAATCTACCCTTTTTAAAACTTTGACATAGACTGAAAGCAAAGAGTTTGTCAATTCGATACGGTACAACATTAGAGGCCAGAACAATTGCAACGTAGAAATTTGACGAAAGTCGTGATTACAAAGGAAGATTCGTTCCAGACTCAAAACAAAGCCATAGTGCAACTTGAAGATAAACAATGGTGCAGCAGATCGAACAATACCAGTATTGTATCTATGTCAAAGCGTAACAGAAATTGGACACTAGGAGACGGCCACGAGAGACAAAGAAATGTCGCCTGATTTACAAGGGGAAAGTGAAACTCACGAATTCTGGAGTGCTTGAATGAGATTCCTAGTAAATAGAGAAAACGGCAGTAGGAACAATCAGGGACGAATGGTAGTTCGACAAGAGAATCACGTGGAAAGCAGAGATACTCGAAAACCAATGACGAATATACAATTTGTCACACTGGCTAAAGAACCAATAAGAGTATCCAAGCAGATGGAAGATTCAGCAGAGGTAGGGGGGATGAGAGTTTACTTGGTAGATCTCAGAACAGAAAAACGGCAGTCTAGTACTCATCTACAAAAGTGATCACACGAGTCATCTTAACTCGGTAACAATCAATTTCTCAAAGTGAACAATGAAGTGAATACGACAAATCGTACGAAACTCGTTGTTATAATTCTCACTAAATTCTAAACTCATAGCAAGAGAGTTGAACAGTTAATCGCGTTCGACAGACTATTAATATAAAGTAATACCACGCGAAGTCAACATGTAAAACAGACTTTACAATTAATTAACTTCACCGTAATTTAAACAAAGTGTCGGAGAATACGGATACACAGTACAATACTAAGTGAAGACAAATTCAATTAACAGACATTCTACAATTACAAATAATTCACAAGAAACTATAAACATTACAGCAGCTTTTATATAATACAGAACACATCAACAGAGAGACTCGGTGCATATTCTACCACAGAGATATTAGACATAAAATCAGCAATCTAAAGAACTACTTTAAAAAACATTATACATGAACTTTACCCACATCAATTAAGGACACTCATATTCAACACAATACGAGTGCCGTGAAAAGTGAACAGTTCGAGAATTCTTCAATAATTAAACAGTGATTGTGAGGTGCAGTGACCGCGAAGGGAACGTAATCTACAACGACTACGGAGACCAGCAACTACTAAACACAGAGGACCACATGATGTCACCGAGAGTATGAACTACGAATAATCAACGCTCTCAAACTAATGGTACTTTAGAGTTAAGTCAATAAACTCAATTCATTCAAGTCAAAGAACTCACACTAATAATTAATTAACCTTGAGAACTGCCTCTCAGTGCTCTGCATTCGACTGAAGCGAAATAAAACGTCAATTAGTAAATTCTTAAAAATCATATCTAAACAGTAATCTAAATTTGCCAAATACAATTGTAGATTATAATTTATAATTATAAGTGTTAGAAAATTATTAAATGTTAATTAATCGCAATTTCAGAGATACTCATTGTTAAGATAAGAGAAGTGATTCTACTTAAGGAAATATCCATACAGAGTGTTACATTTGTAATTTGCTACAACTTAATTAATTAAATAAGCATTAGACATAATATTGTTGTTGGGTGTTTGGCAAATGAATCCTTTATATCCACATCCTTGTAGATATGAGGTGGCGCCCGGGAAATTGAAACATTTTGGCAGTAAGTGATTTTTAATTATTAATTTATTACTTGTTTAACCACCCCAAGTAAGAATTCTTTATATTTGACTGTCCAACGCGTGGCATTAGTCTTTATATTTGTCGCCCAACTCGCGTGGCAAAATCTAAATTTAGATTTGTCAAAAAGGCAGATGAATGAATTGAGTTAAATAAGTTAACTAAACTGAGAATTAGAAATAAAATAAAAGTATTAATAAATAGAGTAGACATTAAGAACATAGGGCTAGTAATTGTAACTACAGTTGCTTAGTCACGGTTCGAATATATACGGTATATGTTGACGCGAAGTAAGGCACGCAAAATGGAAAAAGAAACACCTTATACGACAATGGCCAGTGAAGAAGAAACACAAGCACCAAGGAGAACTGAAGAGAGCGAAGAGATGGAGATATATAACCAAATGGGAGATCCTCAAGTCATAGCAATGATGGAGGAAGAAATCAGAACGGATATTGAAAATATAAGGGCAGAAGGACCACGCGCAGAAGCTGAACAAGTAAGTGCGACAGTACCACAGACGGAGAAGGAACAAATAAAGGCAGAAGGACCACAGCCAAAAAGTGAGCTGCAAATGCTATACGAATTGGTGAAAGAAGATAACAAGAAATTACAGAATAAATTAGAAATAAGTCTGAATAAATTACAAGAAGACAATAAGAAGATACGAGAAGACATTCAAGATATTAAAGTAAATCAGAAGAAATTAGAAGAAAAAGTTGAAGTAAATCAGAATAAATTAGAAGTAGCTATTAAGGATATTACAGGAAAGCACACTAAGTTAAGAAAGGAGATAAAAAACGATATGAACACGTTGCATGACAAATTAGTTGGTGATATTCAAATAGTGAATAAAACATGGCGTGAAGAATTGAATAAGACTGAGCATAATTTTGGCGAGGTGGTACAGCAACAAAGTGAAAAATTTAAGTGTGAAATACAAAAAACTACTAAAAACTTAAGTGAAAATTTAAATTGAATCAATCAGGAAGTGAGAAGAGAAATAAACACAACGAAAGAGGTCGTCCGAGAAGAAGTCAGAAATATTTCTACCGTAAACAAAGAAGAAATGGAAGAACAATTAAGAAAATTAGCTGAAGAAAAGGGTCGACGCATCGACGAGATGAAAGAAGATCAAGAGCAATTAAAACGAAAATTAACAGAGTTGGAGTCAAGACCAATGTTAAACAACCAAAATACTATTGCGGCTAACCAAGAACAGTTAAAGGAGGTACGGTACAACGGACGAGACGCCTACCCCATGGAATTTCTAAAAGAATTAAAAGAGGTTAAAGAAATATATTACCCCAGCGGAGGTATTAAGTGGATTAGCAGGCATCTAGAGGGTGAAGCAACAGTATGGTGGAGAATCGTACAATCCCAAATACATACGTTTGAACAATTCGAGGAGGCGTTTACCAAGAAATTCTGGAGTCAACAAATTCAAGAAAACATCCGGGACAGCTTGGAGTACGGATGTTATTATCCGAATGGTAAACTCACTATGGTGCAATACCTCGAGAATAAAATTCTACAGTGCAGACAACTGATCCCACCAATCTCGGACCAACATCTAATTCGAAAACTTGCACGCCACTATAGTAAGGAAATAGAAGTTGCCATCATAACTAGAGGCGTCCAACAAGTAGATCAATTTGAAAGCTTATTAAATGAGTTTGCTACCATTCAACAACGAGAAATGAGAGTATCATATCGGCAGCCACAACAGGCAACGGTTGACAACGGTGGAAGACATATTAACAATGGCTATCATAAAACAAAGGGTATGAAAGTGGAGACTGAACACGAGGGTCACAGACCTGGGTGGCGCAATAAACAAACGTTTGGTACAGAGGATAGGGGAACAAAACAGCCCATTGTCAACACAGTAACAATTGAGCGTCAACAACCTGGCCCTTCACAAGAATCACGTACAAAAAACGACCAGCCAACCCACTGTCGCGGCAACAATACTTAGCTAGTAGAAAAATAAATAACCAGTTAGACGTAGCATTAGATTATATTGATATTCGTGAAGAATTGGATAAAATGGATGAAGAAGAAGAAACCACTAATTTCCCGTACAATAAATGTCCGGAAATAAAAATAAAATTAAATAATGTAGAAGTAACTGCACTTATTGATTCGGGGAGTCAATTAAACGGAATTGCCGAAACGTGGTTCAACCATAATAAAGATAAATTAGGTAGAATCGAGTTATTAAACTATCGAATACCAATATAAAAGGTGCATTCGGACATAAATCAAAATTAATACGAAAACAAGTACTTTTAGAAGCTGAGGTTGATAATTATAAATTTGACTTAGTATTTTTTATCATCCCTGGACTGAATAAAGACTGTATACTAGGAATAAATATGTTGAAGGAAGGTGAGTGTACTATAGATTTCCAGCAAAATGTAATGCATATTAAAAATAGAAATTATAAGAAAAATGTAGAGGATCCTAATGAAATTGTACATATACATCAGATCGCTGTGGATAAAGAAACGGCCGATGAGGAATCTATTAACTTTCAAGAAGCTGTCGAAGAGTTAACTAATATAAATACAGAAACGAAGAAAAAATTAACTAAAATATTAATGAAATATAGAAATCTATTCCGAGAAGAACCAGGCCGAATTCATGGATATGAACATGAACTACGTATCACGGACAACACCCCCTTCTTCCAAAAGGGATGGCCTATACCAATTGCCTATCAAGACAAAGTCGAAGAGGAGATCCAGAAAATGTTAAGATACGGAGTGATCGAGCGAGCGAGCAGCCAATATATCAATCCCATGGTGACAGTTATAAAAAAGGACCAGAGCGTAAGATTGTGTTTGGACGCCAGGAAGTTAAACAAGGTGATGATACCTGACTTCGAAGGGGCACAACCAATCAACGAGCTCATTGCTAATTGCGGAGGAGTAAAATATAAGTCATCGATCGATCTACGCTCCAGCTTCTGGCAGGTACCACTTAAGCGAGAATGCAGGGACTTCACCGGGTTTCTATATAAAGGAAAGACCTACCGCTTCACAGTCACACCGTTTGGATTAAAGACAAGTCTGGCCAGCCTGACGAGAGGATTGGATACTGTGTTGTCAGATGCAGTCAAGAAATTTACGATAATATATGTAGACGACTGCCTATGTCTATCTAACAGTCTGGAGGAACACCTCACACATTTAGATCTATTATTGACCAATTTATACGAAGCAAACATCACAGTGAACTTCAAAAAATCACAGTTTTTCCGTAGAGAAATTAATTATCTTGGTTACTGTTTATCAGTAAAAGGAAATAATGCGTTAGTAACGATCGGTTACGTGAGTAAGCAAATTGTAGCACTCATATAATAAATATGATATAATAAAGTTATGTATAATAATTGTAAAATTTTAAAGTAATAATCGAAGTAAGGTTATCAACTGACGATGTATATCAGAGTAGAAGATTTATATTTTGTATATTATGTATAAGAATAAAAGTATATCTAAGAAAAACAAAACAAAGACATTGAACAAAGACTAACAATGAAAGTAATGATAAGAACTAAGTGATAATTAATATGATATTATGAATTTTTTGTTGTATGCATTTGCAAGTAGAAAATTATTGACAAATGAAAAATATATATAAGCGGATATTTAACTAATAGGAAGTAAGAAAGAACAGTAATAGTATCTAGGTGAATAATTATATGTAAACAGATGTACATAATGAATTACATAGTTGTTAATTCTATATTATGATATGTTAGGAAGATAAGTGGTCTGAATGGATGGTAGTGCGTAGGATTGTAAACAATTGGATAGGTTAGAATAGCAAACACAGAAATTGAAACCGTTAGTAGGACCCTTTGCCAAGTAACAAGGTGTGAATGGGAGAGGTCATAAATCTCAGCCCAGACACAAGGGTACACTGTATAGACAGTTTCGAACGTAAACAAACCAAGTTGAACGTACTCGAACCCGTTATTGCTTTACATCACTAGCAATAAATGTAACTCATTAGATATTCATACTTAATTAATTAAAATTTACATAATTAATTAAAAAAAGGGCACAAATTTTATTATTTGATTTTGTTACACGCCATCAATTAATAAAAATTTAAGGACAATGTAACGTTTATTTTGAAAATATTTATAAGATTGTACAAGTAGTAAATAATAGCTAAAAATAATGTGTACTAGCAGTTATATTTGACAAAGACGTATGTAAGGGTGTGTGAAGGGAAAGTTTGTAAGACTGTCCTTTTGGCATTGTAACCTACATACAGCTTGATGTGTTACGGCTGTAAAGTTAATTGTTTGACAAAAAGAGTGACACTTACTAGATGTATGTGAGACGTTGTATTTCGCATCAGGCAGCTGGTCTGAGGGAAGAAAGGCATAACCCCCAATAAACCAATCTACCCTTTTTAAAACTTTGACACAGACTGAAAGCAAAGAGTTTGTCAATTCGATACGGTACAACATTAGAGGCCAGAACAATTGCAACGTAGAAATTTGACGAAAGTCGTAATTACAAAGGAAGATTCGTTCCAGACTCAAAACAAAGCCATAGTGCAACTTGAAGATAAACAATGGTGCAGCAGATCGAACAATACCAGTATTGTATCTATGTCAAAGCGTAACAGAAATTGGACACTAGGAGACGGCCACGAGAGACAAAGAAATGTCGCCTGATTTACAAGGGGAAAGTGAAACTCACGAATTCTGGAGTGCTTGAATGAGATTCCTAGTAAATAGAGAAAAAGGAAGTAGGAACAATCAGGGACGAATGGTAGTTCGACAAGAGAATCACGTGGAAAGCAGAGATACTCGAAAACCAATGACGAATATACAATTTGTCACACTGGCTAAAGAACCAATAAGAGTATCCAAGCAGATGGAAGATTCAGCAGAGGTAGGCGGGATGAGAGTTTACTTGGTAGATCTCAGAATAGAAAAACGGCAGTCTAGTACTCATCTACAAAAGTGATCACACGAGTCATCTTAACTCGGTAACAATCAATTTCTCAAAGTGAACAATGAAGTGAATACGACAAATCGTACGAAACTCGTTGTTATAATTCTCACTAAATTCTAAACTCATAGCAAGAGAGTTGAACAGTTAATCGCGTTCGACAGACTATTAGTATAAAGTAATATCACGCGAAGTCAACATGTAAAACAGACTTTACAATTAATTAACTTCACCGTAATTTAAACAAAATGTCGGAGAATACGGATACACAGTACAATACTAAGTGAAGACAAATTCAATTAACAGACATTCTACAATTACAAATAATTCACAAGAAACTATAAACATTACAGCAGCTTTTATATAATACAGAACACATCAACAGAGAGACTCGGTGCATATTCTACCACAGAGATATTAGACATAAAATCAGCAATCTAAAGAACTACTTTAAAAAACATTATACATGAACTTTACCCACATCAATTAAGGACACTCATATTCAACACAATACGAGTGCCGTGAAAAGTGAACAGTTCGAGAATTCTTCAATAATTAAACAGTGATTGTGAGGTGCAGTGACCGCGAAGGGATACGTAATCTACATCGACTACGGAGACCAGCAACTACTAAACACAGAGGACCACATGATGTCACCGAGAGTATGAACTACGAATAATCAACGCTATCAAACTAATGGTACTTTAGAGTTAAGTCAATAAACTCAATTCATTCAAGTCAAAGAACTCACACTAATAATTAATTAACCTTGAGAACTGCCTCTCAGTGCTCTGCATTCGACTGAAGCGAAATAAAACGTCAATTAGTAAATTCTTAAAAAAATCATATCTAAACAATAATCTAAATTTGCCAAATACAATTGTAGATTATAATTTACAATTATAAGTGTTAGAAAATTATTAAATGTTAATTAATCGCGATTTCAGATATACTCATTGTTAAGATAAGAGAAGTGATTCTACTTAAGGAAATATCCATACAGAGTGTTATATTTGTAATTTGCTACAACTTAATTAATTAAATAAGCATTAGACATAATATTGTTGTTGTGTGTTTGGCAAATGAATCCTTTATATCCACATCCTTGTAGATATGAGGTGGCGCCCGGGAAATTGAAACATTTTGGCAGTAAGTGATTTTTAATTATTAATTTATTACTTGTTTAACCACCCCAAGTAAGAAGTCTTTATATTTGACTGTCCAACGCGTGGCATTAGTCTTTATACTCGTTTAATCATTCAACTGATTGTATTATATGTGGAGCAGTGGCTTAACTACGAGGGGGGGATCAAACCCTTGGAGTGGTGGTGATGATGATGAAATAATTATACGAGAAGAATGTTCAATTTCACATTTGTCGTTAGGAAAATCGGGAGTCCAATCTACAAGCTAGTCTCCCCCTCCCCACACAAAGAACAGCTCCTAGCATATGTTATAAACATGCAGTTTTACCTGGTCTCTGTAGCAGTTTCCTGAGCTCACTGCTGCTGGGGCACGACGTCGGCGTCTGCTGGGTGGCGCTCTGGGCGGAGAACGAGTCGGCGCTGGACGTGGTGTTGATGCGCAGCTTCCGTTTCCGTCGTCCATTGTTCGCCCTGTTGTTGGCCTGCTGACGTTTCGTCCACTCGAGGTCGCGCATCAGCATGCCGCACACGCACAGATTGAGAAACAGCCCGGCCAGTATGAGAGTGGTGCCTCGCCATCCGTATTCGCCCAGCAGGAACTGTGTGAGCGGCGCGAACACGAACGTGCCTATCCCTGAACCGCACACCGACAGCCCGGTGGCGAACGATCTCTTGCTGTCGAAATAGTAGGCGACTATGACCACGGCCGCGACGTAACACAGCGACAGACCGAAGCCGGCGATAACGCCGAACGTGAGGAACAGCAACTCCATGGAGTCCGTGAAGGATGACACGATGAACCCGGCGGCGGCCAGCACGGCGCCCACTATGGTCACCTTCCTGCATCCGTAACGGTCCGTCAGGAAACTGGCGACGGGTCCGGACAGCAGGGGCATCGCCATGAACAGCGAACCGATCCACGCCGTTTTGCTCTTCCCCTCTCCGAAGTAATGCAGGAATTCGACGAATATCACGCCGAACGAGAACGTGATACCGTCGGCGATCAGGTTGACCATGAAGGCGGCGAACACGATGACCCAGCCCCAGCCGCCGTCGGGAGCGCGCGGCTCCGAGTACTGGCCCGACGAGTCGTCGTCGTCGTACGTGGAAGTCGACGAGCTGGACGACGTAGTGGTGTTGGTGGACGCGAACGACGTGGGCCGGACGTGGGACGACGTCGGCTGTTTGGCGCCGGAGTCGGGACTGAGGGCGGCGTCGTTGCTGGGGTGGAACTGGACGTGCAGCCCGCTCCGGCTGTTGCCGATGTGCGGCGGCGGCGGCGTCAACACCAGCGACCGGCGTCGCATCGACAACAGCGACGACAACGACGGCGAATTGCTTTTCGTTACATTTTTCAACAACTTATCGGTAACTTCACAGCCATCTGTATTGATTATTTTCTCACCAGCGTACGGTACGCCGTTTACACTCTTCTTGGGCGACGAAGCCGCGGTAACCGGTACACTGTTAGTAGCGCACTGATTGTTAAATTCGTCCGTAGTTGTTGCTGTAACACACTTAATAACGTTATGATGATGGCTACTACTGTTGTTGTCTTCGTCCTCCATTCTGGGAGATCGCGGGCGAAGCGCTGCTGAAGAGCACTCAGTGATGTGGACGTCATGAGGGGTCTGAAGCAAGATTCAGCCATGCGGGCTTCCTCACTGGCAAACATACACCAACGAACTTCCTGAAACACGACAAAAACAAATGTTAATCACAATCGTTGCATGCACCATATAATAATACACGATTATATACACATACATATACAATTATTATCCGGGCTGTAAGGCCGTGGTCTTAAACAATCTCCATGCTAACTGATGTTGTTAATGTAGTCAGACATTTCGGCCTCATCTTCAGTGAAAGGTATTCGAAAATACTGTCAAGACGTGCGTCATAGCCTTTGCCACAGTGCTGTGGTGTACTGACACACATCTTGCCGCCACTGAAGATGGTGAGGCCGAAACGTCTGATTACATTAACAACATCAATCAGCACGAAAACTTCGGAAGACCACTGCCATATTTAAATAATTATGATGCCGGCCGTGACAGCCAAAGAAATAGACACATATACAATATTACGGTCGCTGAAATTCTACTACATCTCCACAACTTCGAAAACAGCGGCGGATCCAGCAAGCAACTTTGGGGGGGAGGGAAAGAGTTGACTTTTAGTGGGGATATGAAAAGTGGGGACCATTCTTCAATTGTCTAAAGCATAAATGACAGGATTGAGTGAAGATAAAAATTCAGTGTGTTATCGACACAGTGAGTTTCTTAACTTGCAAGTATTAAATGACATCCGTGTTTGTCGGTTCATTGATCTGTTTTATAATGTTCACTTACAGTTTAGAATAGACATTACTCATTTAAGTTACGTATCAAAGGAAAACTAACACGGTGGTAAGGTACAGTTACAAATTACAGTAATTTTAGAGAAAAACTGTGAACCTACAGATCGTGAGACGAATTTTGTACCATACTCACGATCACAAACCCATTCTACAGTCACAAAACGACGAAACAATTGTCGTCTTATGTGAACATTTGGGGGGGGATTTCCCCCATCCCCCCCCGTTGATCCGCTCCTGTTTGAAAATCATTTGAAGTAGACCGTGCTAAACAAGAACACGCGAGTTACGGTGGGGAAGGGAGGGGTGTGTATCACTTCCAATAGTCGTGAGGGCGATCTTTCCACCGCTGTTTATAATCTTTTAGTCTCTCATTTAAGTTAAAAAACTTGTAGTTCTTCTCTTACGGCCTCGTTCTTTATACGATCCAGTTTAGAACACCTCTTAAGAACGCCATTTCCGAGGCCTGTATTTTACATTCTAGTTTCTTGGTAGTTGTCCATAAAGCACACCCACAGGACACTACAGAGACTACCATAACTTTGTAAAACTTTAAAACTGTCCTAAGGATTTCACAGCCGGTGTCAGTTGTATAAGAAGAGTTTACCGGGCTGTTTGGCCGTGGTCTACGGCTTAATGACAAACCAAACGTTTAGACAGCACCACTGGCTGCCATCATCAGTGGAATTCAAAGAAATCCAAGACCTCCTGAACGTAGGTTGTTATCGTCAGGCCCACAGTACTGTGGTAAAGGGTGACGATGTACAGCCTTGTGTAAATGCCTTTTTAGTACTGATTATTGTAAACTGGACGTCTAGCGCAACGACAGACGTATACGTACACAAAGGGTTATGTAAGGCCGTAATATTATCTGTGTAGGTTAAGGACATGCGGAAATGTCGACCGTTATCTGTACCGTTGTGGGTTTTGGACTTCAGACGAGAAGACGATAAACGTGTAGGTTACGTTGAACTTGCGAACGTATAGCGTGACGCAGACTAGATCCTTGCAGAACCTACGTACCTATAGGATTCCAATGAGATGGGGTTAAAGAGCGTTTACGAGGTTTGATCAAAAGTTTATGCAATTTTGCAAATTTCCACCGCTACAAGTGTCCGATTAAAAACCTGTTTTCTATGCGTTCTTGATACACTTGTTAATGACAACCGCTAAAATTTTAGCTCAATTTGGTGCATAGTTTACATTCCACAGCTAATTGAGTAAGTCGTCCTTAGGTGTATTAGGCGATTTTTTTTTGTCATTCTACAATGCAAGATTGAAGAACACGGATTATGTTTTGCTGTTCTTCAATGAGCCACTGTGGGCTATGTTTAGTTCAGCTGGTTCTTCTGCAGCAGCTCCCTTCTTCTCCAGCAGCTCCCATCTTCTCCACTCTCTTCCTCCTCTCTCATATCTCCTTCATTCTTGATCGATGTCTCTCTATCCTTTCGTCAGTCCAGATGGTAACTGTCCTCTTCTTGATTTTTTCGTGACATAGATTGCTCTGACCTGGTAAACGTGTTCAGAACGCTTCTGGCGAGACTCCTGTGCGTGAATAAGCGGTTTACAAGCTTCAAAGACTGTCATAAATGAGTTGGAGATCGTGGTCGTCAGATGAAGATTACGTTTTTGTGTTCCACGAAATTTCATCGCCAGGCGCAGTGGTAAATGAAGAGTACTATTCGGATATACGTATTACGCGATTTGTATGAAGCTATTCGAAGAAAACGGCCAGATTTACGGAAGAATTATTTATGAAATTTGCAGTCCTGGACGCGCGTCATTGTTTGTTAAGAATTTTGCCAGGCTAGGCAAAAGAAAACATCATAATGATGACACGGCAACTGCCGTATTCACCAGATGTGTCCCAACGTGATCTTTACCTCCTCCCAATACTGATAATTTCCACGAAAGGACAAGGTTTCGAGACCGTTGAAGACGTAAAACGAAAATCCCTACGCGAGCGCACAATGGCTTTACTTCTTTATAACAGTAGTGTAGACGCCATGTGATTGCAGAGCAGTTGCAAGCGGTCAGTTGCGTAGTTTAATAGAGGCGTAAGACTAAGACTTCTCAGTTCACGTGACCTGACAAAGACAGTTATAGCAACCCTATACAACTGGTTCTCACAAGGTTTCGATCGATGTTCTGACAGTAAATGAAAGTGCGGGGCGCAATTGACTGCGTAAGACTATGTAAAAACGTTCGCTGTTCGTCGCAACAGTCCGAGACCGGTGTCAACATATCAAATTCAAATTGGACAAGAGTTGAGGCCGACGTTAATTGGAAAATAGCCGACGTCGCCTACTGACCGTATAATTGCAGCAGAGTTCGTTTGATTCGTCGTCGTAATGCCGCAAATTGAGTGTTTCAAACGAAAGTGAAAAGACGAGTGCTGCTTGTTAAGAGACAATGTGGAACAAAGCGTGTATCCTGCGCGACAGGAAGTCTACGCTTTCCCAAGCCGTACTACTACAATTACCCTCCCCTTTGACCTGTAGGCCTACACATCCTTGACCTACCTCTATCCGCTTCACGTCTTGTTTTCTCAGTGGATTCGTTCAGCGCTTCTTTGCGTAACAAGCGCGCACAAACGGTAACCATTTTAGCGGCAAAATTATGTCGAAACTCGTCGCCTGGGTATACCTAGAAATCTGTTCTCGTTTTATAATTTCAAATTTGATAGTTTTAAACGATATTTAGGAATAACAACACTGATCGTCTACGATTTGTCATATACGCTTTTTCTTCTTCTTCTTCTCCTCTTCAAGGATTAGGTTATATAAACCTGTTCCGGCACCCATCTCATCCTCGGACAACCCACGTCTCTTCTACCAAAGCTCTAGTTGCATTATCGTCAACGTCCGAGGGACGAGGGACGAGGCAGTGCATACGGAGAAAATGAACTGGGACAAAAACTGCATTACACTTCTAATTCCAGTTTACCTCCTTCTTCTTCTCCTCTTCAAGGATTAGGTTATATAAACATGTTCCGGCACCCATCTCATCATCGGACGACCCACGTCTCTTCTACCAATGGCTTTATAGTTCAGTGCCGCTTTCGGCAATCGATCCTCTGTCATCCTTTCCAGACGATCCCACCATTGTCTTCTGTAAATTGAAATAATTTAATTTGTGTCCTTTACTTCGAGTTCTGCTCTGATATATTCATTCCTTATTCTATCTTGCAATGTATAGTTTAAAGTATTTCGAAGAAACTGCATTTCAGCACTCTGAATCTTGCCGCTTTCCTTTTTTGTCATGACCCACGCCTCACTCGAATAAATCAATCTGGGTATTGCAATTGTCTTATATAAAATACAATCTTGCGCTCTGTCTTGTTTTATTTCTAAGATTTCTATGAATCGTACCACAAATATTCCTAATTTATTTATCTTCTCTCTCATATTCAGGTTCATAGCTTACTGCACAGCTGAGATATTTGAAACGGCTCACTTGTTCTAAAGTGCTGCTGTTTATAACTATCTTAGTCCTCACTGGATATTTACCTTTAAAGGCCATGGTTTTGATCTTTCTTGGTATAATTTTAAGTGAGTACTCTCTTGCAAATAAGTTTTTCAATGAGCCAAATTGTCTATTTAGGAAGTGGCAGCATATTTTTTAAGATACAGAGAAATTAATTCTGTTATCTCTTTATCTAACCCTTCTACCTCTCCTGAAGCCTCCGTCTATTCATGTCCATGTACATAGCTTTAATTTTCTGTAAACTCTTCACACGGTCATCAAATCACCTGCAAGGATTAAACCAAGGATGGTTTGTTCCGGTCTCAAACAGGCAAAATCTAGAGCTGGTCACTCCAGCGTTTCCTCAGACGTCCCAAACCTCTCCGTCCCTTCGGCTTCAGGAGTAGCAGTAATGATAAAGAAGCGGTTGAAAAACAGGATTCATAGTTACCACATTGTCGATGAGCGTATATTAACAGTACGGTACAAAACCATAAGGGGGTACACAACATTGGTAGCTGTATATAGCCCAGCAGAGAAGACTCAGAAGAATTTTACAGGATCTTACAGAAATTTGTTAATAATATAAACATCATCATCATCACCAAGAAATTTGTCAATAATATAAACATCTTCATCATCACCACGCCAAGGATCAGGCCTTAGACCTGTTCCGGAACCCATCTCCTCCTCGGTCTACCGACATCTCTCTTGCCAGTAAGGTGATAACCCAAGGCAGCCACAGATAGACGGATATCAGGCACGTGATTCAAGTGTTCATACCATCTCCTTCTGTGGTCTTCAATCTTCTGGTGGAATGATACAATGTTTAAATCGCGTCTAATATCCTCGTTCCTTCTCCGATCTAAGAGAGAACAACCTTGCGTGCCTCTTAAAAATTCCATTTCGGCTGCATGAATCCTCTGCACGTCACTTTTACCAAGAGTCCATGTCTCACTAGCATACAGGAATGTGGGGACAGCCACAATTTTATCAAATTTTGTTCGGGTATCCTACCGTGTTTTATTTTTCAGGTACCTATGAATCGTTCCACAGATGCGTCTAAATTTTGTTAGTTTAATATAAACACGAATGGTTATGTGATAATAGTAGGGATTTCAATGCACGTGTTGGACACTCCCCTATAAGAAACATAATGGGATATAACGGACAAAAAACGGAAAATTGAAATGGACGACGCGTCTTCCCCACGGCCCTGTTCTACTCTCCCAATGTGTGTGGACATCGTTACCTGCATTGATGGATGGATATCCTTACATCCAATCTGATATGTCAACCTTGGGCTTTCTGACCCTCCCCCGTCATTTCAAGGAACTGTTTTATTGTTCTAGCATTCTTGCTAGCTTCGCATATGACACTGACTTCTTCTTTTGTGTAGGCTTAATCGTCTGTTTTTCTTCACGCACAAATGGGATTCAGTAGAGGTTGATTCCAAATACCCACGTCCATGTCTTCTGTGGTCGACCAGAATTCCGTTTTACAAACGGTCTAGAATCTCTCACTATTTTTATTAATCTATCGTCGCTTGCCCTACCAACATGGTCACTGTATTCTCTTTTTGGCCTTCTGACTAAGTCGACTGTATTCTCTATTTAAAACCGTCGTCTTCTGTCACGTCTAGTTTTTCCAACAACTGTCCTGAGTGTACTCATCTCTGTCGTCCTTAACACGACATTGACATTGTAATAAAATACTTTAAGAAATTTTAATTTTTACTTTTACTAAAGTTTTGGATAAACTTTGTTTGATGAAAGAAAAACAAAGGCCAAAGCGTCGACGAAACGTTTTAACGAGTTTTCGGTATTAAAAATTTAACATTTAATTAGTTTTGTTTTTGAATTTAAAATGCGTCCAAACTTTTTACATTTTCAAGCTCGTACTACTATAGTCACAGTTTCAGGGTACCGCCAGTATTGTAGATGGCATTAGTGCCTTGTTAGGACAGAAACGCCTATTTCCTTAGTCAGTGAGTGATGGCATAATTTCTGTCCTAACAAGCCACTAGTGCCGTCTACAATACTGGCGGTACTCGTGGACTTCGCCGCACGAGCCAAACGCAGCTAGTTTTATAGAAAAACTACTAACTACAGGGGTGCCCACAGCATGGTGCAATGGTGCCAGTGGCACCACTGGAATTTTTGTGGGGAGGAGGGTTTCAAGGCTCAATTACCTACCTCCTTACAAGCGTCGTAAATCAAACAAATCAGTGAAGAAAAATAATGCTATTACAAAATAAAGTTAGATTATCTTGATAAGGCCTATTGCACTACTAATTACGATAGCTCAGGTTTGACCAGGTTTTTACATTTCTCATAATTTAGGTATTGATTAGGTATACTATAAAACCTTTTGGTACTGACCAAAAGAATTAAATTAGTTTTTCGATTCCAACAATTACTTAAATGGCTTTAGTTTTTCAAAAATTTTTTGACAAAGCCACAAGATCCACCGTAAACTGGGGGTTACGCAATACCCCCGTATTGTGATCCCCCTACTCCCAAAATCAAACTTTGAGGGGAATTTCGGAATACGTGAATGGCCATTGGGGGGATGGGCACCTCTCACTATCTATACTACTATTATATAGATTAACCTACTATTAACTCTCTAAAACTAATTCCATATTAATTTGGATAATCGAATAATGCAAATAATAAATAAATGTGTAGTCGCACGCACGGGCGCGAATGGGCAGACCATCTTACCTATCGACGTTCAGCGTTCACAGCAAAACAGTGGGGCACGGGGCATCGGAGTAAAGACGCCAGACAACGACACGACCGGAAAACTTTTCACAAAACATCGACACACTTCACACGAAATTTCGCACTAGTACCTCGTGCGACGGTCTCGACTCGACGACTAAAAAGCGCGAGACACGAACTACACAGAGACCGCCCGACGTTAACTGCCACTAATAACGACCAGAGAAATGGATACATTAATCAGCGATAACCCAACACACAATGCTATTATTAAAACAACAAAATGAATTATAACAACGCGCGAGATAAGGCCGCGTGCCGCGTTAATTGTTATTGTCTACACAACAATAGTAACGACCCGCTGTCTGTAACACAACCGCGGCCGCTAATTGTTTAATTACACACAGACACACAGAGATTTGGTTGGCCGTGCACAAGACGCGTTCACATGTCGTCGGTTCGATGACCCGACAAAATGTCTTCACTAGGCGCGAATGAGATGAGATGTAGGAATATTCCGTTAGACTGTTGCACTATATAGACGTAACAGCCAACCTTTGTTCGACCGCCGCGTCGGCCCGACTCCACTAACTCGGAATTATATTTGTTATATTAGACAGACTCAAAGATCATTCTACGTTACGAGAGTAAACATCCAAATATCCATTTATTTGACTAAATGTCTAAAGGTTCTGCTATTCAGATACGAAATCTGAATGCAGGGGACCGCCCCCCCCCAGACGATCGAAAAAGATGAATTTTGTTAATCTCTTCATTTTTAGGCTGTTTTATTATGTTTTTCAGCTGTTTACGTTAATATAGTAGTAACCATTTTTTGAAATATACGAACAGGTTTATTACACAGCATTAGCGTAGCGTACACGTTTGAAATAAGAAATATACGAAAATCAATTCAGTCAATATCTTGTTAAAAAAAGGTTTCAATAACGCGTGTTTTTATTGTGTTATTACCGTTTACTTTATGGGACTGATTTCAGCCCCACTTTAAAAATTGAAATGTTCAGTAGTCTTGAATAGTTTTTTGTTTTGTATAAAGCCGTGACCCCCCCTCCCCCAGACCAAATTCTAGATACGCCACTATCTGAAATACAGTTGATAAAGCTACTGTATGTATACACAAGTCACCTTTTTAACTATTTTTACTTTCCCTGGCCTTGCCAAGTTCTCATTGCTATCAACTCTCATTAATTTTGATCTTCCTACATTTATTTTCAGCTTGTACTCCTTCTTCTTTGAGAATACACTGCAGAAAAGTTTATATGGCCTCCAGCAGATAAGTAAGGAATACAATTTAAAAAATTTCAACTTCAAAACAAAGGTTATGGCTTTTTGTGGAGAATACCCCGTTAGATCTAAAATTATGTTAAATGAGCAGCTCATAGAACAGGTCTCTACATTCAATTACCTTGGTTGTAGTCTTTCTTATAGAGATAGTGATGATCTCAGGAATAAACTAGGAAGGTCCCAAACTATATGTGGAATACTGACTAGGTCATTGAAAAGGAAAGCCAGACAAGAGACGTGTATCAAATTCTATAACACAGTGGCAGTACCAGCACTGCTGTATGGATGCGAGACCTGGACCATAAGGAAGAAGGACTGGTGCCAATTACAGGCTGTAGAAATGAGTATATTAGACGAGAAGTTGATATAGTTCCCCTAAATGAACTCATTTAGAATTATAGAAATTGCTGGAAACAATATCTAGAAATAATGGACAACACCCGCTTTCCGAAGTTGGCTTTCGAGTATAAGCCGTCACAAGATGGCAGAGTCATGAGGCCGGAACAGAAGAAATACTATCCATGAAGTGATGATAATGATGATGATGATGATCCCTTCTTCTTTCTTCCAACTTCGTTATTATTATCAGCAGTACTTTAGTGCTGTCCGGAAGAATAACCACCTCACTAAGGAATCGTCCGTTCTCCTGTACTTGCCCTTTTTTGGTCCTTCAAAATAGTACGTAACACATCCAGGGCTCAGTTGAGAAGTTCGCGGGACGACATCTATAGCTTAGTAGAAGAACTAAAGTTTTTAGTGCGTTAGGATTATTATTTCGTATGAACACGTGTTAATTTCCAAATCTGTCTGTCAATTTACTTAACGTTTACCAGCTGTTCGATGGACAAAATCAGACATAATGGTGCGATTGGGTGGCGCGCCGACACAGTGTGCGGTGCTCACAGACGCCAGGATAGTAAAAGCGATAAAAAATTCAGGCGAGGAGAAAATATCTGAAAAAAAATTGTCCATTAAGTTAATTGTTATTAACCTTTTCGGTGCTCTGGACGGGTATTCTCGCCAAATTCTCCATTTAGTTAATTGTTATTAACCTTTTCGGTGCTCTGGACGGGTATTCTCGCCAAATTTAGTTCTCGGGAAGTTTTACTTTAAACGTTGCCGTACGACCATTGATTATGACCCCCCCCCGCAGTGGACACCCGAAAAATGAAACAACTGCAAAAGCAGCAGCCATCTTGAACAATGTTTTTTCACACCGCGTTATTGAGTTGAAGTATGATACACACGCTAATGTGAGATGCCTGTGATCTCAGCAATCCCATCCACACTCAATCGCCGGAATTCCAATACTACATTTCTTTAATGATATCTAGAGTTGTTGCACTTTTGGGCCGTCCACTGCTTCTCCTTCTTTTCTTCTTAATTGGCGCTACAGCTCTTGGAAAGCCTTGGCCTTCTGCACAATTCGGCGCCAGTTGTCTCGATTTTCTTATCTTCTGCTCTCAGTCTCCATCTTCTTACACCGAGCCTGCGCAGGTCGTCCTCAAGACCATCGTTTTCTGGGCCGACCCCTCCTTCTTCTTCCACCAGGTCTCCCCGTAAAAATTTTCTTCAATATGAATGTCTCTAATATTCTCTGGACATGCCCTGCCCATCGGATTCTACTTTGCTTTATGTCAGTGACAACATCTGGTTCTCCACAGATTTGCTGGATTTCTGTATCCCCTCCTTATTCTCCACGCTGTTTGGACGTTCACTGCACCAAATATCCTCACGATGCTTTTCTTTCCTACATGTGCGACCACTCTTTCTTTGTCACTCTCATTCCCAAAGTTTCGGACCCATACATGACCACTGGCTTAAGAACTGTTTTATAGAGACGAATCTTGGTTGTTCGGCTTATGTTTTTACACTTAATTATTCCTTGTATAGGGAGGAGTAACATCTGTTTCCAGCAGATGTACTTTGTTTTATTTCTTCGGTCATAATGTTGTCCTCAGTAACTAGTGAGCCCAGGTATTTAAATTTCCAACTTTTTAAAATTTCTGTCCACCAATTACCAGGGCGCTCTTCTCTCTCACATTTTACTGCCTGATAACGTGTATTTACGTGTCTACTTTTATACCTAAATTCGTTGCGGCCACTTTATAGACTAAAGAAACCTTCTTTTAGGTCTTGTTGGCTTCTTGAGAACGTCCACTGCTGGGTGGTGGGGGTCATACTCAGTGCTTGTACGGCCACGTTTAACTCAAATTCTCAGTTACAAACCACTGCTTTTTAAGTCTCACAGTCCCTTACCTTATTTACCGTTTCCCTGGTAAGTACGTTTCCATTGTCTTTACAACGTTCTTAACGTCGAATCCAATCACAACGTGACGTTTGGTTTTGTGCGTTTTTCAAAACACGCGTGACACGTAAATTCGAACAGCTGGTCTCTCTTCCAGGTTAGCAGCCTATACGCTGGTTGGCAGCAGCTCGCCATTCTTCATGCTTCTCTGCTTTTCTGTTCAACTCACAATATGATGTGCAGTTCATGTCGACCATGAGCTGTTTCATGTAGGCTAAACGGGGTCGACCTCTGTGATTCTTCCCTTCAATTGTTCCTTCTATTATTCTCTTAACCAATCCATTGTGTCGTAGTATATGCCCTATAAACTTAGCTCTTCTGTCTTTTAAATTTCGTAGAAATCTCTTCTCCTCCTAAAGATTTCCTCATTCGTTATCTTCTCCCTCCAGCTCAACTTGAATATTGTTCTGTAGCACCAGGTCTCAAAATGCTTGGAGTCTTTCCTTGTCACTTTCTTCAATTGTACAAGATTCACTCCCGTATAGGGCAACGCTCCACACGTAGTCTATGTCTTTACTAGATTTTTCCTTATTTTTAGGCTGATTGTGTTTGGAGTGAAGAGGTTTTGTTTGTTTGTTGAAAGCAATTTTAGCGTGGTCAATTCTGCTTATAATTTCCTTACTCTACGTCCATCACTTGTGATTTTCTTCCTAGATAGTTATATTCGTTAACTGCTTGGAGAACATTATTTCAAAGAGTTAATCTGACTGGATCTTCTTCCTTCCGACTACAGCTAGGACTTTGGTCTTTTGTTCATTTATTTTCATATTGAATTCATTCTTCATTACTTGATCCATTGAGTCAAGAATCTTTTGTAGATAAACAGCTGGTAAACAATGAATAAACTGACAGACTGATTTGGAATTTAACAGGTGTCCACAAGAAATACAAATCTTGTAACACACGAAAAATTTCAGTTCTACCGCTAAGCTATAGATGCCGCTCCGCGAACTTTTAAACTGACCCTTGCAAAAACAAGATTCATTACGCTTGATTAAGCTTTCTGTATAGAAGAAGTCGCCGTATCACACACAATATTTTATGAGAACGAGTACTTTGAGAAAGAGAATAGAAGAAATACAGTGGAACTTGGTTATTACGGCCTCGGCTGTTACGTCAACTCGGGTGTAGCGTTATTTTGTCATAAGTCCGGTCAAACTGATATCTTTAACATTATAAAAATTCCCGGTTTTAACGTCACTAAATATTGTACCACTCTGTTATAGCGTCAAAAATTTCTCAGATATTTTACTCTAAATTTCATATAAACGTATATATGTGCGCGCGCGTACTTCTAGTTGACAACTGTGCAGCCCATCCAAAGTTAAATTTGACAAACATTAATCTGGTCTTCTTACCGGCCAACTGTACGAGTGTCCTGCAACCTATGGACCAAGGCGTCATTAGAAGCCTAAAGTGGCACTACCGCAAGCAACTTTAAAAAAAAATTATTTTCTGTATGGACACGGCGCAACCTGCCACAATTTCACTCTTAGATGCAATACAATTCCTAGACGACTCTTGGAAGAGTGTAACACAGAAGACGATAGCAAAATGCTTTAGTAAAGCACAACTAGTATATGAAAATTTACCCGATGATGACGAAGACGACGACTTGCCGCTATCGGAGTGGATTAAGAAATTCGACGTAAATGAATTTGGAAATGAACTTGATTCCTATGCATCAGTGGATGACCAAGTAGAAACATTCCAAGTGTTGAGTGACGCAGAAATTATCGCGGAAGTAAAAAACATAGAAGCAGAAGATAGTGTTGAAGAAGATGCTGAGCAAGAGGAGGATGCGGACATCGTTTGTCCGACAGTACAGGAAGCAATGAGAGCCGCCGAAACTCTTTCACGATTTTACTGCTTTAGAGAGACGTCTGACGACACGTTCAATGCAGCGCAGCATCTCCACAGCACAACAGAAAGAATTTATTTTTCAGAAAGGAGCGTTCAAAAGAAAATTACGGATTACTTTCGACAGTAAGCCTAAATGTAAGTTACATGTACTTTCTTTTTGATCTTTTAAAATATTCTTATGCTGTTTGTATAAATGAAATGCAGTTTGTAAACTTTAGAATAAATATCACGAATAATGTTAATAATGCAAAGATCATTTTTTTTATTTCTCCTTCCTTACTAGTGATTAAAAAGGGTCTTTTATAACGACTCTTTTATAAAGTCATTCGGACATAACGTCATTATTTTTTTGGTCCCTTCAATGACGTTATAACCAAGTTCCACTGTATAATACTAAAAAACAACAACAGTTTTTAAATTCTTTAAGAAAACGTGTTTTCTCGACCCCCGTATATCAGTATCGGAGGAGAGGGGTAGTGAAGCCGTCTGTACGTCTCTTGGGAGTGCTGGCGAGGAGCAACTTCATTGGAAAGATGCTGCAAAGATAGAGAAACACGTTTTTCACGGGTCGTTACAGGTGAACACACACACTCTGTCTCTCTCTCCCTCCCCCTCCTTTCTCCCACGCGAGTGCCATGTATATATCTATACGAAAGCAAATTGCTAATACGTGTAGGAATAAAAGAAAGCCGTATTGTTAAATGAGTGTATTACACGCACACTTTGCGTTTTGGCAGAAAATGGAGACGATTTTTTAATTATTATTACTACTAACACCACTAGTAACGATAGATATGCACCTTATTGTCTGTCACCAGTAACTGAAACATAACCAAAAGTGTAGCATCGCAATGGTTTCTTCACGCAAATCGTTAGAATAGCTTTTAACACGGTCTCGGGGTTGTTGCAGATATTAACAGTCAGTAGTGCCAACACTTGTCTGTAAAAGCACCCGTGTGTCTGTTTTCAGAAAACGTGTTTTTTACAAATATTTCGACGCTTTTGATTATAATTCGGATAAGTTCATATTAACGTCTGAAGCTGACTAACTGATGAAAGAACTGCCAGGACTAATAATAAAACATTTGTAGAACTCAATAACAAGTTTGTTCATTAGATTTAATTATTATTAACAAAGTTCCGAGTTATCATTCGAACAGTATAGCTTCTGGTTAAAGCTGCTAAATGTTGTTTATATACATGTAACTTTGACTGTTATCAACACTACATTGGAAAATTTCTTTCTGCTTTCTGAACGTGTGATGTTTTTAATGTGATGCATTTATCGTTGCGCTCCTGTTGGTGTCTTCAGATATAACGTTCCGTTTAACCTGTCTCTCCCTGCAGTTTTCCCGGAGCTCAGAGTTAGTCAGTTATTAACTACTAAGCTCTTTGAGCTGCAAAATCATTTTGAAGGAAGTACATTCATTGTTATATAAACTAGGAGTGTCACTGACACAAATGGGCGGAGCATTTGATATCCGTAATAATTTATTTATCAATATTTTTACAAAATATTCGTAATAATTTATTTATCAATATTTTTATACAATCAATCGTCTTTGATTCGTTAGTTAGATTCGTAATAATTTATTTATCAATATTCTTACAATCAACAAAACATATACACTTTTATGATACACACTTTTTATTGAATACACTACATTATAGTACAATATACATTAAGACATATTCCACAACCTTTGCAACTCATCTCTACGATCAACCATTGATGGACTTCTATTAATTTTTAGCAGTCTATCAAAATTAAACGTCGGTTTCAATAATAATCCTTCTAATGTTTTCACTCTTGAAAGAGCAACATACGTTAATCCAACCTGAAATTCATTGTCTGCTAAATTAACAATTGCCTTATCTAATGTTATCCCTTGCGATCTATGTATACTAACAGCATATGCTAACATTAACGGAAACTGTTTGCGAGTACAAGAAATTTCATTTTTCTTGAAAGATGCCACTACTGGTACAATGGGTAATGAATTCTCGTACAGAACTGATCCTGTAGGCTATATTTTTCGAAAGATACGAGTATACATATTGTCATGTGATTGTTATAATTTTCGCATTTAACTGCCGGGTCATAAATAATATCAGTTACTGTCCCAACTGAACCGTTGGCTAGTCCTTTTGTGACCCAAAGATTTCTTCTAAGGATAACTCGAGCACCTTTACATAAACGTAATTGGGCAAATAATCCCTGAGCATCGTCAGATTTTCCTAGAGAGGCTTCTGGGCAATTATGGATTGCATTGATTAGAGCCACGGGTTGTTTATTCTTTTCTACATTTTCATAATTAAAGCGTTCGATTTCAGCATTTTTCGACATTATACAGACTGTATCTTTGAAATTGTCCCCGATATTGTTTACATAAAATCTTTTAGATAAGAGCTGATAATCTTGTTCAGTGATTGTTGTTCCATTTGCGACTCTATATAAAGTCTCTCTGACATTTTTTTGATCATCACCTTGCTGTCTCATAATCTCTGTTAAAAAGAAAACTTTTTTGAACTGTTTATATTAGAGATTCGATTGAATGGTTTGAACATTATTACCAATATTGTAAAGATTCCTGTCACAAACCGGTGGAAGTTGGGACCAATCACCGGCTAAATACACGCAAAGGCCACCAAAAGGAACAGCTAAAGGACGCTGCTCTGCTTGTTTGAGTCACATATCTACTTTGAAAAACAAATGCAAACCCAACATACTGGCTTCATCAATAATAAAGAACCTCACATCTTTTAATTCTTTTTCAAAAGGAATTTTGGATTCAGCTTCTAAATCTTTGAAAGTTCCTCCCCTTCTCTTTGAAGCATTTATTCTCAGAGCTGAATGAATAGTTTGCCCAGCAATATTGTTAGCTGCCACACCAGTAGGAGCCATTAAAAGAGTTGCATCGCAGCCAAAATATAAATTAATTATCCTAACCATTTCATTAATTACACAGCTTTCCCTGAATAATTGCGAGTCTTTGATTGCAATCATCATAGCTATTTTCCTGATATTCTAAGAAAGATAATATCTTATTTTGTTGGTAATTGAAAATAACATTGTATGATTCATGAGAATCATACTGATTCCCAAATGTTTCTCGATTCCTTTCGATGAAAGAAGTTTTATTCTTTATATCTGGATATTTGTAATAGGCTGCTTCCTAATTATGAAGTAAATCGATATCACGATTACCTAGACCAACATGAGTTGGTAGTGCATTAGGCATTACTGCTGCTATAGCCATCCAGTCTCTATCGTCAAAAATATCAAACTCATTATTATCCTGATAAATTTCAATTTCTTCTGTAATTAAAGACATGTGTAATTGTTCGTGAAGCTGTCCAAAATTTTGTTGAGTAAAAGCCGTGAACCATGTTTCATCTGTACTTCTCAAGTCTTCTTCATTACGCCAGTGCTTATGTAAAATCAACTTTTGTTAACAATATAATTGAGTATTGACTGCATTGTTATTGTTGTTTACTTTAGGGAAAACTTGTACAATTCTTTCTTTTCTGTTTGTGCTAATTGAATTATTTCTTCCCTTGTTTTTTTTAGCGAAATTTGTTTAGCAAAATCGGATAATGTTATTTCTTTCATGTCTAGTGGTCTACTACTGAATGAATGAATTACTGTCATTTTCACTATTGGTTCCATTAATTGCAACATAGTCTTCTATTGTACTCTAAAAGTTCTGGTACATTGATACAATGGAATTCCATGGAGTAAATGACATATTTCGCAAGCCCAGATGCCTCTTTCTCTGATCACTCTTATCATCAAACTTGTATATGCTCGACGAGATTCTTCATCTGGGGCTCTCGATTCAACGATTTCTTGAAACACTTCCGTCAAATTTTTCGAAGCAGGTTCTGACTTTGAAGCACATTTGAATACATATTCAACCACCTGGTATAAGGAAGTGATTATACTAAAATCAGTATTTCCTCTCCATGTTTGTGGGATGACAGGATTATACTGATTCAGGAGTTCATCATTACAACCCAACCCATGAGTCGTGCCAGATCAGGCCATCAAAGATCAGCTGCACTTAAAGTAAAAAAACCCGTAGGAAGATTAGCACACTGCTCAATCATTGATTCAAGTTCACCCCTTTGTTGAAACCAGTAAGATTTTGATCCTCTTATTTTTCCACACCAATAATATAAACTTTTTATTATTTGAGGATTACTCGACAGCGTGTTTCTCAGTTGCTGTATTGTTCCATTGAAATGAGATTTTCTAGCAAATATCCCTCGTTGAATAGCTTGATGACGATGAACAGTGTTCAATGCAAAAAATCTGAACCTAGGATCTTGTACAAAAGTCGGTCTTTATATTGCATCAAAAATTAAAGTAAAGCGGGAAATGCCATGCTTACATATCCTTCGCACGAGAATTTGTTTATGATATCAGTACCTTGTGGCCATGGAATTACATTATTCACTGCAGATTGGAGTCGATCAACTTCTGTGATTCTAATATTCTCCGGGATCATACTTCATAAATTTCTTCAGAAAAGTTCTCTTCATCTGAATTCACCTCAGGTAAATCAACAGTGGGTATCATTCCATAAATACTATCATTTAATGGAAGTTGCAATATTTGTTCCATATCAATGATGATATCACTATAGAATGGATTATTCATTTTCAAAAAATTGAGTGTTTCTATAATTTTGTCACGTCTCACATGAAAATCCCGATGTCCATTAACACTTTCCTTTCTTACAACTATAGTGCTCAGTGAAGCGGGTGTAGGGGGCAAGGAACTAACAATCTCCGTTATATTTTGACCAATATTAATAATTTTTCCCTTATAAGCATATTTACCGGTAAAGCCTCTCGATTTCACCCTATACACACGCATCACTGGTTGTACTCTTGCTATCAAGAGTTGTTCTACATAAGTGAGATCCATCAGTTCTATAGGTACATCTTTAGGATGAACTGTAGGATTAACTGCAGTAAACTTATTTGGGTTTCGCTAACACTGCGGACACATACCAAAAAATGTTTGCTGCATCAACATTCAAGAATAATTTACACTTTCATAGAATTCTATTGATCGTAAATTGTCTTCAAATTCATTCTGAAGATTCATATACCCTGTGTTGTTTTGATCATATAACACATGATTCATGTCATGTTCTGCAGGGCATCCAACAGTTGCTGCAGCAAAATTTTGTCGCTCCCTCATCCGTCTTTGATTTGTAGTGAAACGACCAATATTTGGACCTCTTCTCCGTCGAGGCATACTATAAATAATACGTATTGTTACAACACAAATAAGCTACCCCAATACCAGGGATAAAAAAGATGAATCAACAATATAAAAAGTAATTCGTATAATATAAAATGTTTAAACTAATGAAAATAAAATGACAATGACGCAACAAACGACGACATGACCTAACCCAAGTGATTGACCAAATAAAAAGAAACAAAGGAGAAGGGGAAAAACGAAACCAAATAAGAATGAAACCAATTGAAGGAACTGAATGACTCCATACAACCAAATGAGAAGGGGAAAACCAAAATAAAATGAAACAAAATAAGATGAAAGTGAGGAAGAAGGAAAATGAACATGAAACAAACCAAGTATAAAGGAAATAAAGTGAAACCGAATGAGAAAACACAGACAAATAATATAGAATATGAAAAGGAGAAATGGTACACTCAAATGTAATATTGGAAACGAAACCAATAACTAAACAATGTAAAAAATAAGTATTATTATCGATTAAAAGATAAATGTAAATGATATTTGATAAAACCCAATAAAGTAATGTGAAAAATAAAAGTACACTAACCCAAGAATTAGAGTTAGATGTAATAAAGCACTTTATAAAGACATAACTTATTAATAGTATAAATAATATTTGTAAAGAGAGATAGTGAGATGGTGAGAAAATAAAATTAACTAAGTGACAAAGTAATGATAGGGATTACCCACTAATAAACACTTAAAATAAACATTTAAGGAGTGCAAAAGTGAAAGGGTAAAACCCCCAAAATAATGAGAAAATCTAGTGATAGATAAAAAACGCTTAATAAATCAGTGATAAACACTAAACGATTTAATGGTGAAGAAGAGAGAATTTGGTTAATAATAGTATTAAATATAAACACTTAATAATCTGTAATGAACACTGAAGAGTGATGGTGAACATTATTATTTAAAAAAGAATCTTGTTATTAATAAAATTAAGTTTAATTGTAAGAGAGGGATACAATAGTATTTAAAAGGGAGAATCCCATGGAAGGTAAACAGTTAGTTCTCCCATGGATAGAAGGTAGAGATTATTTAAGAAATAAGAAATTAAAAATGAAATCAATAAACACCCCAGGTTATAAGGGATAATCAATTAAGTAAGTTTTAATGGTGTGATGATGTTTATCACCCAAAAAATAATAAAGATTGAAATGAATTGTAAGCAAACATTACCTAATAACTGTTAAAAAATTGTTTAATTAAATTTATGAATAGGATATGGCTGAAGGAATTGTACAGACCATAGGCCTAGATGTTATGTTTTATGTGATAAAGAATAGTGAGTAGTAGCCATATTGTTAACAAGGGCAAAATAGATAAATAAGAAGGTGAATCAATACAGATCTAATTACGCTGGAAAATCAGTTAGGAAATAATTAACAAGCCATGATGTAGAAAATAATAGAAACATACAAATAGTATAAAAACAGATCCAAAACACATCAACAAATAAACCAATCAATTATAATAACAAAACAAAACACATTAGAGTAAAATGAGATATAATTTGTATAAAATAAGTAAATATAATCAATGGCTACTTAGGCCTATGAAATGCCTAACTGTCAAAAAACAAATAACTACAAATTATACAAAATCAACAAGGAAATTAACAAATCCAAGGCGAGTAACTAGCCAAGGATAATTTGTGAATCATATTAAAAGAAAAATGTTAGAATAAGGACTTAAATTAAAAGAGAAATGTAATTAACAAATTCTTCGTATTGTTTAAATTAGCAGCCATCCTTACTATTTCTTTTATGAATTTGCTAACTGCTATAATTTTTTATTGTTCGACTAAGCTTTTCGTCATTACTGACATCTTCAGGTCTTAAACAAATCTTCAGGTTGTTTAAGACCTGAAGATGTCAGTAATGACGAAAAGCTTAGTCGAACAATAAAAAATTATAGCAGTTAGCAAATTCATAAAAGAAATAATTAACAAATTGTTTGCTAACACCAGTAGGCAGTGAAACATGGTAAAAATAACTTTTAATAATTACGTAGTGAACATCCCCTAATCTGTTTTAGTTATAGGTAATATATTACTTTGCTATATGTTGACTGTTGTAGGTATAAACAATTTTTGTACCAATCTAATATCCAATTGTTGGTTACTGGTTGTTTAATTAATTAAAATAACATTATATTTAGTAATTTGAATTGTAATACTGTATAAATTAAGTTCTCCCATACTATAATTTGCTCGCTTTCTTAAAGATAATTTGAAGATGTAAACAAACTATCATAAGTCTTCACATAAAAAATGATACATACATACACACGCACACACTCACATCACCAACACGTTCACCCAAATATTTAATTGTTTCGTTATGTTTGATATTTCTATTGTATTTCATACACAGGTCCTGAAGATGACAATAAATATTGTCGAAACGTCGACGCAAAATAACTAAAAGTTGTATTATTGACCGATCCTCACTAACTATCCACTAAAACATTCGTAATTAACAAATATTAACATAATTGTACAAACATTAATACTTTAGTGAACCCAACCTTATGGGATATCAAAATAATCTTTGAAAGGAAATACAAACAGTAGTGATAATATTTAATACATAGGAAGGAAGACAGAAGAATAAAAGCAATCAGAAGATATACAGTAATTTTGAATAAAAATTCAAAATTGATAACAATGATTATAAAGTCATGATCAACCAATCAGAATTTATTCGTAACCATGACAACAGACCGTTGGTTACGATTTTTCCGTTAAATCATAGTACTCAATAAGTGCGCTCATCCAGATTAGACGCCAGGTCGTGAATGACCTAAATTTTAATTTAAAATGCATAAAAAGTAATCAAAATTAAAAAATATGAACAAGTAAGAAGCAGACGAGGAACGAGAACATTTAACTGATGCCAAGGACCAATTTAAATCAAATTTAAATGAAGAAATTACCACAACTAACAGGAAAAAGATGCCAGAAACCCCAGATCATTCAAAATTGATGACTATTGCATTTCACCTGAACAACGGTTTATCTCAAGTCTACTGATTTGATAAGTATCATTAAATTACCCAAATTCCAGAAATAAACTCACTTTAAACATTTCTCACAGTCATCTGAACTCTCACTATAAACTGAATATAATTTCTTTCAAAGATTAAGTAAAACCATAAAACACTGAAAATTTATTAACTAAGAAAATAACCTATTGTTAAATTGCGAACTTTTGAAACACACTTTACTACACTGCAGGAACAAATTGTAGCTACACATTATATTATTTAAGTACAAATAATGTAAGGTAGCGTACTTTTTATTGTAATCATTATTAATATTTTTCTTGTAATCACAAGAACCCAGACTTTGAACGAAAATAACTGTAAACAAACAACACAGTCGCCATACTTGACTAAATAGTTCGTTCAAAATCGATCTTCGCCCAAACCCTAGAGATATTAGACTCATATTAATTGTCGGTGCAAATTTGTTGAATAACCAAGTACAATTTTAATTGCAAACTGAGTAATTACCAATCACAAATTAAAGAAACTAGTACAGAGTGTAACCATTGTTTTTATTTCATAGGGAAGTGTATTGTATAAATTGTGTATTGTATAGCAGAGAGAGCGGGAATGACGGCCAGCGCTCACGTCGCCAATCCGGCGAACTAACTTCTCGATTAAGAAGGTCGAACGAAGGCGGGAGTATAATCTGAATGCTCCAGGCCGTCATAGCTAAGAACACTGTTTATCACACTATCTATTAATTTAATTGTTATTAATAAACAATTTGGCGCCACCCGGGATTTACAAACCCCTATTGAACTACAGGTAAGGTTTCCACTCGCGTTGTACTGGTAATTGAAGGATCGCTAAGGAAATCGCTAGCGCAAAACATAGAAGTAACGACACCAGTGTGAGGCGAACACACACAACATATACACTTTTACAGAGACGACTACAGCACATCGTTACAGATTGGCTTCCATCGCAGGGCTTAAACAAGACGGACGGCAATACATCGTTACAGTATATATAAATGAATAAGAATGTATAGAATATTCGTTCCAATATGTAATGGAAAGCTGCAGTTGCATCAGCGACTACACAGATTCTCATCTAAAAATTGACACTTGTTCAACACTTAAGTCCAATCCGTACATCTGGCTACACCATAGAACAATGCTCTACTACTGTTTGAATTAAACAGAATTAAACACATGTGACACATGAATACAAAGTGTATACAGCAAAATCTTATCTAATCGAGCGACAGCCAGCGCGGGCGGTGGCAGCCGCACACGCACCGCACCGGCATTTGTGTACAGCAAAATGTTATCTTATCGGGTGACAGCCAGCTGGGTCACGATATCTCTATCTCTCTTCCTCTCACACGTTTAAGCTAAGATTTTTAAATAATCGCAATATCTTTTGAACCAAATAATCTAGAGAAATAAAAATTACATGTGTACACCCTACAATACAGTACGGATACGTATGCAACATTTTATAACATTCGGTTGAGTAGTTTCGGAGAAGTTCGCGGCCTAAGTTGTGCACCGAGTCGTGGATAGAGGGCTATTCCTGATTTCGCTACGCTCATCAGGCTCAGCCCAATTACGATATTTGGTAATTTGATATCAGTTGTTGGAAAAATTACAAAAATCCTTACTACTATTTCTTTAGTGAAAATTACTATTTAGATTGTGAAAATGTAGGCCTATATCACGTTATGGTAAGTTCGTGGTTTTACCAAAAAATTACTTTAAAACTGAAACTGCACCTTATCACCACGTTAATTTTTGTTTGATAAACACTATACAAACAGTAGTGTATGTATAAATACCACAGTAGTGTGTATTTTACATTGTAAATGAATATTACTACAAGAATAATGAAGTGACAAACACAGAAATGATTTTACATTTGTATATAAATAAACTTACTGTAAAGAATTCCTAACAGTACCTCAGTTCCGGGGAGAATTGGCGAACATCGTGCCAATTTGTTAATCGTTTTTTACACTGAAGATGGCCTCCGATTCTGGGGCCGAAATGTCTGTTTCCAATGGAAGCAGCAGACCACGCCCTAACAGCCCGGCAGATCAACAACGTAAACATATTGTGTTGATAATAACAAACTGTACTTGCATCTTCACTCACTGTTATAATTTACACTTTAGGATTTTAAAAATAGTCTAACTTTCCTTAATCAACAACCCCCCACCCCGAAATCGACCCTTCCTCCCCGCCAAAATTGTTTGCTCGATCCGGCCCTGAACGCCAATAGTTGATAATCTACATTATTAACTACAAAGTAATCTGTAGTTACTGTAGAGTGTAGTCTGGAATCGAAAAAATGTGATTTCCATCAATCAGTACAACACATTAAACACGCCTTTGTAATAACGAACTCTTTTTGCAACTTCATTCATTAAAGACGGGAGATATCTTAAAATAACAACAAAGTGTTTTTCTGTTTTGTTTTGGCACTTCTCTGCGTGTTTCGTTTGGCAATACCTGTTCTTTCGTCAGCATTTTGAAATTGGTCGTCAGAATTAGAATTGGAATCGACTCCGGACCCGAAAGGTACATAACCGTGATAATTGTGCAAACGCGACCTCTGTGTTCGACTCAAGGAAACACAACAAAAAATTTATTCTGTTCGGTAAAAACACACGTATTTAATATATTTCTATTACAATTTCATTAAAAAGCCAGTCGCGTAAAAATATAATTCCAACGGAAATAAAATAAATTATGGTTATTAAACTGGATCGTACTCCGCCTGTGGTAAACGAAAATGTGCGGATTGACTAGCACATTGGATACCACTGCCGGTCCCAAGTCCGGAAAAAGGAGGAGGGTTGGTGGACAAGGTTAGCCGCTTATCCACTGGAATACATGGATGACTCAAAGAAGCAATGGACAGGCTCGGAATTGGACGGATGATACGGTAATGGTCATAGCGAGAAATAGGACAATGAATAGGATTGCAAAATGGAAAGATATTGATTCTTGGATTGCAGAGAGAAGAAAGATATGGAATGAACACGCATCACGAATGGATCATACAAGGCTAGTGAAAAAGGCAAGGGATAGCCAAACACGAAGAGGAGCACTGGTCGGACAAGGAAGAGGTGGAGTGACAGCATGTAGGACCGTTGTTTTAGAACAGGGCAGAGTATTAACTAGGACGTCAAAAAAGAAGAATGTAATTATAAAGGCACGAATTATAACGGCTGGGATGTCCGCATACCAACACAGCTACATAGATAGCTATAATCACAATTGTACAAATGTTTTATGTTTATTCGTTACAATTTCCGGGGGCTTATTTACGGGACCGAATCCCCCCCACCGAGGGACGAAAAAGTTGACGAATTTTGTTAATCTCTTAATTTTTAGGCTGTTTTATTATTTTTTCTGCTGTGTACCTAATACAGTAGTACCTCTTATTTAAATGTACAAACAGGTTTATTACGCAGCATTAGCATATACGTTTAAAATATGAAATAAAGGAAAAGCAATTCGGTCAATAAGTACAAGATTGGTATCTTGTAAACAATGTTTAATAAGCGTATTTTTACTGTGTTATTACCGTTTACTGTAATGGGACTGACTTCAGCCACTTAAAAGATACTAATCTTGATTAGTTCCTGGAACAAGTTAGCAACTTTGAATACCTGGGCTACAGTCTGTCTTATAATGCAAGCAACGATGTTGTGAATAAGTTGCATAAGTTCAACCTTATGTGCGGGACCATTAGGCGAACCCTTAAGTCAGCAAATAAACGAACACGCCTAAAATTGTACAAGGTGATTGCTCTTCCCACACTTCTTTATTGGTCTGAGAATTGGACTTTAACGAAAGGCCACGTCTATCGCATCCAAGCGGCTGAACTGAGATTTCTCAGACACGTGGCAGGGTATACTCTCCATTATCATAGAAGAAACACAGATATACGGCAGGAACTGAATATTATGAGTATACTCGACAGGATCGCCCAGTATCGGCTGAATTGGTGGGAACATCTTTGCCGAATGGATGACTGCCGCATCCCCAAACAACTACGGAACTACAAGCCGAGGGGACGGAGAGGTGCGGGACGTCCGAGGAAGCGCTGGAGCGACCAGCTCTAATCTTTGCCTGTTTGAGGCCGGAACAAACCATTCTTGGTTTAATCTGTGAAGATGATGATGATGATGACCTTGATTAGTCTTAACTTGTCTTTTCTTTTTTATGAAGCCAACCCGACTAAAGAAGCCAACCCGACCACGGGCCAAATTCTAGATAAGCCGCTGACAATTTCCAATGATTTAATTAGCACGCCACAAACTAATAAAACAAAACTATTAAATCTGTTTATTGGGACGCAATGCCATGGTTTCCGGGAATCGCTGTTGAACTTTAAAATGTTTGTTTTGTTTTGCGAGTTTCAAGCGTTTTTATATTACATAAGTTGTATTTTTTTTTGTGCGTACGAGCCACTGTGAACTACGTTTGGTTCAACTGTTCCTCCCTTCTTCTCCTCTCTCTTCCTCCTTCCCACATATCCTTCATTCTTGCCACTGTGAACTACGTTTGGTTCAACTGTTCCTCCCTTCTTCTCCTCTCACTTCCTCCTTCCCACATATCTTCATACTTGCCACTGTGAACTACGTTTGGTTCAACTGTTCCTCCCTTCTTCTCCTCTCACTTCCTCCTCCCCACATCTCCTTCATTCTTGCCACTGTGAACTACGTTTGGTTCAACTGTTCCTCCCTTCTTCTCCTCTCACTTCCTCCTTCCCACATATCCTTCATTCTTGTCACTGTGAACTACGTTTGGTTCAACTGTTCCTCCCTTCTTCTCCTCTCTCTTCCTCCTCCCCACATCTCCTTCATTCTTGTCACTGTGAACTACGTTTGGTTCAACTGTTCCTCCCTTCTTCTCCTCTCACTTCCTCCTCCCCACATATCCTTCATTCTTGTCACTGTGAACTACGTTTGGTTCAACTGTTCCTCCCTTCTTCTCCTCTCTCTTCCTCCTCCCCACATCTCCTTCATTCTTGCCACTGTGAACTACGTTTGGTTCAACTGTTCCTCCCTTCTTCTCCTCTCTCTTCCTCCTCCCCACATCTCCTTCATTCTTGCCACTGTGAACTACGTTTGGTTCAACTGTTCCTCCCTTCTTCTCCTCTCTCTTCCTCCTCCCCACATCTCCTTCATTCTTGTCACTGTGAACTACGTTTGGTTCAACTGTTCCTCCCTTCTTCTCCTCTCTCTTCCTCCTTCCCACATATCCTTCATTCTTGCCACTGTGAACTACGTTTGGTTCAACTGTTCCTCCCTTCTTCTCCTCTCACTTCCTCCTTCCCACATATCTTCATACTTGCCACTGTGAACTACGTTTGGTTCAACTGTTCCTCCCTTCTTCTCCTCTCACTTCCTCCTCCCCACATCTCCTTCATTCTTGCCACTGTGAACTACGTTTGGTTCAACTGTTCCTCCCTTCTTCTCCTCTCACTTCCTCCTTCCCACATATCCTTCATTCTTGTCACTGTGAACTACGTTTGGTTCAACTGTTCCTCCCTTCTTCTCCTCTCTCTTCCTCCTCCCCACATCTCCTTCATTCTTGTCACTGTGAACTACGTTTGGTTCAACTGTTCCTCCCTTCTTCTCCTCTCACTTCCTCCTCCCCACATATCCTTCATTCTTGTCACTGTGAACTACGTTTGGTTCAACTGTTCCTCCCTTCTTCTCCTCTCTCTTCCTCCTCCCCACATCTCCTTCATTCTTGCCACTGTGAACTACGTTTGGTTCAACTGTTCCTCCCTTCTTCTCCTCTCTCTTCCTCCTCCCCACATCTCCTTCATTCTTGCCACTGTGAACTACGTTTGGTTCAACTGTTCCTCCCTTCTTCTCCTCTCTCTTCCTCCTCCCCACATCTCCTTCATTCTTGTCACTGTGAACTACGTTTGGTTCAACTGTTCCTCCCTTCTTCTCCTCTCACTTCCTCCTCCCCACATCTCCTTCATTCTTGTCACTGTGAACTACGTTTGGTTCAACTGTTCCTCCCTTCTTCTCCTCTCTCTTCCTCCTCCCCACATCTCCTTCATTCTTGCCACTGTGAACTACGTTTGGTTCAACTGTTCCTCCCTTCTTCTCCTCTCTCTTCCTCCTCCCAACATCTCCTTCATTCTTGCCACTGTGAACTACGTTTGATTCAACTGTTCCTCCCTTCTTCTCCTCTCACTTCCTCCTCCCCACATCTCCTTCATTCTTGTCACTGTGAACTACGTTTGGTTCAACTGTTCCTCCCTTCTTCTCCTCTCTCTTCCTCCTCCCCACATCTCCTTCATTCTTGTCACTGTGAACTACGTTTGGTTCAACTGTTCCTCCCTTCTTCTCCTCTCTCTTCCTCCTCCCCACATCTCCTTCATTCTTGTCACTGTGAACTACGTTTGGTTCAACTGGTGTCTCCCTTCTTCTCCTCTCACTTCCTCCTCCCCACATCTCCTTCATTCTTGTCACTGTGAACTACATTTGGTTCAACTGTTCCTCCCTTCTTCTCCTCTCTCTTCCTCCTCCCCACATCTCCTTCATTCTTGTCACTGTGAACTACGTTTGGTTCAACTGTTCCTCCCTTCTTCTCCTCTCTCTTCCTCCTCCCCACATCTCCTTCATTCTTGTCACTGTGAACTACGTTTGGTTCAACTGTTCCTCCCTTCTTCCCCTCTCACTTCCTCCTCCCCACATCTCCTTCATTCTTGATCGAATGAATTACTTAATTTCTTTTTTTAAGTGGCAAGCAAAAGACGGTTGATTGTCCCATAGATCATCTGGAACTTACCTAACTTAACGTCAATATCATCACCTGTTTGAGAATTTGATCATTAATCTTTATTTTTGTTTTTATTGGTTCCGTGCCTCGAAATGCCGTTACCTTTGTTTTCATAGTGAAGATTTTCATATTGTATTGTTTCAAAATTGATGAAGCTTAAAAACAGATTTTTGTAAAGCAGATTCTGTGTTTTAAATTACAAGCAAGTCGTTAGCAATCAACAGCACATTGAAATATCAGTCTCGTGATATCTTAAGGCCAGAGTTTACTAGATGTTTCCATTTTCACAAATAAATGTTAAAAAGAGTAGGTGCTATACTGGACTCTATTCAAAAAATGTAATTTTATAATTCAAATTTATCTTCTTTAATACATCAAAAGGAAAAGGACGATACTACGTTAACACAACGCGCGCGCACACATACACACGCACCTTAACGAATGTATGTGCTTTATGCCTTACGATAAACATCACTCGAAGTCATTACAAACTGATTTCTTTTTTGGCCCGGTTAATTTTGCATAAAAACTGGGTTCAGGTCAAGGCAACTACAGTTTATCGCTGCGAGTTTAGTCGTTTGGAACAGTTGTCAACTTTTCGCACACACACAGCTGATAAACGATTTTGGCGCTCAATTTCTGCCGTTTTTCGTAAAGCAGAAGAAGAAGAGCCCTTTATGCAGGTTCGAATAATCACAAAAACATTTTTCACCGAGAAAAAGTATCGCATAGTTTTCACGTTACCGCGTGTATGTAGTAAGATAAGCACGGTAACAGATCCACGGCGACAAGCGGAATATTTACAACGGAAGTCGTAAATACTATTCGATTGCTAAACTATTTGGCACTGACCGGGATCGAATGCTTGTTTACACCGCGAGTTGTGTAACAGTTGTGCCTTAAACGATACAATTACAATGTTTTATAGTTGTAATTTGTTTACCAACTTTAATGGCAGGTTCACAGCAACGTTGAAGAGAATCGATACTGCGAACTGACTGCGATCAGGGGCGGTTCGATTTATCGATTTGGTCGATAAAGTAACATAGTAATAATAATCAATATATACATATAAAACTCAAAGTGAGGATGTATGGGTACTGAATACAAATCCACACCGTTACACCGACTGCCACCAAATTTTGCACAGGTAACCTTTGACGCAAGGCGAAAAATACGGTCTAACTTGGAATTTGATATTTTACCCCGTTCGCACGATTTAGGCCCTTTTAATTATGCCTTTTCGTTGACGCGTATAAAGATGTCATCAACACCATGGAGACCAAAATTAATTACCATAGTAACAAGTAAATAAACAAATGATATTTAGCGGGATCGGAACTGTACCTTTATCAGTTCCTGCAGATTTAATGTTTTTACTATGCGATTGTATCGATATGTTTTGTAATTTTGTATACAGATACGTCTATATATTTTGTAACTGTCTTAAACGATTATAAAATTTATGTTTATACGTATTTCTGATGATGAAATGAATAATTAATGAAATACTCAAATACTAGGTACTACTAAAGATGTCAACACCATGGAGACCAGAATTAATTACCATAGTAACAAGTAAATAAACAAAAGGTATTTAGCGGCATCGAAACTGTATATTTATCCATTCCTACAGTATATTTTTGATGTTTTATATAATACGCGATTGTATCGATATATTACGATGTGGAAAAGAAGACGTGTACTAAATTGTAAAGTGTCCTATTTCTTAATGCAAAGTGAAAATACGTGTTGTTTTTATTTGGGAGGTTAGGTGACAACGATTTTTGGTTTTTAGTTTACTGCTGATATAAATAAAAGCCATGGTTTAGGAAAACATTACGTTTAATGTGTTATACAATGCTTCTAACACAGTAACACTTAAAATAAAGAATTTAGCGTTTTTGATTTAACAGGTACTTTATAAATATCTCCAAAGGCTTTATAAACGGGTACTTTTAAATCTCCGAAGGCTGTTGCACTAACATAATAATTTAGTACAAGTTAAAATAGTACAAGTGTTGAAAACAGCTTTGGAGAGAATTTGACTAATGAGTAAAAAATTATTATACGAGCTGACAGAACCCCATATAGACATAGACAATATAAATTATATTAAAATACTTATTAAAAGTCCAATATTCGCGTGCGAAGCTGCGGGTAACAGGTAGTAGTATATAGTACAAACATGAAAGTGAATTTATAAGTGAAATGAACACAATAGTTGTACTATTTTCACTGGGCTGAAGAACCTGAGCGCTACAACTTGCACTGAACATTACCAACATAATCAGCTTCAATGAGTAAGCAAAGACTTCATGACGAGATGTTATTAACATAATAATGTTATTATGTAATGTTATGTTATTATGTAATGTATGTAATCAGTGGCGTACGCAGAAATCAATATTTGGGGGGAGGGGGTACCTTAGGTTCACCTTAGCAGCCTACTTTTCTACAATTTATAGTATCAGATAGAGTACATATGCCAGTTAATGGTTACAATTTATTAGTAGGCATATTACTTTCAGTAGGTTTCACATTCTCTTGATTAAAAATGTATTATTCGTGATTGGAGGACTTATCCAAAAATTAAAAAAACAATCATCCAAAAATTTCGTATAAATGTAAAGTGTTTTCAATTATTGAGGATATGAAATTAGGAACATTATTAAAATTATCGTTTTATTTATCGACTGATATCTGCAAAAAAAAACCTGAATTTAACTTAAATATTTTTTATGAAAAAGGTTTATGTACTTAGTTAAGTTTCATACAAATATTATTTAATATTTAAGTAAAAATTCTTAAAGTTCACTGTTAGTAGTAGCCGGGCCGGTGTGGCGCCGTCAAATGAAAGCGTGAGAGAGAGAAAACAGGTAGCTTACTGAACGTTATTCAACGGAATACACCGTTCAATGAACTACAAATTATAACTGAAGTAATAATTGTTATTATAAACTACTTATTTTATTAGTATTTATATCCCCGTCCAAATCGGCCGAAATATGCAATTTTAAAATTTTAAACGAGAAACTAGTAAACTAAGGAAGTGCATATTACATTTTTGGCGGCTCAGTAGACCAGTGGGTATGGCTACTAACCCAACGGTCCCGGGTTCGATTCCCGGGCCCGCACCATAAAATCAAGGTGCGTTTTTCAGCCCCCAGGTCGACTCAGCCTGTTGAAAATGAATACCTGGGATTAACATCCTGGGGATAATAATGGGCGGCTGAAGCGTAGTGCTGGCCACACTCCCTTCCTTGTATGCCGTACGGCTCACATAAGGCAGCCTATCCTGCCTTCTCCTACACTACTTCAGGTGGTACACACGGGAGCCATTATTAATACTGTATACTAAATTTTTGCGGTTGGGGGGCTTGAGCCCCCTGAGCCCCCCCCTGCGAACACCACCGTATGTAATGTTAATAATGTCTGTGTTTAAAATATAACATTCACTCTGATATCACAGACTGTTTGGGAAAGATGGATTGTAGACAATTGAATTTGAATCTAACTGCCGTACTTTTGTCGCACAGAGAACATATAAATGCCACGTTTCGGTCCACACAAACAATACGCAGCCGTCGTCAGGCTAATTACAAACTAATACATGTAAAGTAATAAATAATATTCTATCAACGAGTGACAACCGTGTCAACAAAACAATAACAACAAAATTTCACGTTATATGTGATCAACACACTTAATAATACAAATAAATAAATTGACATGCATAGGATCACATACTAGAAAAATTATAAAATGTTTTAATAAATACCGAGTAGATATAGCTATTAAAAAATGTGAAACGATATGTGATAAGTAAGGAATAAAAATATAGAAAAAATCCCAGTATTACAGAGAAGCGGAATTTATAAATTAAAATGTAAAGACTGCAACAAAGTGTACCTAGGTGAGACAGGACGGAAATTCGTATGCAGGTTGTCTGACCACAAACGTGGAGAAGGTAATAGAACAACGAATTCGTTATATGCAAGATATTTCATAGAAGAGAACCATAAGTTTGTTAATCCTTTGGAAGACTATGAAATTTTAAAAGTAGTACATAACACAGTTGAAAGGAAGGTTAGGGAGGACTTAGAAATATTGAAAGAAAGAGAAAAAGGGTTAGACAATTTAATGAATACTAAAACTAAATTTGATAATTAAGAAATATTTTATAATATATTTAAAAAGTAAAAGATAGAGGACGGATAGATAATATTAAGAATTAAATTGCATACGCCTGTATGAATGGTTTTGAAATAAGGGGGAGTGATCGCGCCCACAAGTGTGAATGAGTAAGGCGTTACAACGTTAGGTTTTAAAAAGTATGCGCGCGCGCGAAACACATGAACACAAGGAATGTGCTAGAAAAATATGTAACTGTACAGACGGGGGTGACGGGCTCGGAGGTTGGGAAGGGACATTTGAATTATAGCTTGTTTGCGGGGGTGTGTATGGACAGTGGGGGCGGGTGTGTGTGTGAAGGGTTTGGTTTTATCCTCTTGTTGTTATTTCCGATCTGACGATGAGCTGAGAAGCTTGAAAGCGTTAATCGGAATAATTTTTCTACAGTGGTGTGCAACAGCGATAATTCTGTTTACAAATAAATACTTACTAGGGAAAAACACACAGCACACACAAAACACAAGCACAATGAACACGAACACTTGCACACTAACAAGGTAAACAAAACAATGCGACCGAAACTTGGCATTTATACTTTTTCTGTGATGGCAAAAGTCTGTTAGTTACACTGTTTTATACTTATAATTTGTTTACCAACTTTAATGGTAGCCTCAACACGACGTTGACTAGAATCGATAAAGAGATCTGCCTGCGACCAGGGACAGTTCGAATTATCGATTTGTCGGATTTACGACATAAAATAACGTAATACTAATAGTGCAGAGTACAAAACATGAAAGTGTATTTATTAAATATAATAGTTGTATGTACGTATTTTCTTGAAAGAGAAGTACGAGAAATGAGGTCTAAACATAAACACTACTAAAACAGAATATCTGAAAATAGGAGACATGCAAGAAGATCCAGAAATGAAAATCCATAGAATCGGAAAGTGTAGCGAATTCAAATATTTGGGAAGTATTATTTCAGAAGATGGAACAACAAAGAATGACATAAAAAATAGGATACAACAGGGAAAAAAGGCTATTCGTTTGCTAAACTCGTTACTTTGGTAGAACAAAATGAAACTTCAAACTAAACTGACAATCTACACAACTACTGTGGAGCCCATTTTAACTTATGGCTGCGAATGCTGGAAACTTTCAGATAAAGAGAAAAAGATGATAGAAACTGTGGAAATGGACTTCTTAAGAAGAGCGTGTAATATTTCTAGAATGCAACATGTTATAAACGAAGATACAAGAAGGAAAACAGGGCGCATATTTACAACAGCAAAAAGAATAGAATCCAGACAGTTGCTATGGTATGGTCACGTAATGAGGATGGAGGAGAAGCGATGGCCAAAGAAAGCATTGACTTACACACCACAAAACAGGAGAAGAAAAGGAAGACTGACAACACAATGGAGAACATGAATTAGGAAAAGCATGAGAGATCGAGCTATTGAAGACGATGACTGGAAAGATAGGGAGAAATGGCGATCGAAATGCGGGATGCGGCATAGACTGTAGGACCCCCGCTAATAATAATAATAATGTATGTATTTTCATTGGCCAGAATATCTGAACGCTATACCCGTAACTTGCAATGAACATCGTTAACATAATCAGTTTCAAGGATTAAGTCAAGACTTTCATGATCTTAACGACCGAACTTAACAACTTAAAGACTTTCATGTACCGACAACAAACACTTTTAAGGAGTGGTTTGTGTTTAAAAAAATAACACTAGTATGCTCCCTGAGCTGCAGAGCTCGCTCACTATTTTGAACAAAGTACATTTATTGTTGTATAAATTTCGGTAACAGTTAATTTTTCAATTATCAGAAACGTTACGAAAATCCCGATCACCCAACTATTTCTTGTTTAGTAACGTGATCATACAATGCACGCTAACAATCCCGATCACCCAACTATTTCTTGTTTAGTAACGTGATCATACAATGCACGCTAACAATCCCGATTACCCAACTATTTCTTGTTTAGTAACGTGATCATACAATGCACGCTAACAATCCCGATTACCCAACTATTTCTTGTTTAGTAACGTGATCATACAATGCACGTTAACAATTCCGATTACCCAACTATTTCTTGTTTAGTAACGTGATCATACAATCAGTGGCGAAGCTAGTATTTAATGAATGGGTAGGCAAAAGTCTTACCTTACATTTTTTTGTAGAGTAGTTCAACACGGCGAGTTTTCTTGCTTGCAAAATTGTCAACTACACGGTCTTTGAACAACTGGTCACTCATCAATTCCTTCACAAATTTTTTTCAATAGCAATGGTGCTAAGGGAGTTAAGTCTTTCATTAGTCATCGTATTGTGCAAGTAGTTTTTTATTCTTTTCAAAGTACTCATACTCCTTTCTGAAGAAGCCGTGGTAACAGGAAACGTTAAAATCAAACGAATTAATTTTGAAACTTCCACGTACACTGGTTCTAAGTCATTAAGAATTATAAAATGTAAAAGTCTTTGAGGGAACAAATGTTTTCCAGTATCTGAGTAAATGTTTTTTAATTCATTTTCCAGTCTTTCACTATTGAAAAAAGGTTATTTATTTATAAGGCTGTTCAGTTTAGAAGAAGGAAAACTCTTTGTAAGAAATGAAATGATTTGGATCCAACAACTCAACAAACTGGATACTTTCGAAATCACTGAACCGTACCTCCAGCTGCATAATCAAAGTGTCAAGAACTTAATAAGTTAACGTTTTCAGCAGGTTCCTGTTACTGTCATCTATATTTACCTCGCTGCTTATTTGGTGACATTTTTCAATACAAGACGACACAGTGTTTTCTGATCTCATGTCCTTGAGGATAGCAATAGTTTTCTTAATTTCAGTGTTGCACAGAATTATACCGGAGATAGTTTTGTGTTGCAGTAGAGAAAAGAGATGGTCAGTATAAACGAATATTACCCTATAAAAACAAAGTAAGTAAATGAAATGAGTCTTTTTGAGTATGTTAAGCAATCCAACAGCAGAATTGTACGAATCACTATCCCATTCTTCATCATTCTCTGTAATGTCCTCAAAAACTCGTCTCAAGTCACCATAGTGGGAAAAGATGGTATGAACTGCTCTGGAATGAAAGTTCCAACGGGTAGTGGATGCTTGTGGAAGTTTAAATCCTCTAGATTCTAAAAGCTGTGATCTCTTTGAGGATCTACAAAAAGATGTGTGAAATGCTGTCAGATTGTGAATGAAGACAAGAGCCTAACCGATTTTATTGTTTTAGTGCAATGAAGAAGTACGAGATTTAACTTGTGAGCATAGCAATGTAGAAATAATGCTCTTGGGCAAGTCTGTTTTACAAAGTGCTGAACACCTCCATGCTTTCCAGCCATTACAGAGGCTCCATCATATGTTTGACAGACTACCTTCTCAGTTACACCCCACTTTTTTAAAACGTCAACAATTAATTCTGATAAGCCTGATGCAGTCTTATCTACTGAAACATCATAAAACCCAATGAACCTTTCTATTGGACCTTCTTTTGAAAAAAATATAAAAATTATGCTGACTTGAGATCTACTTGATACGTCTAAAGTTTCATCTGCCTGAATTCCAATAAAATCGCAAGAATCTAACTCCGCCTTAATCTTCTCTTGAATTATATCAGTTACAGATTCAACTAATTCATTCTGAATATCGTTTGATGTACCTTTTTAAATCCTGACGTAGACTGGAGATGATCTCGAATGTACTGCTCCTGCTTAGAAAGAAGATCTAACAATTCTAGATAATTACCCCGGTTGACTGAGTCTTCCCTTCGAAATTACCTCGAAATCCAAGCTCCTGTTTCCCGAGAAAATACACAATATCAACAAGTCTTTCAACAACAAGCCTATTTTGTTTCACGACTTCATTATGTTTAACAGCTTGAATTCTAGCCCCTTCAGAGAGAGTATGTTCAATCCTCACGCGTCCCAGCAAACGGTACCGCTCTTCATTTTGAATATGTTTATTTGAATTCTGGCGTTTGTCTGCCTTTCTAAGAAAGTTTTTTGTTACCGTCACTCCATATAAAATCAATTTTTTTTCACCAGAAAACAAGATACATGTATAACAAAAAAGTCTGTTGGTTTCGGAACAGCCTGTCAACCACGAATATCGCTCGTACCAAGAAAACTGAAATTTTCTAGATACTTTACCATCAAAATGTTTAATTTGTAAATTAGGCGTAAATCTCGTGTTTTTAACACCACATTTTTCTTCGTAACTCCAAGAAGAAAACGGCTTACTTTTTAATAAGTTTAAAAGACCTGACAAAGTATTAAAAGAACCGCGTTCACTCACTTCGGGCGACACACTTATATTCATACACAATAATATAACTAATTGAACTTCCAAATTTATAACTTGATTAGTTTCTATATATATGTTTAATGTCACAAATAATTTAAATGACAGTGTTGATCGTCTATTAGTTCACCGGAATCACAGGCACACTTTTAATAACCGCATAAAATAAACACGATTATAAACAACACAGCGCGCTTTAAAACTCGCACAACAGCCGTGAGACATGCCTCGACGCTACAGTGTGTGGAGGGCTGGTCAATCCCCCGCTCCCCGCACTGCCCAGTCTCATCCAACACATTGCTTACATACGATGTATACAAAACACTCTGAGGCAGGTTCACGTTGCCTCATTCGCTTTAAACTAACTATGTCTGCTGTCACTTGTCACCGTCTAGCGGTCGCTGAGTAAAGCATGTAATTAGTAAATCCGACAATTACAGTAACAATGTATAATCTTTACGTTACATACTTCATACGTATTTATAATTTTTATTCTCAGAATTTTTTAGGGTAGGCATTGCGTCAATTGCCTCCATGTAACTTCGCCACTGCATACAATGCACGTTAACAATCCCGATCACCCAACTATTTCTTGTTTGGTAACGTGATCATACAACGCACGTTAACAATCCCGATTACCCAACAATTTCTTGTTTAGTAACGTGATCATACAATGCACGTTAACAATTCCGATTACCCAACTATTTCTTGTTTAGTAACGTGATCATACAATGCACGTTAACAATTCCGATTACCCAACTATTTCTTGTTTAGTAACGTGATCATACAATGCACGTTAACAATCCCGATTACCCAACTATTTCTTGTTTAGTAACGTGATCATACAATGCACGTTAACAATTCCGATTACCCAACTATTTCTTGTTTACTAACGTGATCATACAATGCACGTTAACAATTCCGATTACCCAACTATTTCTTGTTTAGTAACGTGATCATACAATGCACGTTAACAATCCAGATTACCCAACTATTTCTTGTTTAGTAACGTGATCATACAATGCACGTTAACAATTCCGATTACCCAACTATTTCTTGTTTACTAACGTGATCATACAATGCACGTTAACAATTCCGATTACCCAACTATTTCTTGTTTGGTAACGTGATCATACAATGCACGTTAAAAATTCTAAACAAACGAATTTGTGTTCAAATCCCCTTTAGTCTGACCCCCGACTAGAATTTCACAGTTTTTAAACATTTTTGATCCAATTTTGGGTTCCTAGGATCAAAAATTTTGAAATTTACAAACTGTACATGTACAGTGTATTCAGATGTTGGTTTAATTCCACTTACTTTGATGTAGCGCATGTAATTTGGAACTTCAACAAACTATTTAAAAGTCCTAGCGACCCAAAATTTTTAAATTTCCAAGAATCAACAATAAATCAGATTTTCGTTGAAATTCTTTTTAATTCGATACACCACATGAATTTTTGCGATTTTTATCAAAAAGTTTCAACCACACTTCAGAAAACGGAGTGCCAAATTTTTAAATTTTCAAAAATGAACACTAAATGCATAATTTGATTAAAAGTTGACTTAAGTTGAGACTCCATACGGACTTTTGCAAGTTTTTCAAAATTTGGACCCTCACCTTTTTGCCCCATGTATTTTTGAGGGGATCAATCTAAAAAACAATAGGGTTCTGCGGGGTGAAAGTATGATGGACACGAGTGCCAAGTGTTATGAAAATCGGTTGATTCATACAGACAGAAAAATGCCAAACGGTAGAATTAAAACTGAGAACTCGTTCGCTCGTTCAGTTATGATTCTGATACATCCGACTATTTGGAAAAAGGTCAGTGGCAAGAAACGATCAAAACCTTCTAAAATCTGAAGGTTGGTGAGAATGCGGGGAAGGCAAAGTAATGATGAAATTTTTTAAAAAACATTGGTGGGGGCGTGAAATACAATTACAATGTAATCTAATCACATGCGAACAGAAGGTTTTTTTTTAAATCTGTGTGTATTATGTACAGGAACACATTAAATAGAACAATCTAACTGTTAACACCAAAACCTCTCGAATCGTACAAGTAAATAAATCATCAGTCATCAGCATTCACAGAATCGGTCGATGTCATTAATTTAAAATAACGAAAGCGCTATATAACACAAAAATAAAAATATATAAGACACTTATCAGACCGGTTATTGCTTATGGAGGTGAGACGTGGGCAACAAAATGGAACAAGAACACTTAAAAAGATCTGAAAGTATGACTGTACGGCGTGTTTATGGCCCGGTTAAGTACGATGATGAATGGAGAATAAGAAGGTAGACGAGCTATTGAAGCATGAGGACATTGTAAGATTCGTAAAGGCTCAACTAATACAATGGCTAGAGGTCACCTAGAGCGGACGGATGATCAGCGTATGACAAAGAAACTCCTGAAGGTACAGGTGTATAAAACCAGGATAAGATGGTTGGACGATGTGCTGGAAGTTGGACGTGAGGTGTTACGCTGAGATGGCAACGGATAGGAAACACTAGAGAAGATTGGTGTTGGGAGCCAGGCCTCACGTTGGGCTGTAATAGGCCTTTTGCAGACGCGTCAAGAAAACGGCCTTTGATCTGGTCTTCCCGACACCCGGCGCCCACACCGTGCCTCTCACCACAGCTGATGGTTGGTGGAATGGCCTGAGCGGAAACCTAACTTTTCGGTGATCAGGACAAATTTTTCTGAGAATATCTTGTACAGGCCGCTGCACGAGACGTTCGAGTAACTTTGACGCGGCAGATGGGCCGGAGTTTGTCGACACGGGAAGCATCCTTTCCCGGATTCAACATCACTATGACCGTAGCCTTACACTATTTCGTGAGAAAGTAGGTCAGTCTGAGACACACGCTGAACATCGCGACCAAGAAAACAATTCCTTACTCGGAAAGTCGAATATGAGAGGTGTTGGACTTGACGTTCGTGTTAGTATTTTAGGAACAGGAATAAGTTACATCTCTTTCTTTCTTTCTTTCTTCTTTCTTCCAAAAAACTGGATACAACACATAAATAGAATGGGTGACTCGAGAATACCAAAAATCGGTATGGAGAACCATACATGACTTCCATGTTTTAATTCATTATAAAATTATTTTTAATATGTACACTCAGAATGAAACGCAAGTATATCAGCATGCTTTTGGTAACAACGCTGTGAAAGATAATCAAAATACAAATTGTACCTAGTTGTTAATATTTTAAAAATAAAGAATTAATTTGATTAAATTATCTTTTATTTAAACAAAGCGAAAGAAAGCGAATACCATCCAGCGTTTGTTCTCTGTGAATTTCTGAAAACAAAAAATTATTTTGTTTTCGTATCCGTGGTTACATAGCATGGATTGATATCAATTGTAAATAATTTATTGAAATTTTTAAGTTTTCGGTCGAATAAATTTAAAACATCAATACAAAAAATTCCTCCTTCCTCCTTCAAGTATCCTTTTCATTTATAGATATTTCATCCAACTTTCTACAGTGGATTATTATGACCTTCTTTTCAGGATACTTTATTTATCAAAATTAAGTACTTTACTCTTGTTAAAACGTAAAACGTTGCAGGTAAACTACCCCTTCCCCTTAACCGATCTTCACCAAAATCAATAGGCATTGACTCCTCTACAACTCGGGCGCATATGATAAAAATTATTTGATTCTGTTTGAATTTGCGTTAGTTATCGTTCGCCATAGAAAAAATTCTACACAATGACTTTTCTTCATGTTTTGAGGGTAGTATAATCAGAATCTGCCCTTATCTCGAACACGAATTTTCCGCGAACACCATACTTCCATTTCCTTACGGAACATGGAAGTAAAATATCTGTATGGAGAACCATACATTACTTCCATGTTCTAAGATTTATATTTAAAATCATTTTCGAAATGAAACATTTCCATAGAAACTACTTTTTTCTACTTACTGCTTCAGCCTTAACCACAGTACTGTGGTCACTAACGTATACCACCTCACGTTATCGCACTCGATTTTCACTGATGATGGAAGTCGATGGCACTGTCGAAACGTCTGGTTTTGCAGAAAACATTGGTCTACGGCCAAACAGGCCGGGAAGGAATTTTAAAAACAAACTACTTCTTTGTTGCCGATAACGTAGTACATATATAAAAAATTATCCCCTCCCCTTCAACTATAATTTTCATTTATAGAAAATTACCCCCACCCCGTTCAACTAGCCTCTTCATTTATAGATATTTCATCTACGTTTCTACAGAGGATTATTAAGATCATCTTATCAGGATACTTTATTTATCAAAATTAAGTACTTTACTCTTGTTACAACAAAAAATGTTTCAGGTAAACTGCCCTTTCCCCGTAACCGATCTTCGCCAAAATCGATAGGCCTTGAGTCCTCTACAACTCAGGCATATATGTTAAAAATTATTTGATTCTGTTTGAATTTACGGCAGTTATCGTTCGTCATGAAAAAATTTCTCTTGTTACAACATAAAATGTTGCAGGTAAACTACCCCTTTCCCTTAACCGATCTTCACCAAAATCAACAGGCCTTGAGTTCTCTACAATTTAAGGACGTCTGCACAAAATTATTTGATTATGTTTGAATTTATGGCAGTTATCGTTCGTCATAGAAAAAATTACCCTTGTTATCACATAAAACGTTGCAGGTAAACTACCCCTTTCTCTTAACTGATCTTCACTAAAATCAATAGGCCTTGAGTCCCCTACAATTCAGGGATGCATGCAAAACATTATTTGATTCTGTTTGAATGTGCGGCAGTTATCGTTCGTCATAGAAAAAATTACCCTTGTTAAAACATAAAACGTTGCAGGTAAACTACCCCTTTCCCTTATCCGATCTTCACAAAAATCAGCAGGCCTCGAGTCCTCTACAATTCAGGGATATATGCAAAAAATTATTTGATTCTGTTTGATTGTGCGGCAGTTATTGTTCATCATAGAAAACATTACCCTTGTTAAAACATAAAACGTTGCAGGTAAACTACCCCCTTTCCGTTAATCGATCTTCACCAAAACAATAGGTCTTGAGTACTCTACAATTCAGGGCTGTATGCAAAAAAGTATTTGATTCTGTTTGAATTTGCAGCTCTTATCGTTTGCCAAAAAAAATCTACACATAGACACTTTTCGAAAAATGACTTTTTTTCATGTTTTGAGGGTAGTACAATCAGAATCTGCAATTATCTCGAACACGATTTTTTTCGCCATCACCATACTTCCATTTCCTTATGGAATATGGAAGTAAAAAGATAATCCAATATAAACCTCTTGGAGAACGGGATAGAGGCTGACCAAGAAAACGGTGGCTGTGAACAGGATGCAAGCCTAATCCTTGAAGAGAAGAAGAAGAAGTTCCTCATTAGTCAAGACTAGATTGTAACATTTATTGTAAAATAAATCTTTAATCACTTTACATTAATTTAACGTAAATTCAGTTTTACCATTACTTTATCCTGAAGACGAACATCGATTTTGTGGGTAAGGGAAACAGCCTTTTCAATCGATTCAGCGACTGTTAACGTCAAGACTTAACAAAGACTGACGGCTACAATCAGCTTAACAGTTCGCTTAAGAGCACAAAATCAATTTCAGCAGCGAGTTCAACGCCATTAACTACTGCACAAGCCACTTCTAAGTGTAATTCATTAAGCTCCTGGGTACTGTTGCCGTTAAATTATCACATTCCCTTCGCAAACTATACGACAATGGCAGGAATTTAGGTTACGCGTCGCGGGTGCGGGACTCAGACAGGTTAACCAGCTGTGACACATTACCCCGTTCCCGTGGCAACCGTAGCAAACACACTCGCCGCTGCCATAATAATATTGTTACTGCAGCTACTTACGAGAAAAATTGCGCTACGAAACGACCGAAAAACTTTGCGAACAAGTCTCGTAGTTATAACATAATTCTGGTCACGTTCTCTCAAAAGTTTTTCCTATTTCGTTATTGCGGCAATAAGTTCTTGTTACTTTAATACGGGCGCGCGCAGTGATTCCTCGGTATTCGCGTGGACTAACTAAGCAATGTTTATACAAACCACTGCTGCAGACGCTATGCGGTCGTATACCTGCGTCCAGTCTAGAATTTGTCGCCGCATGTCCGACTCCTATCTCAATGTCTCTAAGCCGTGGTCGCTCTTAAATAACATTTTATAATTTTTGATTTCGAGAACGATCTTTCGCAAACTGCAGCTGGTACCGTTAACATAAGTAATCTTCTTGACGCTATCTGGTAGGCCTAATGTTGAAACAAAGGCCTGGTAGAACAAATTATTTTGAAAAAGCTACTGAAATGAATTGCTCTACTGAGCGGATTTGGGGAAGAAATTCAATTTTAAAGCAGTCAGTTCGTTAAACAAAACGGACCTATCGACACCTGCATCATCTTGTGAATCGTTTTAAAATTATATCTCTACAATATATAAATAATTCTATAAATATTGAAGAAATTACTATTGGAAAATCCAAATACGCAATAAAATATTGTTAATCCTAACATTAAAGCTTCCACGGGCGGAGTCATCTTCAGTGAAATTATTGTCCGGGTTACTGGGCCGCGGTCCTCTTGTCATAAATCCAGACGATTCGACTATAACTGCCGCAGCTGCAGTCGAAACGTCGATACTTACACAGACTTCACATCAAATTTAAAAGCCTTACACGTTTGTAATAAAGGCCAGTACATGAACGCTTTACAGTAGTTCGAAATTTACAAAGCATACAATAACACTCACAGTCGGGATTTCATATTGAATTAACATCTGAACTTTAAATCGAACCCGCTGTACGATACAGCCTTGAACTTGCGAAAATATTCGTAGACAACTTCAGTATCCGGTGCGCACGTATACTGACGTGTGTTTCTAACAATTGCGTATGTGATTTTAACATTTGACGATCTCAACTGAGTGAAGGAATCTGATGATGGAACATATGTTCCGAAACGCGTAATTACAAATAATAAAACAAAGTCACACGACGGATCTAAGGTAATTTATTAATTTATAAATAACAAAGTGACTTGGATACCAATAATAATTTATGATACTGATGTTAAATTAGGCAAATTCCAGACTGTCCGTGGGACAATCAACCGTATTTTTAGAAACAAGGTACGTAGAGATACAAAATTAAAGTTCTAAAAAGTTATGACTGTCCCTGTACTGTCCTGTGGGTGTGAATTACGGACAACAACCACAAAACAAGACGTTAAAATACAGGACTCGAAAATGGCGTTCTTAAGAGCAGTTAAAAGGTTTTCTAATCTTGATCGTATAAAGAACGAGGCCATAAGAGAAGAATTACAAGTTTTTAACTTGAATGAAAAATTAAAAGATTACAAACAATGGTGGAAAGAACCCTTAGAAAGGATGTTAGAATTCAAGATTGGCCAAAAATGTTTGGAAATATAAGCCTATAGGATACAGGCTGTGTGTGTAGCCAGGAAGAGATGGCTGGAGGATCTTTGAAGGCGGTCAAATGCTCCATTTGACCTATACCGTGATGTGAAGAAGATGATGATGATGATGTGTGTGTGTGTGTGTGGGGGGGGGGGCTTCAAAACGTTCCTGAACCGCCTTGCGACCTTCGAACTTGATGGCAATTCCTCTCTGCTTAAGGCTTACTCTTCGAGCTTCGAGCAGAGGAATTCTCTCACCCCCATGGACCTTCTGGTGTTGTCGTCCTTTTCTCTTCCTTACTTTCATCAAGTCTAACATCCGTCATTCGTCGAATGTGCTAATAGCACATCAGCTGACGTCTTCTATAATATCGTTGTGTTACGTTTCCTTATGTGTTATGGTGCCGTGACATGAAGTTGATGATGAGGTCCAACATTCTCAAAGCCATGATTTGTGTACTAACTAAGTGTAATCTCTGATCCCCCAGTCACTCACTGGTCATCACACATAATATATATCTTCTGATCGTTTCTAAAGGACAAACGTTCCCTGTTGCAAAAACAAGGTCTGGGCGTTCAGAAACTGAAGAATTATATTATGTCTGCATAAATATTTTCACAATTATTACTTAACAATTTAGTGTAGTTAATCGAAGGCTCAGCGCTGTTAGTTACAAACGAGTCGAAACAGAACTAACTGACAGTATCCGAGTCAGGAAGTAGTCTGTGTTATGCTTGTAATTAAAGCTCTCGGGCGGATTTGCGCCTGCAGCAGCGGTGTCGATAAACTATTAATCGTGAAAATAATTAAGAGCGCCGAGTTCACGGCTGATAGTAGAGGTCAAACAACTACCGACTCGTTTTCCGATAACAGGAATATCGATTACTTTCGCGCTCTCGACTCTCATGCGATCGGTAATACTTAGAAGTAGGCCTAAACAAGTGAATGATTTAATAACCTATCGTCGAACACCGGAGAAAGAACTGGAGACGTATAATATGATGGTACATGTAACCAAGACGAAGGCGATAATAACAGTAAACACACAATATAGCCTACTAGTCAACTTCCTGAACGGCACAACTCGCTCACTGTTTTGATTTTTTTTTCTTTCGGCCATCTAAGGACCACACGCCAATTTCAATTCTTTACTCTTTGTTCTTTTATTTTTCCAATATTCTTTCATCTTCTCGCTGTGTCTCTTCTTCCTGTCTGCAGTCCACTTTGAACCTGCGTTTTTATCTCTCCTACTCTGGACTCCCTCCATTGTCAACACTTTGGCCTGAAAAACGTCTCTGTCAATTGCTTCTTCTGCATGTATATTATTTTTTTCTAAATCCTTTTGGACTTCTTTAATCCAACTTGATGTTCACTTCTTCCCCCACAGATATCTTAAGATTTTCTTTGTCAACCTATTGTCCATTCTATATAAATGTCCAAAAAATAATGGTCTTCTTTTCTCATTGTTTCTGTTATATTTTCTATACTTTGATATATTTCATCATTCCTTCTTAATTTCCAACCTTCTGAAGTTTTTCGTGGACCTAATATTTTCCTAATAATTCGTCTTTCCAATATTTCAAGTTTGTCTAAATTATAATTCAATGCTAGACATTCACTTGCATATAGGCATTCTGGCCTCACTACTATACTGTAATGCCTTATTTTCCATTTCCTGTACCATATGCTCTTTCCATTTTATGAATCCTTTCTTCTATAGCAGATTTTTCTAAACCATTCTCTTGAATTATTTCTCCTAGATACTTACATTTTAAAAATTTCTAACTCTCTCTATTCGTCCAATATCTATTAGCAGGAATTTTGGCGTATATTTAATGTTCGTGAGAAATTTGATTTTTTCTGCAGAAATTCTTAAGCCTGTTCTACCGGCTATGTCCTCTAAAAAATTAACTTGTGTGGGATACATTTATTATTAGACAATTTCAATGTTAAACAACTGAGTGCTGACATTGACATTCTGTCAAATTGCTAAGATACGAAGTTAGTATTTTGAATTTGTTTTACATTTTTCTCAAAATACCGATTTTCGTTTTAGGCCCTTGGCGCCCTTACAATTAAAAAAAATCTCATGGTAAATGCTAAATTCGGATTTTTGATTAAAATAACCTTTATTATGATAGCTGGTTGGATTTTTGAATTTTTTTCAAATTTTTCTTCATTTTGGGGGGGGGGGAATTTCAAAAATTCAAGTATTTGTAAAATATTTGTTTAATTATTCCTTTTTAAACCCTATAGTCATATGTTGGAAAAATCCTCTTTTATTTGCTACCCCATGTTTTTTGGAGTTTTATAAAACTTTTGACCCAAATTTTGAGCCCTGACGTTCCGAAATTTTGCACTACATTTAGCTTTTTGTAAAAAATATACCCACGTGGATTTTGCGATTTTTTGACAATTTCGGGCCCTTACATTTCTACCTCCCCCCCCAATATTTTTGGATGGATCAGTTTAAAAAACAACAGTGTTGTGCAGGTTAAAAGTATGGATACGCATGCCAAGTTTAATGAAAATCGGTTAATCCGTTCAAAAGGTATTGTGAGACATAACTCAAATACGCGGTCACATCCCACACGGTCGAATAAAAACTAAGAACTTGGTTCACTCATACAAAAAATATAACGATATCGAAGAAGTAAAGACATTTAAGTACATGGGATCGATAAATGCCAAGAATGGTACAACTGAGCGGGAAAAACTGTCGTCACTGACAGATATTATTTAATGTAACGATTTTTATTTTTTTTTTATAGGGGGTGTAAGAAAGGACATTCTGAGGTACATAAAAGTTCAAGTGAACCAAAATATGGATAGACAACACATGCATAGAACAAGTAAGACATTTCAACTATCTTGGACGTGACATTACTTATGACCAAGATAGAGATATAGACAATAAAGTGACGAATTTCACAAGAATGTGTGGAACGATTTGGAGAACGTTGGGAAATAAATGTAGAAAAGAAACCCAAATAAAATTTTATAAAACAATGGCAATACCTACACTAATGTATGGTTCTGAAACTTGGCTCATAAAGAAAAAAGATGAACAGAAGGTACAAATAGCAGAAATAAAATTTCTAAGATCAGTTAAAAGGATTGTAATAGAAGGGATCATATAAGAAACGAGGAGATACGAAGTGATTTAAATATTTTTGCAGTTAAATAAAGGATTAAAGAATACAGAAGAAAATGGATTCAACACACAGATAGAATGGAAGAAAGTAGAACACCGAAGATAGCGAAATATTACAACCCTAGAGGCAGAAGAAAAGTTGACAGACCTAAGAAAAGGTGGACTGAGGGAACTGGAACAGGCCGCTAAAGCCTAAAACCGTTGACAAGATGATGATGATAAAAGTTCAAATACTGAGGACGGTAGTCAGATCAACTCTTCTTTACGTAAATGAAGCTTAGCAAAACATAAATCCAGAATAAATGCCATTGAAATTAACTCCGCAGAGACACTGAAGAAAAATGCAAATGGATAGGATAAGGGACGAGGTTTACGACAAGTCTTCCCCTTGTCCAGGGTTATACGGCTGATGACCACAGCGGAGGTGATGGTGGAAAAGAGGAGCATCGAAACAGCTGATCCTGCGGACCCAAGTGCCTTTATTTTCGGGTGGACCAATTTCATAAACAATAGAGTTCTGTTGGGTATAGGTATGGGCAGGCAATAAACGTAAGACATAAGGCCACGTGTGTTTCACGTTTCGAAAGTTATCGTGAGACACACACCAATATATAGACAGACAAATATAAAACGATCGAGTTAAAACTGAGAAATCGTTTAATTGCGAGTGTTATCATCATCATCATCATCATCATCTTCACAACATGGCATAGGCAAGGTGCTGCCTGTCCCGCCATTTCTTCCTGGGTCTACCCACACACCTGTGCCTGTAGGTTTGTATTTTCAGACCGGACTTGGTCGGCCAGTCTGGAATCTGACATTCTTTCTACATGTTCTTTCCACCGTTGTTTATAATGCTTTAATTTTTCATTCTAGTTATAAACTTGCAACTCTTCTCATTCCTCATACGGTCAAGTTCAGAACACTTTTTAACACGTCTTAAGAACGCCATTTCCGAGGCCTGCATTTTACTGTCTTATTTTTTGCCATAATTCACACCCATCGGATAGTACATGGACTGCCATAACTTTGTAAAACTTTAATTGCGAGGATCAGTCAATAATTAAAGACAAAACGGCTGCAGAAGAAAAACGGTTAGTAGGCACAGAGCGAAAGTTTCAGAACTGTAAGTTGGCATACCTGTGATGAGTCCTGATCAGCTGTTTGATTGGAATTGTTTTGTTTATAATTTCAAATTCTAGTTTAACCACGGCGAATCCTGTTGAAGTTTCGGCATTAGTTGAACAACGTGCAGTGATCCGTTTTTTTGCTTTCTGAAGGTGAAAAACCGAAAACATGGATTCATCATTATGAGCCGGAATCCGAAAGACAAAGCAAGGAGTGGAAGCACACGAGGTCACCTGTCAGGAAAAAGGTCAGACGATTTCCCTCAATCATCATTGGGGGAAATCATGTTGACGATCTTTAGGGGTGCTGGAAACCCGTTTTTGTGAATTTTTAGAAGTTTAGTGGCCAATAAACAATATATACTACTCTGATATGCCTATCAATAAAGTGTAAAGCCGGCAGTGATGCGGAAACGTCCTGGATTTTTGTGCAAATGTGTCATTCTGCTTCTTTATAACGCCCGTCCACGCACACTATCAACTATCAGTTTTAACACGTGAAACTATCAATAAATTCGCTTGGGAGACTCTACCTCAGCCTCCCTACAGTCCAGACTTGGCTCCATCTGATTTATACTTATTCGACCCACTCAAGGAGGCGTTTTACGACGAAGTTTTACGACACCGATGACGTCGAGGAAAATGTCCTAAAATGGCTCCGACCGACATCAAAATAAAGATTTCATTGCAGTACCGGTAGGCATAAAAAAAGCTTATTCAGAGATGGGACAAGTGGTGCTGACGATTATGTTGAATATTAAAAATGCAACTTCGTCGTGCTTATTTGCTAAACTGCTAAGTGCCATGTTCTGGACGAGGCCTTTCAGTGTTTCCACCATTTTGAAGTCCTAAATCACGACAAAAAATCCCACTGGAAGCCGTATATATACCCGTGAATCTCCCTCCACGGCAAGTCAATTTGTAAACAATTCTACAACTCAAATCCCTATTAGGACAGCTCTGTTAACCACGCCCCTACTACTTGCTACGAAGCTTCGTCCCTCCCTTTATGAGCCACACCAAGCTTTGTCAACTTACCTAACCCCCGACGGAATACACATATCTCACTCTTCCAAAATATGAAAAAAATTTCGGATCTTTTCGGTTAAGTGGCAGCATGCAGTGAGCAATTACTCTACGTAGCAATCGCCAGTAACAACGCATTTCCCCCTCCAACACATTTTGCAACTATTCCATGGTGACAGCGTGCCCTGTGACTCTGTATGCCGCAATCGCAAGTGTAGTAGTATCGTTGCGTATCATGAATTTCCTTCAGTTTGCAGCACAGATTCCCGACAAAGATTCAGCGACACAGTTTATAAGAGACAAAAATATTTTACATAACCCAAGAATTTTTACGAACGGCGATCAAATGAAACTGTATACGACAGGTAAAGACCGTTGGGACTGTCGGGTTACGACAAAGGACTGTCGGGAATCCAAACAAGTGCGACAGGATACATTACTAAATAATTCTCGATTAGATTTCTGCACAACCGTATACTTCATTAACTGTTGGAGTAAGGAGTACGCAACCGGGCAATATTGTCAAGATGAGTTGGAAATGAATCACTTCACATGCATGCATTGGAATTCATACATGCGAGAAGTGTGTGAGCACCATTTTATATAAATATAAATATACAATATAAAAATATAAATATAAAAAAAATATGTCAAAATGAAAATAAAAATACAAACTGTAGCTGGTTATCGCTACGTGTGGAGGGGGAAATGCGTTGTTACTGGCGATTGCTACGTAGAGTAATTGCTCACTCCGTGCTGCCACTTAACCGAAAAGATCCAATATTTCTTCAAATATTGAAAGGCCTCGTCCAGAACATGGCACTTACCAGTTTAGCAAATAAGCACGACGAAGTTGGAGTTACGGAGACTGATAATTTAAATAACAAGATTAGTTTTAAAAATGCCATACCGATTAAATAAACCGAATTTTCTCTACAGCTATTTGTGTCTTTAATTATTCAATGACTCTCGTAAATACGAGTCGACATACAACACAGCGCTATACCGTACCCAGCTGCAGTCCGGAATACCCTTAACATAATGCAGTATACGTACTGTACATAGTATTGATCTGCTGTATGCGGCACAACATTGGCTCAAACAATTAGCATGCACACCTTTGATAACCACAGCCACACTATACGCAGATCAAGGTCGCATGCTGAAGCCACATTTATAAAAAGGATCGCAGGCGCGGCGCCCTAATGGGACATACATTTGGTTAACGACAATCCATGTTTTATTTAAAACTAGTAAGTACGCTCCCTGAGCTGCAGAACTGGCTCACTATTTTAAACAAAGTACATTTTATTATTACACAAACTTCGATATTAAAAGCACGACATGCAAAATTTACAAAACACGTATGAGGCCAGTGCTGATATATGCTTCAGTAACCTGGACGACGACAAAAATATCGAGAGACTTCTAGGTTGCTTTGAAAGACGGATTCTAAGAACAGTATTTAGAGGAGTACAATATTTAAAGGAATGTGACGCAGGCGCTATAATTATGAACTATACCATCTTTACAAAGAGCCGAACATTGTCAGGATAATCAAAATACACAGGCTAAGGTGGGTTGGACACATAGAGAGAATGGAGGAAGGACACGGTACGAAACATATCTTCTACCAGAAACCAATGGATAGTAGAGCACGGGGAAAGGCCCCGAAGCAGATTCAAAGATCAGACAGAGGAGGACCTCAGAAAGTTGAACATAAGAAACTGGAAAGCCAGGGCACGCAATAGGGAAGAATGGAGTCGACTCTTAGAGCAGGCCAAGACCCACCAAGGGGGTTGTAGAGCCACGGCTGATGATGAAATTTCGATATTTGATAATTTTTAAATTATGGAGAAATTACAAAATCCCGATGTTTCTGCTATTTATTCAGTAATGTAACAAGTGTAGAGCACACAGTCATACTCTAAAAATTAGAAACATTAGGATTTGGGTTACAATTTATTTTACTCAGACACCCTGCTGGATTTTCATAATTTTTTGTTCTAATTCCTGATCGTTTTTTGAGCTCATCGTAAAAATGTCGTAACTTCGTAAAAATTTTGAAATTTCCAAAACGTAAAATTGCATTCACATGTTAGTTAAAATCCTCTTTAATTTGATACCCTAAATAAATTTTTACAATTTTATTTAAAATTTTCGCCCACTTTTGGGGCCTGACGTCCAAAAGTTTTGGAGTTTTTAAAAGTAAACACTGTAGTGTTCACATTCTGATTAAAAGTTCCCTCTATTCACGGTAAATGCTACAATCGGATTTGAGTTTTAAATGCCCTTTATTCTGATACCTGGCTGGATTTTTTTTTTCAAATTTTGTTTCCCTTTTATGGGAACAAAAATAGCATCCAAAAATTTAGATATTTTTCAAAATAAGCACTACATTCAGATTTTGGATAAAATTATCTTTGATCTGATACTACACATGAGTTTTGCGGATCTATCAAAATTTCGACCCACATTTTGGGCCTGGTGTTCCGAAATTTTTAAATTAAAAACAATGAACACTATATTCAGATTGTGGTTAAAATTTTCGTTAATTTTATACCGCACATGGGTTTTTGCGATTTTTTCACAACTTTGATACCGTCACATATTTGCCTCCCGCCCTCTTACTTTTGCCAAGATCAATATAAAAAACAATACGGTTCCGTAGGGCAAAAATATGGTCACGCATGCCGAGGTTACGAAAATCGGTTGATGCGTTCAAAAGTCATTGTGAGACATAACTCAAATAGATAAAGAAACAGACAGGGAAATGCCACACGGTCGAGTTAAAACTCAGACGCTTCCGTAATTAATTTTAACTGTATTTAACAAAGAGCACACAAGGTGGTAGAGTTTAACAATGGTTTTTACGAGGTAAAAAAAACAATTTATACATTGAGATGAACTATTTACTATTATTATTGAAGTTATTACTATTATTTGTGAACATGTGGCTTTTCAACTAAAAAGAAAAGAACCAGAAAATGTCAACAAAGAGAGAGGATACGCTTTTGCCTAGTTCAGTACAGTGTGTTATAACAATATAATATGCCCGACGTTGTGTGCGTCAATTTATAACACAATTTATAACATTTTACTACTGTTATACTATCTATTTACTGTCCCACGTGTGGGAGCCAAGTTATAACAATTAACACTTGTTTATGCCCAGCGGTTGACGCCAATTTAACTTTTTATTTTTATGCTCTTTATCTCAGGGTAAAATATAAATAAATGCTCAAATTTTCTTATAAATTGTTCTTCGATTTATTACAATTAGCTATGATTGATTATCATACTTTATCATTGACACATGAACTATATAAATTCTAATCAATATATAAACATATTCATTTTCATAAATCTTATTTCATTACTCATATTCATAGCTCTAATAATTTATTTATTGTAATTCTTATTCAAAGACAAAACTTTTAATAATAATATTCTTAAATTTAATATATTACGACATTGTTAATTATTGATCTGGATTCATTTAAAAATCGGTGCTCATAGATAAATTTAATTTCCATAATTTCCTAATATTATTTAATTTTGTTCTAAATAAAATTTTATCTTAATCCTTTAATTAAATCTTATGAGTTCTTTAAGTGAACAGACATTGGACCTAATACTAATTATGGCATGAAAATTTTACTTGTGGTATGTATCCAAATCTGGTAGCAGTTCATATTGTGTGGTTGTCATGTTGATCGTCTGGCGTGTCTGCGATATTTCCCTCTGGATTAGCAGATTGTAACGTGGTCTCCTTGGAGTGACACAAGACACTGCACAACACCAAACTTCACTCACTCGAAATTAGTTCGCGTTAATTGTTATTATAGTTATCCGCTTCTACAGCCATTATTAATTATTATTTATTAACAGCGTATGGTTTGAATTACTGTTGTTACGGGTTTAGTTCGTTTCGTAATGTTACTCGATGATAAAGTTGTTGTTGCATATTTGCACAACTAAATTACAGCGTTATTTAATTATCATTTGTGTTGTATTAATTCACTTGTACGTCACTAGTAAAATTACAGTTTTCTCTTTACCGAAATTTGTTCTAGTACGAGCTTACTTTTCTAATCATCGTACCGAATTTCTCTAAGTCCAATAACTATGGAAATCTCGGTCGCGGACTTACACTCCCGTTTCCGACAAAATTTTTAGTTAAACTCCCCGAGCGCGCCTTTCTCGCGTCCCTATATCGAATTCCATATTTCTCCCACTTACTTCCGATTTTTCTTACGCTGTTTTCTAATTGGTTCTACTTTACGACTCTTCAGATTTAGAGACCACCTATTTTTCCGAAAGAACTTCTCTGATAGGCCTTTGGATTCCCACCAGATTCCTTCCCTAGGTCACTACACTGAGGTCGTTGTCGCTGCTAGATACTGTAGCAATAATTCTTGCCTGTCACTTTTTTGGAGTAAACAAAACAACCCTTAACTTTCTCGTCAAGTATTGTTTTCGTGCATTTGGTTGTTCTAATGGCATCAACTATTGTTACTTACAGGCCTTACCAAACTTCCTTTCAACACTTCTTGCTTGTGTTCGGACATTACTCCGAGCTTCTCTCTTCTCAGTAAGGTCGAAGTCCTGTCGTTGACCGTTTGAGTCTTTCAATAACATATACCCTTTTTTGTTTCGCTATATGCAGCTGGCGTGTATACGTATTCTGGTCTATTGTTAATACCTACAGCTGCTCTTCAAATGAGTTCGTTTACTTTTGTGCCCTTTTTTCTACGGATTTGAGGTAGTTGTCAAGGTTTAACGTTTCTTAGTATGGAGAGCGATGAACTCAGCCTATTTGCCGTGAGCGTGTTGGGGCTGATATATGATTTTATTGCCTGTCAGTCACCTCTGCGTTTCACACAACAATTCCCTGTTACGGCGCTTAAAGATACATCTCTACTCAAAATAAGAAATTTTCAAAACTTCTGATTTTGGCGTTATATCGTCCCCGAAATTTGTCGCTTTGGATGGATTTCATACATCTAAAAGAGATTCAAATTTCTGCGCCTTGTCATCGAGGTTTAACATGACGAAATGCATACATTTTATATTCCTAGTATTGGCTCATCATCCGTTGGACGTAGTGTAATGGATTTGCTACCTGTAGTGACCCACTGCGGGCTGTTTATTATGTAATGTAAACAGTACCCCAGGACCCTTTTTCAAAACACTTTCGCTTCCCGTTTTTAAATGAATCCGTTACATATATCTTTTAACTTTCTTTTCTTACAACCCTTACTTAACATATAATTATACTTACAAACTAATCTTTAGACATTAAATTTAAACTAGTCATTCTGCATCAATTTAAAACAATTCCTTACATATCCCTTACAGGACCTATAATATTTACAAAATTATTTTAGCAAGTTTTATTCAATGCTAGCATCATTTATCATATCAATAAATTTTATATTTCTGTAAAATAATTTTTTTTAGAATTCTCTCTTTTCATTGTACAATTTTACACATGTTAATCATTATGTTAACCTTTAATTTAACTATTCATTATTATATTCACATTAATTTACTCTATATTACCTTACAGTATTTATAAAATACTAATTACTATCAAAATTGTTACTAATTCACCAATTACATCTTGCTATTCTAATAATATTATAGATTTCAATGACATAAATTAATCAAGTTTTCTACAATAATTCGCTATTAATGTCCTTTGATAGTCCATCTTTTACTTATTGTAACTTTTCAATCATTTCACTATTTAATTGAATTTTAATAGTCTTGCATCACATATACATGTACATATCACTATTCTAATTTTATTGATTGTTCGCATTCAATTGTTATATTAAACACATATATTAAACAATCTTATTCTAACCATATTAATTGTCCTTACACTTGCATTCGTTTAACACACATATATATTGTCTATGTACTTATGTTAACTTAATTATCGCTAACATTTTCAGTTCACATTTCGTTATCTTGAAGATTATAAGTACTACTACACTTGTTAGTATTTTACTTCATAGTTTATACAATTATACAATTATCATTTTAGTTTAATTAATGTTAAAATTATTACAATTTATTTAATATTCTATTGCGTCTTACAATTGCTTTATAATTCATAACCTTTCACTGGCGTCAACTAAGAATCTGAATGATATCTTTTTCGCGATCATATCAGGATAGTAAACGTCAGGACTCGGTTCTCCTTTCCTTTCTTTACATTCTTCTCTATGCCGTATCATTTTACTGGCATTGGTTTTCATTTACCATTTACTTTATTTTATTCTTATTATATTCATATCTATTTATCTTCTTCGGCTAATGTATTCTTACACAACCAATTTTACCTAAGGTATTTCACCCAATATTATCTAACTTAATTATTAAATTTTCGGACATTCTGAAGATTGTTTTCTTTAATCCGTTACATTTAATTACTTTTAATTTCCTATTTGTGGAGACATAGTTGTACGTTTTAAGTCAGTGCCGTTACAACACATTTTGTTGGTAAATAGTAACACTTACCCTGCAGTCGGCCGTTGACACCTAAACAATTTATGACCTCTCTCTCTCTCTCTCTCTCTCTCTCTCTCTCTTTTACGGTGTGTTGAAAGTGGATCTTCCCATCCCGTTCGACAACTTCCCCCGGTCATATTACCATTATTTATGTACGCGCTGAGTTTTTTTTGTCGTTTCTTCTTTTCAACCCTCTTACAAATACGTTTTTTGACAGCTTGTGGCGTTTTAATTATTTTCGTTTTCCTGTCCGCGTACTCACATAATAAGGTTTTATTTTCAAGACTTCTAAGAAATCTCATCTTCATCGCTTGAAATCTTCCTTTCGTTCTCGTACCAATCTTCACAATATTCTTGAATGGCCCAGCAAATTTCATCCTTTTCTTCTTTCGTGCTACTGTAGTTCGCCTTTGATAATCATCAGAACTGTTTTTCATCTTCTTACTCTCAGGTTTGATTCCAAAATTTTTACGCACCTCACCAGTCCTAGTTCTAATTTTTCTATCAGTACTGGTAATATTAACTGTAGTATTCAATTTTTTCTTTTTAATTCTCTGCTTTTCCTCAGCCTCCGTGTTAGCTAAATCAATTCTCAGGTGATAACCCTCATACACATTACCATTTGCTTCCAAAGCACGATATGCACTATTTTCATCAGTAAAACGTACATATGCATGGATATTTGTTCTGTCTTTATGAAACTCTTTCTTAATGATAGTACGTCTTTTGGGAAATCGTGGATCAGATATTGCAGCATATCGCAATCTCGTATTTATAATCGTACCAAACTTTCTGAAGTATTTGACAATTTTCTTTTTTGTAATTGTGTTTGGTAAGTTGCCAACAAACACAGTACAAGTGTCTTTATCACCTTCATATCTACCATTAATAATTGTAGATATTTCTTTTGTTCTTGAGACATGATGTTCAGCCAATGCTTTAGTTGTTAAAGATTAATACTCGGTGTCAATTTGATCCATAGTATTTCCATTTAATTTGTTTTCTTCCATTTTTTCTGATTGTTTTTGTAAATCAGTACCCACCTGGTGGATTTGTCCTCGTAAATCTCTTCTCATTAACTCTATTTCTTTGTCTAATTTCTCGGCGAGTTGTTTACCTATTTCTTCATTCTGTTTTTTCGTTTCTTCAATCCTTTCGTCTATGTGTTTTCTGGTTTCTTCATGTCTTTCTTCATTCTTCTTTTCGGATTCTTCAAATTTTTGTTTTATGAATGACATTAACATTTGAAAATTTGCTTCAGATGACTGCGACTGTGATTGCGGTCCCCGGGCGCCATTCTCTTCACTCGTTGTAGAGCTCTCTTCATTCACCACATTTCTGTCCTCAGATTGCTCCATCCCCATCTGATTGTTAATTTCGAATACCTCGGAATTTTCTTTCCCTGTCGCCATTTTTGCCTTTCGTCGGGTTATCATTCAGATACTTATCGACAACTAACAATAATAACGTTCTTATTCTACAGTATTAACATTTACTTATTTAACTTAGTGTATCTCTAACCACTGTCTGTCACTGCCCTAGCCTAATTTCTTTAATTAAGCCCCGGCGCCAATTTTATAACAATAATATTTTATATGCTCTTTATCTCAGGGTAAAATATAAATAAATGCTCAAATTTTCTTATAAATTGTTCTTCGATTTATTACAATTAGCTATGATTGATTATCATACTTTATCATTGACACATGAACTATATAAATTCTAATCAATATATAAACATATTCATTTTCATAAATCTTATTTCATTACTCATATTCATAGCTCTAATAATTTATTTATTGTAATTCTTATTCAAAGACAAAACTTTTAATAATAATATTCTTAAATTTAATATATTACGACATTGTTAATTATTGATCTGGATTCATTTAAAAATCGGTGCTCATAGATAAATTTAATTTCCATAATTTCCTAATATTATTTAATTTTGTTCTAAATAAAATTTTATCTTAATCCTTTAATTAAATCTTATGAGTTCTTTAAGTGAACAGACATTGGACCTAATACTAATTATGGCATGAAAATTTTACTTGTGGTATGTATCCAAATCTGGTAGCAGTTCATATTGTGTGGTTGTCATGTTGATCGTCTGGCGTGTCTGCGATATTTCCCTCTGGATTAGCAGATTGTAACGTGGTCTCCTTGGAGTGACACAAGACACTGCACAACACCAAACTTCACTCACTCGAAATTAGTTCGCGTTAATTGTTATTATAGTTATCCGCTTCTACAGCCATTATTAATTATTATTTATTAACAGCGTATGGTTTGAATTACTGTTGTTACGGGTTTAGTTCGTTTCGTAATGTTACTCGATGATAAAGTTGTTGTTGCATATTTGCACAACTAAATTACAGCGTTATTTAATTATCATTTGTGTTGTATTAATTCACTTGTACGTCACTAGTAAAATTACAGTTTTCTCTTTACCGAAATTTGTTCTAGTACGAGCTTACTTTTCTAATCATCGTACCGAATTTCTCTAAGTCCAATAACTATGGAAATCTCGGTCGCGGACTTACACTCCCGTTTCCGACAAAATTTTTAGTTAAACTCCCCGAGCGCGCCTTTCTCGCGTCCCTATATCGAATTCCATATTTCTCCCACTTACTTCCGATTTTTCTTACGCTGTTTTCTAATTGGTTCTACTTTACGACTCTTAAGATTTAGAGACCACCTATTTTTCCGAAAGAACTTCTCTGATAGGCCTTTGGATTCCCACCAGATTCCTTCCCTAGGTCACTACACTGAGGTCGTTGTCGCTGCTAGATACTGTAGCAATAATTCTTGCCTGTCACTTTTTTGGAGTAAACAAAACAACCCTTAACTTTCTCGTCAAGTATTGTTTTCGTGAATTTGGTTGTTCTAATGGCATCAACTATTGTTACTTACAGGCCTTACCAAACTTCCTTTCAACACTTCTTGCTTGTGTTCGGACATTACTCCGAGCTTCTCTCTTCTCAGTAAGGTCGAAGTCCTGTCGTTGACCGTTTGAGTCTTTCAATAACATATACCCTTTTTTGTTTCGCTATATGCAGCTGGCGTGTATACGTATTCTGGTCTATTGTTAATACCTACAGCTGCTCTTCAAATGAGTTCGTTTACTTTTGTGCCCTTTTTTCTACGGATTTGAGGTAGTTGTCAAGGTTTAACGTTTCTTAGTATGGAGAGCGATGAACTCAGCCTATTTGCCGTGAGCGTGTTGGGGCTGATATATGATTTTATTGCCTGTCAGTCACCTCTGCGTTTCACACAACAATTCCCTGTTACGGCGCTTAAAGATACATCTCTACTCAAAATAAGAAATTTTCAAAACTTCTGATTTTGGCGTTATAGTTTTTTAATCGCAAAGAGAAATAGTACAATGAAAACGGATTTTAAGGAGACGACACACTTTTTTGCTCGTTCAAAGTTAACAAAGATGTCAGCGCTTTGAAGAGAGAGGACAAATTAAAAAGAAAAAAGAAATGTATTTTAGTTTTGGAATACGAAAACTAATGTTATCATCGTTTCACTGTTCTCAGTGTAGGATAACGCTCGTGTCAGCTGCAAGCTACAGTGTTCTTTCTGAAATGAATTGTACGTTTAATATGCTTAATTTATAGGCGTAACGTAATGGTACAGTAACAGATTGCAGAAACAGTCACGACACAGAATGTTCTCCAAAAAATGGTGACAAATTTTTGGAAATGATTCTACTCATTAAACTGAAGGAAACATGTCCAATAAACATATGCCGAAAAACGTTCGTTTTTCGTCTGTACGTATTTTTTAAAAAGAATTAATTATTGCTGAACGGAACAAGGCGTGGAATTAAAATTTAGAACACAGTAAGTGTAGAATTTCTTATAATTTCGTTCATATATTCTCACGTTATTCTCGTTTTTAATAATAAATAAATTATATTTATTTTCCTCATCATACTCATCACCACTCCAAGGACTAGGCCTTAGACCTGTTCCGGAACCCATCTCCTCCTCGGTCTACCGACATCTCTATTCCCAGTAGGGTGATAACCCAAGGCAGCCACAGGTAGACGGATATCAGGCATGCGATTCAAGTGTTCGTACAATCTCCTTCTGTGGTCTTCAATCTTCTGGTGCAATGATACAATGTTTAAATCGCGTCTAATATCCTCGTTCCTTCTCCGATCCAAGAGGGAACAACCTTGCGTCTCTCTTAGAAATTTCATTTCGGCTGTCTGAATCCTCTGCATGTCCCTTTTACCAAGAGTCCATGTCTCACTACCATACAGGGATGTGGGGACAGCCACAGTTTTATAAAATTCCATTCGGGTATGCTTCCGTGTTTTATTTTTCAGGTACCTATGAATCGTTCCACAGATGCGTCTAAATTTTGTTAGTTTACTATCCTAATCAATATCAGTTCCATATGAGATACTGCAACCCAGGTAAAACGACTAACCTGATCCAAAATCTGGATACTCGCGACTATCTTAGTTCCTATAGGATACCTCCCTGAAACGCCATCGTTTTAGATTTTGTAGCAGAGATCTGTAGCCCATAGTCTTGTATGATGGTATTGAACGTTAAATATCGCCCGCTGTAGCTGGGCTTCTGTTTTTACTGTATCATTACCTTGTCATCTCCATAAAGCAATGCATTCACATGAATATTTCGCTGAAGTGATATTCCCGAGTCAACTTTAGCTGTTCATCGCCGAAATATATCGTCTACGTAGACATTAAAAAGTGTCGGTGAATAGGGCACCCTCGTCTCACACCTTTATTTGTAGGAATATCTTCTGATAATTTAATTTACCATTAAAATTTTTTGTATTTCTTACAAGAATATACTTGTTATTTTTTTATACTAAAAAGGAAGGAGGAGGAGAAGAAAAAGAATGTTAAGAAACCTCAATTGTGCTTAGGCAGTTGGTAACACTTTTTTAGCCAAACATTAAACAAAAATAGCAAGACTTCTTACAGTCTGAACAGTATAGAATAATATTTTGTAACATTTCACTTTTCCGGGCTATCGGGACTGCGGTTCCGATTGTCTGTGTTCACTTCCAGACGTTTCGTACGTACCCGTGACGGACACCTTAACGTTTTTTGGCCAATCACATCGCTCTTCCATTCTGATAGGTTTGCTTATTGGGACAGAACAGTCTTTGCTTGATTCGTTTGCGGGAGTTTATGATCTGTGTTCCCGTGTCACTGAAGATGTCCGTCACGGGCAGGGACGAAACGTCTGGAAGAGAACAGAGCCAATGTGGACCACGGCCTAACTGGCCGGAAACTGTGATAATATAATCACCGGTTAAGAAAGCTTACGTTCGTTTGTTCCGTGTAACTCGGGCAATATCAAGCGTTCAGGCAAACTGTGGGTAGAGCAAACGAACGTTTTTATGTCGAATCTAAAAGAATAATTCACTATCAACGGAGTACAATGAAAGTAAAGGACTGATATTCTTAATTAAGCTACTGTTGTTGCTTTTGATCTGCTACGCCAAGGTCAAGCATTTCGATCAATGACAGTAAGACTGGAATACACATACCACAAAAACTTCCTGAATGCCTTGCACGTACACAATGTGGATCGTATCGGTTAATAGCAACCGTTTCTCAAGTTGAGAAAACGGCAGTGAAGGTCGTACCGACTTATCGAGGAAGCCTTGGCGTAGACCAGAATTATATCGTAATTAGCGGCCACAAAATCGATGCCCCACATAGCAATGTTGGTGGTGCTGCTGCTAACGCTTCTCATGATCGTAAAGCAATTAGCGAGACCCTTACTGTAGTGTGTGTTTGTGTTATACCTGCGGACTAGCTCGTCTGTGGAAATTAATGGCTCCCTCTTCATTTTAAAACATTAAAACGCACACGGTAGTTTCACACAATTTTTATATTGATAAACTCTGACAATTGTTTCAGACTTTTAGGTTATTCCCAAAAGCGTTACGTGAATAACGTGTAATTCTTCAAAGAGTTATTATTAATGTACGAGGGCGATTTGAAAAGTTCACGGCCTACCGTAGAAACAAATGTGTGGCGTTTCTGCTTTTTACCGCATCGTGGCGCCACGTTCGCCCCACGAACAGCAGTGAAGCGTTACGTCATTACCCCGTTAAGGAAGTCCGATTCTTCTAAGTCCTCAAAATAACCGTTTACTGCCGCTTTCAGCTTGTCATCTGAGGAAAATCGCTCCCCCCCCCCGAAAATTTGGGAATAGATGAAAGTCAGATGGCGCTAAATCAGGCGAATAAGGCGGATGGTGCAACAGATCGTACTTCAACTCGGCGATTTTTGCCATAGACACAACGCATATGTGAGGGTGTCCATTATCATGATGGAAAATGATCTTCTTTGCTAAACCTGTCCTTTTTTCTCAAATTTTTAACTGGCCCAAAAGGTTAGCGTAATACTGTCCATTTATCGTTTGACCCTTTTCACGGCAATCTAGTAACAATATCACCTCAGCATCCCAGAAAAATGGACCCACACACTTTCCAGCCAACAAAATCGATTTTACCGATTTTGGAGGCGGCGAATCACTATGCATCCATTGTTTCGACTGTTTTGTTTCTAGAGTGAAGTAATAGACCAAAGTTTCATCAGTTCTTACAAATTTGCGAATAAAATCTTTCGCATTTTTCTTAAAAGGCCCAAACATTCCTGAAAAGCTTGCATTCGCATGCGTTTTTGGTCACTTGTCAACAAACGCGGTACCCATCTTGCAGACAGCTTTTTCATACCTAATTCTTCAGTACGAATGTGATGTACCCTTTCATCTGAGATGCCCACAGGCTTAACAATTTCAGACACCTTCAAATGGCGATCTTCCAAAACAATATCGAGCACTTTATGGATGATTTCTGGTATAGTGTCACTTTTCGGACGCCCATTACGCGGGTCATCTTCCAAACTTGCACGACCACGTTTAAAGTCAGAACAGATTTCTCCATTTTCAGCGTTGCTGTGAGATAACCTTATTTATACAGCTGTTTCTCCGCAACAATGACTTGGCCCGACTTGACGCTTCACAGCTGGTTCGTGGGGCGAACGTGGCGCCACGATGCGGTAAAAAACAGAAACGCCACACATACGTTTATATGGTAGGCCGCGAACTTTTCAAATCGCCCTCGTAATATAGTCTGGTTTAATGTTAATCTAGTAAGCTTCCTGGCCTGCAGAACTCGCTCACTATTTTGAACCAAGTACATTCACTATTTTTGTATACATTTCGATATTAGATAATTTTTCAATTACGAAAAAAGTTACAAAAATCTCGATTATTCTACTATTTCTGTAGTAACGTAACATTTGTAGCGCACACAGTCGATACAAGAAAAATAAAAATTCGAAACATTCGGATTTGGTTTACAATTACTTTTATAGTCTGGCACTATACTAGATTTTCATAATTTGCTTTTGAATTTTTTATCTCTTTTTTTGGGTCTTGGGGTTCCAAAATTTTGGGATATCAAGAAATTAACACTACATTTAGATGTCAGTTAAAATTCTCTTCAATCCGATATCCCACATGAATGTTTTGGGATATCAAGAAATTAACACTACATTTAGATGTCAGTTAAAATTCTCTTCAATCCGATATCCCACATGAATGTTTTGGGATATCAAGAAATTAACACTACATTTAGATGTCAGTTAAAATTCTCTTCAATCCGATATCCCACATGAATGTTTTGGGATATCAAGAAATTAACACTACATTTAGATGTCAGTTAAAATTCTCTTCAATCCGATATCCCACATGGATGTTTTGGGATATCAAGAAATTAACACTACATTTAGATGTCAGTTAAAATTCTCTTCAATCCGATATCCCACATGAATGTTTTGGGATATCAAGAAATTAACACTACATTTAGATGTCAGTTAAAATTCTCTTCAATCCGATATCCCACATGAATGTTTTGGGATATCAAGAAATTAACACTACATTTAGATGTCAGTTAAAATTCTCTTCAATCCGATATCCCACATGGATGTTTTGGGATATCAAGAAATTAACACTACATTTAGATGTCAGTTAAAATTCTCTTCAATCCGATATCCCACATGAATGTTTTGGGATATCAAGAAATTAACACTACATTTAGATGTCAGTTAAAATTCTCTTCAATCCGATATCCCACATGAATGTTTTGGGATATCAAGAAATTAACACTACATTTAGATGTCAGTTAAAATTCTCTTCAATCCGATATCCCACATGAATGTTTTGGGATATCAAGAAATTAACACTACATTTAGATGTCAGTTAAAATTCTCTTCAATCCGATATCCCACATGAATGTTTTGGGATATCAAGAAATTAACACTACATTTAGATGTCAGTTAAAATTCTCTTCAATCCGATATCCCACATGAATGTTTTGGGATATCAAGAAATTAACACTACATTTAGATGTCAGTTAAAATTCTCTTCAATCCGATATCCCACATGAATGTTTTGGGATATCAAGAAATTAACACTACATTTAGATGTCAGTTAAAATTCTCTTCAATCCGATATCCCACATGGATGTTTTGGGATATCAAGAAATTAACACTACGTTTAGATGTCAGTTAAAATTCTCTTCAATCCGATATCCCACATGGATGTTTTGGGATATCAAGAAATTAACACTACGTTTAGATGTCAGTTAAAATTCTCTTCAATCCGATATCCCACATGGATGTTTTGGGATATCAAGAAATTAACACTACGTTTAGATGTCAGTTAAAATTCTCTTCAATCCGATATCCCACATGGATGTTTTGGGATATCAAGAAATTAACACTACATTTAGATGTCAGTTAAAATTCTCTTCAATCCGATATCCCACATGGATGTTTTTATATTGTTACGACATTACAGAAAGTTCTACACGTTTCTCCGCGATCCCAGAAGAGCCCAGCTGTAATGTTGGAGCGCGTACGCTACACTTAACATGCAACAAACGAGACTATTCCAGACCAGATCGGTCGGCGCCATGTGTTCAAGGCCACAAGTGTCATCAATAACGCTCTAGTGTTTTCGAGTAGTGTTGACGCGTATTATGGATTATTCTGGAACACTTGTGCTATATATTTAAATAGCCATCACCTGCCGCTTAGTTCAGCTTACGTCGGGCGATCACACAGTGAGTTTGAGTGGCGATTTATTCAAAGAGGTTCGAAGTATTGTGGCGAAGTGTTATGATTGTGCGGGACTCTCTTAGTTAACATTACTATGCGTGTGGACAAATTTTGCTCGTATCATTGTACAAGTTGATTACAAACTGTATTCGTGATTAATTAAAGCTGGTGATTAGTGACTTCATTGTTGTCTTGAATTTTGTTTTCCACTATATAGTAAAATTCACTAGACATGAATCAACCGTTTTCGTGCTAACGGCGCAGGTTATGTAATGCGCACGCGTCAACAGGGAAACAGTTTATTTTTCTCTGAGACGCTGTGGAGGTTATTGTGTGACTGCTTTTTAAAAAACATCAGTATTCATCAAAAGTGAAGCGTTTAGTTTCATTTCATTTGAATAAGAACAGCGTAATAGTAATAGATAATGCCTCCTACCACAATGTACAAATAAATCCACCTCCAACATAATTAACAAAAAAATCTCTCTCTCTCTACTTATGCACCTAAGCATTCAAAGAATTTCGACGAAACCGAAACATCGAAGCATGATAATGTTTTTAGGCTTTTGAAACGTATAATGTGGATTACGTTTGGTGGATTACGTAAATCATTTCCAAACCACAGACGATCACAAACAGAGGATGTAAAACCAAATTTATTCTCACTAAAACGTTTGCTAAACTCAATGTCAGCAGCGATTATTTCTGTCTTGATGCGTTTACATATCAAATTTCTAGACTGTGGGGAATCGAAAGTGTGGAAGCGTTACGTTTTTCGATGACGATTTTTGTGGAATGACCCCCAGCCTAAAAACATTATCATGTTAAAAAGGCAGACATGATTACCTGGTTAAAAAACCATTACATTCCTTGTAGTCCATCTATGTTAAAGCCTGAGCTGTATGCACTAATTAAACAAAACAAACCAACTTAAAAAACTTTTAAAATAGATGCTATTTTGGCAAACCATGGACATTCTCTTTTACGACTTCCACTCTATCAGCCGGATTTTAATCCTATGGAACTGACTTGGGCAACCGTGAAGAAGAAGCGTGTTGAAAGAAAAAACGTTCATTTTTCTGTAGACAGTGTCAAAGGAATTTTATTGTATTTCTCCTGCAGACTAGAGATCAAGGCGTGACGTCATGAAAATTGAAAATGAGTACGTTAGATCGGACCAAATAAGGGATACTGTAACAGATTGTTTAGAAAGTATTGTAAGACGAGATAACAGTGGTGATAACAGTGACGGAAATATTAGTAGGGTGAAGAACTGAGGTAAATAATTATTGTAATTGCAAGTAAGTAAATGTGCTCTATGGTACTTAAATAGTTTCAGCCTAATTGTTGCATTAATATTGTCTCTCCTGTTCTTTAGAGATAGTTTATATATGCTTGTTTTGTAAACACACGCGCGCGCGCACGCACGCAATCATTTCACGTACGAGGCTGTTATTAATGTTACTTATTCAAACAAATTAAGATGCCAGAGCAATGTGGATCATATATTACTACGTTTTTTCGTGAATCGTTAACACAAAGTGTACACATTCCAAAATATACAACGATTGCTGTCTAGGCTCGACTTTCCAGAAACATTGCAACAGACACAACACGCCAAGTCACTGTTTACAAAATAATGGCAGCATTAAACATTTTATAACTGTGTGAAATCTTTATTACATTGTCTCTTTCTGTTGTGTCTGACGCTTCTTTCGACTTACAAAATGTCCACGTTTACTGTCGTAATCGAAATCAAAACTTACCTACAACCAAATTTTTAGTAGGCTATTTAGTAACTTAGTGAAAAAATATAGAATTAAATATAAAACGTACTAAACTGTAAAAGCCCTAAAAACCGTTAAAAGAATAACAAAAGAATTTTAAAATTATAAGAATAATTGGTTAGTAAAAAGTTAGGTGAGTTAGTAAAAAGTAAGTTACATATATCTATGCGCGCGCGCGGGTGTGTGTGTGTGTGGTGTTGGTAGGGCTGTAAAATTTAGTTTGGTAAAGTATTTAGTAATATAATTAAAAATATAGCCAATGAAATGTAAAAAACAAACATAAAAAACTTTAAAAATTAAAAATAAACAATTGAAAACACAGAGAAGACTAAATAAATAAAGGTATAAATATAATAAAACGAAAATAATTGTGAATCGACAAGGCAGTGTAAGTGCTTTATTCCAGCTGTCATTATAAGCGATATCAGTTTTTAAATTTTAGTACTTTTATAGGGAGAAACGTAAATTTTACGATTTACTTTCATTTTTAATTAAGGAAGCGTAACTTCGGCACATTAGGTATAAAAAGTTAATCCGTGCCAAAATAGATTACTCATGTCATATGTGTGTCTTACTCACAATTCAGAGAGTAGACCAATATTTTCAACTGCGTTAGTAGACATTTTCCTCTCTCGTGGCTTCCACGGCCCCCGACGTTTACCCACTACAACCTGCGCGCTGTATCATGTCTGTTTAATTTTACTTGTACCATACGATGATCAGTTAGACCGTCGTAACATATTTTATCAAAAATCTCACCCGCTTTTTGGGACGTTAAATCCAAAGGTTTTGAAATGCTAAAAAATAAACAATATTTTCAGACTGTGATTTAAAAATCCCTTTAATTTGATATCCCACATGGGCTTCTGCGATTTCTTCACAATTTTGAACTCAACCCCCACACAGTCTTGCCTCCTAACCTCTATTTTTACGGGAATCAATCTAAAAAACAATAGGGTTCTGTAGGATAAAAGTGTGGACATGCACGCCAAGTTTTACGAAAATCGGTTGGTACGTTCAAAAGCTATCGTGAGACATACCCCAAACAGACAGATAGACAAATGCAAACGGTCGAGTTAAGACTGAGAATCGCCTCGCTCGGTCAAATATGTACTGTAAAGTAAAAAAAAACTGATGTCATGCACGTTATAATAAAGTCTTAAATTTTCTGTTGGGTATCGTGTCAGTAATGATAGTAAATGGCATCTCCCAAAATATACAATATTTAGGTTATGCATGTAACTTCATTCTAATAGAAGCTACAGGGTATACTGAATAGATATTGATCACTGAATTGCTATTTTAACACTTGAAAAATAAAAACAAATTATGTTAGCTTAATTGTGCTAACGTGATTCAGTTAATGCCGTGCGCCTCCCATCTTCACTGATAAATTGTTATTTAAAAACTTCTCATTCCTGCTGAACGAGTAATAAGTAAGAGAGAAAAATTATGGTACATAATGGAAAAAAGGTGTATGCCTTACGTTTTACAAGTCTAAGTAGGTCTATCAGCGGTGACTAAATATCGGTATGGAGAACCATACATGACTTCCATGTTCTAAGATTTATATTTAAAATCATTTTCGAAATGAAATATTTCCATAGAATCTACTTCTTTCATACACCTTAACCATAGTACTGTGGTCACTAACGTCTACCACCTCACGTTAGCGCATTCGATTTTCACTGACGATGGCAGTCGATGGCACTGCTGAAACGTCTGGTTTTGCAGAAAACATTGGACCACGGCCAAACAGCCCGGGAAGGAATTATAACAACAAACTACTTCTTTGTTGCCGATATAAAATATTATAAAAAATTATAATATAAAAAATTATCCCCTCCCCCTTCAACTACCCTTTTCATTTATAGATATTTCATCTACCTTTCTACAGTGGATTATTATGACCTTCTTTTCAGGATACTTTATTTATCAAAATTAAGTACTTTACTCTTGTTAAAACATAATACGTTGCAGGTAAACTACCCCAGAAATTAGGACGTAACAGAAGAGTTACAAGTTTTTAACTTGATTGAAACATTATAAGATTACAAACAACGGTGGAAAGAACACTTGGAAATAATGTCAGATTCCAGACTGGTCAAATACGTCTGGAAATACAAACCTATAGGGCACAGGTGTGTGGGTAGACCCAGGAAGAGACGGCTGGAGGGTTTTAGAAGTCGGAACAGACAGCACCTTGCCTGTGGCGTGTTGAAAAGATGATAAAGATGAAGATGGTAGAGTAAACCATCTTCTTGTATATTATCAGTCCAAAGCACTAAAGAAACCTGTGCTACAATTATTTCCCCTTGTTTTATTTTGTCGCTGATATCTTTAAAGTCAAAGTCATTTGAAACATATACTTTTTTTATGGTGTGTGAAATCAGAGCGACATTCCTACTTTTAAGAATGAGTCCATTACGTATTCTCGTCGATTAGTAAAAAAAGGAAAAAAAATAGTATACTTAAATCGGTCTGTCACAGAATCGATGACCTACATCATAGCCCGTCGAAAATAATCGACCATTATTTACTGTCATTACACCAAACAGATGATATAAAATTTATCTGGTTGCGATTTGTCAGCTGATTAAGTGTGGGTTATACAACAAGCGGTCGGTTGCAAGTCTGACTCACTCGCAGTAGTCCTTCGTTACCCAAACTTCGTAGCCACATTATACGGTATACGATAATTATCGTAACGATTACAACAGGAAGACCACGGGCCCGGCATAGTAGTGAATTATCAAATGATGTATATTACAGTACCTATGACGAACTCTTGTATACGGTTGAAGAAACAATAGAAAGGTTCTAAGGGTATCACGGCTGGTGTCAGTTGTATTATAAGTGTTTACCGGGCTGTTTGGGCGTGGTGTACGGTTTACAGACAAACCAAACGTTTCGACAGCACCACTGGCTGCCATCATCAGTGGAATTCGAGTCTAACCTGAACGCGGGTTGTTAAAAGTCAGGCCCACAGTACTGTTGTAAAGGCTGAAGATGTCCCGCGAAGCTACCTGTACTTATAAATTCACCAAGTCCCACGTACAGGTAAAAATTACACCATCAGCCAATCAGAATAATGCACAGGTAAAGACTGCACCATGTTACGGCTGATTTTGTAATCTTTTACCTGTACGTGGGACTTGGTGAATTTATAAGTACAGGTAGCATCGCGGGACATCTTCAGCCTTTACAACAGTAATGTGGGTCTGACGTTTAACAACCCGCGTTCAGGTTAGATTCGAATTCCACTGATGATGGAAGCCAGTGGTGCTATCGAAACGTTTGGTTTGTCTGTAAACCGTAGACCACGGCTAAACAGCCCGGTAAACACTTATAATACAAACAATAGAAACGTTTAGATTTGCGCACGACATTGTCCATTGTCCTGCAATAAGAAAACACGGATGGTTTAGAAAGAGTATAGAAATATTATTAGGAGACCAGTTTGTATTAAACGTCCAAAAAAAAAAATAAAACAAAAATTACGAAAAGTTCTAGGATCGAAAAAGAGGGTTACTTAAATAAAAAAAATTAAACCTAAATAAAAGATAATATACGGCTGTAGGAGACGAACTGTGGAAGGCGAAACAGTAGTAGTCACCCAAAGACGCAAACATCTAAAATCAGTAACAACAGATAAGGCTGATTGTGAAGAAGATATAGAAATGCGTTTGGAAGAAGGGGGATGAGATTACATCCTGTCACTATGTTGTTGTGCCGGTTGTACGGCAGTATTGTTTGTCTGCACCCATCGTAACGGCAATGGGATCTTCTGACTACAGTGTAATGACATAAACCCATGGATGCAGCGGGACGCTGACTTGGCAGCTTAAAACTCGAGGGTGCGAACAAGACCTTCTGAGCTACTTCGCCATTCGTAACACTTGCTGAAGTTCACAATTTCCTGTGATCAATAAATATCTGCACCGTAGACCTCGTTCGAAAATCTTCTGGTGCTTCAGGATAGGCTAGTCTAAATCAGTCTGTCGATACTTGCATCAAACTCTTGAAGACTCTCCCCGGAACGTTGTCGCCTTGTTCTCAACTGAGCGTAGTACACATCTAGCAAATGTTTATCACCGTACCGCAATTCTAGAGCTTTAATCAATTCGTCATAGATGTTCTGGCTGTCAAGTAGCATTGCGGCAGGTCCTTTTAAAGCGAGAACGAGTGAAACTGCTTCGTCTTACTTTATCCAATTACTTGCGCATGCAGCGGCTTCAAATTGCCGAAGATATATCACCCAATGAGTGCTTCCATCAAAGGTTGGGACCTTGACGTGAAATGCCCCAGCTGCAGGCAAAGTGACTTTCTCTATTGGCTGTTCAGTCTTTATCACTGGTACAGTCTGTTCAGAAATTTCTTTTGGTTGTATCTTCATGAACTTACTTCACTTTTAATTTGTTCTCTTATGTTTGCCATTGAGTCTTCCATTGCAGATATTTTATTTGACATGGATTCTTCTATGACAGATATTTTTGTAGGCATCGATTCTTCAACACTCAAGACAGATTTTTCTACTTCAGCTATTTTTAATGTCTTGTACCTCCAATATTCTATTAAGTATTAAGCGCACCTCACCCTAGTCACCATGTAGGAGACCCAATTCTTAGATACTATGTTCTTGCATCTGTTTCTGCATAGCTTCAAAAAGAGGTTCTGTTTTATTCGCTTCCTTCTTACGTTTCTCGTCTTCACGTTCTTCCGATTCGAGCAACAGTGTTATTTGCCGTTCTTTTGCTTCTTCTCTCTCCCGTCGGCGTTCCTCTTTTGTCACTTTCCCCTCTTGTTGTCGTTCTAATTATTGTTGTTCCTGTGCCTGCCGCAGCAGCGCTTAGAAAGCTTCCATCATCTGACTGGTATCCATGTTTACAGATTAGTTATGAATTACACTACCCTTGTACAAAGCGTCCACTGTCTCCACTGTTAACGGTTCTGTCGCACTTCTGACACACTGTTACGACGGTCTACTTGATAGTCGTATGGTACAGCGGAAAACAAACTACAAGACACCAATGAAGTCACTAATCACCAGCTTTAATTATCACAATTAATAATTTGTAATGAACAAGATTGTCTCTTACAACAATTCAAGTAAAATTTGTCCACACGCAATAATAATGTCAACTATAAAGAATTCCGCACTAATTACAACACAACAACACTTCGTTACAAACACTCGATCCGCGCTAAGGAAATCGCTCAGTGTCAACTAACTGACAAGCCGGCTGCTATGACTTTTATAGGTAGCGCACGTCTTCTAGAAATTGTCCATCCTCAATTTCACACCACTTAGTGTTCTCCAGAAGGCCCTGGAACCTAGTTGAGCGCGGCCTTGACTAAGACACACATCAGCTCGGCTGGGGAAGGGATGGGTGGAAGAAGTTCTAGGATGTCCGACACGGTTCTCATTACAATATATATGAGCACAGTAGAGGTAACACGTATAGTTTATGGATCAAAAGTGTTGAGTACAACTAAAAACCAAATTAATTTCTCTCAAACATTTAAAATCTTGGCTAATGAACAGAAGGTCGGTTGACTACCTTTATCATCCTGCATATCGTTAATAATAATTTTACCCATACGAGATGCTACTATTAGCAAAAGTTTAACTTTTAGTTAAGTTTGTATTTTATGTATAAAGAGTATAGCTAGATTTCTTCTTGGAATTTGATTGAAGCCACAACTAAAAAATTTGAATCTTTCGAAATGTGGCTTTACCATAGAATACTGAGCATTTCATGGATAGCACATATAACTAATGTTGAAGTTCTTAGAAAGATGAAGAAAGAAAGGGAAGTTATTAACACAGTGAAGATAAGAAAGCTTTAGTATATATGGAGCATCTCATGAGAAATGAACAGAAATTTTACTTATTGCAGTCCATACTACAGGGAAAAGTACTTGGAAAAAGAGTAGTTGGTCGACCGAGAATCTCATGGCTGAGAAATTTAAGGACCTGGTTTGGCATGAATACAACTCACTTATTCCGCGCAGCAGTACAGAAAGTTAAAATAGTCTGTATGATATCCAACATCCCAAACTGATAGGAACTATACGAAGAAGATAGCTAGATTTAGTTGAGATGTAAAAGTATTCATGATTTGTTTATCACTACAAATTGTTTTAGTATATTGTTTATATATTAAAAATTGTTAATTATTTTATATTATCAATAATAATTAAATCCTTAAATTCGTAGTGACCGTCTATCAATGAATTTTTCAGTGAAGGGTTTGTGAGGATCGGTCAAAAATATAACACAAATTTTAACTTATTTGTGTCGACGTTTCGACAATGTTTATCGTCATCAGGACCTGTGTATGAATACAAAAGAAATGTCAAACACAACAGAACAATATAATTGAGTTAATAATAATTCTTAATACTATATCTTGGCTGTAATTATTGATGTGAATTAAGGTTAAAAATTATTATTTCAATAGGGGTTAATTTTGAAATGTTAAGGATCTATTTTCTAGTATATGTTAGTATTCAGTATAGTCTGTATAAGTGTTCAGTGAATGCACAATAAATATTGCAACGTTTTATTTTTATTATTAAGAGGTGGGTTCTGTTTTTTTTTTTAATTTGAATTAGATTTAATTATTTTATAGGCCTAAACCTTTTAATTTTATTCTTCTAGAATTTATCCAATTTAATTTAATTATGTTGATTCATGTCATTCAAACTTGATTGTCATTCAGTTGATTCAAACTTGTCACATTAATTATTATTTGTTTTCGTTGGTTTTGATAAAAAAAAATTCATAAAAAGAAAAGTTTGGTTCGATCGTAATATCGAATTGGCTAATAATATAGGTTATCTGCTTAATTCCTTGTTTACGTTGAAGTTCCAATCGTCAATGTGGGTTCACTCTTCTTTTATTACTAAAAAATCCTTTAATCTTAATTTATTTTATAAATAAAACTCATTTAAAACCAATTGATTATATTTACTAACCTTTATTTTATTTAAATTCAGTTTGACGACTCGGGTCGAAATAACTTATTGCCCGTATCGACTCCTTCATTCAGTTCGATTCTTAAATAATATTTTTATTTATAATATTAATTCTTGGGTTCTTTTATGACTGCTATTGAAAAGTTCAGAAATGCATACACGAAGTACCATACATCACAATCATTTAAATCTTATCTACTAATACAAAAGAGAATTAATTTTATGTAAGTATGACAAAAATAATAATTTAATTCAAATTACCACAACAAAGTGTCATGGCGTCTTTACCCAGAGTTCCAAACAAAAACAAGATGGCCGCTTGTTGTTCACTTAACTTGATGTGAAATTCTTTACCACCAGTTTCTTTCAAATAAAATAATGTATGCAATATGTCCACTGTGTTTATATTAGTTTTCTTTTTTGCTTTTTTACTAGTGTTCTGTTTAAGTGTTCGTTGAGTTAATCTTGGTGTTGTGTAGTTGTAACCGTGATATATTAATAAGGTTATTATCTCACCATCTAGTTGATGTACCTATTCACTTTAAGCTTATTTTTTAAGATATTCTTTTTACTTGTTCTTCTTTTGATTTATGATTATTATTTTATATTAGCTTCAATTTTTCTTCCATCTAATTTGTATTCTGGTTTTATAATAATTTTACTTCTTTTCTTCAACTCAGATTTGATCCTTTGTTATACTTTTTAGCTCTTGGCTACACAGAGCTGACCTGTACACTTTTATGTCTAACAATACCGGGTGGCCCATAAGTCAGTTGGCACTAGCAGTATGTAGACGCTCGATTGACTAGCATAGTAGTTACTTGACTTGACTAGAGCAGTAGTTCCCATAATTCAGTTGAGATTTGAGGTTATGAGGTTAGGTCGATGTTGATGTGTATGCTGTTGTTAGCGCTTGTTCGTTGTTTGTTGTTCGTGTTGTAGGCGTACAGAATTCTGCGAATGGTACGCAATACGACAAGAAGCCGATCCACAATTTTACTAAATCATTCTTTGGAGTGACGAGGCTACTTTTAAGCTGAATGGTACAGTGAATAGGCACAACTGTGTTTACTGGGATACTGCGAATCCACATGTGGTGATAGAGACAGAGTTAAATGCTCCGGGTGTTACTGTTTGGGCAGGGATCTTTGCCGGTGGGATCAACGGACCTTACTTTTTTAATGGTACAGTGAATGCTGAAAGTTAGCTACAAATGTTTCACGAAGTGTTGATGGAACTAGAAAACAGTCCACTTTTTGAACACCTGCAGCCAATTCGAGAAAAGTTGATATGGCAACAAGATGGGGCCCTCACCCATCACCCTCACTATGGACTGATTGTGAGAGACTTTTTGAATGCAACGTTCGATGAATGGATTGGCAGACGGGGTCGTGTTGAATGGCCTCCACGTTCTCCTGATCTTACCCCGATGGAGTTCTCGGTCTGGGGTATACTAAAAAATGCAGTGTACTCCGTGAAGATTCGTGATGTGGAACAATTGAAGGAATGCATTCAGTGTGAATTTGAACACCTACAGTCCCTGAATATTTCGGACATAATTTGTGCTTCAGTGCTTCGAAGATGTCAAATTTGCATAGAAAAGGATGGAGGCCACTTTGAGCATTTCTTGTAGGTCATGAGAACTATGCTATTAACTATCTGTATGCGTTATCTGTATCTGTATCCCTGCTGCACCTCTACAATGAAAGTGCTATTTGCAATTTTGCCAACTGACTTATGGGCCACTCTGTAGAATACAAATTTTTCTTCTGCCCTCGACGAGTTTGACCAAAATTAGCTAAATTCCTATTGGTCAAAACTCCGGGTCACTAGGTCATGTGACTTATAATTATTTAAGATTTACTATTTTTATGTTTCCTACTCACAATTACTCCCTAATTAATATTGAATAAACCTACACTTACTTTACATCATGATCTTCTTCATAAAATTACAAGTATTCTGATATCTCACATGCCATGTGCGAGTGTTATAATAATTGTTTTAACAATTTTGCCAAAATTCTATTTCCTAGCCCATTACATACTTTAGCATTTATAAAGTTATTTTACTAATTCATTAAAGTATTACAATGCTGTTCTTGATTTCTAAATAAGGCCTGACTTAGTAGTTATACAATTTCTTATAGTTTCACAGTGACAATAATTTGTTAGTTCGTTTATTACAAAGTTATGTTAGTTTGACCTATGTTTTGGCCCTTTCTTTAGTATAATCGTTTAAACTATAAATATTATGTAGCCTCTTGGCTTAATCCCTTTTGACTAATTATAATTGTCACAGACAGACAGACAGACAGACAGACACACAGACACTTTTCGGAAAACGACTTTTTTTCATGTTTTGAGTGTAGTAGAATCAGAATCTGCAATAATCTCGAACACGATTTTTTTTGCCATCACCATACTTCCATTCCTTAAGGAATATGGAAGTAATACATTGGTAATAATATGAATTAACAACTTAGAATACTAATGGCTCACAAATTAAAATATGATAGGTAGTCAATACTACTACTATCTGAACTCTATTTATTACCTAGTGTATTGCACTTTGGTTCAGTTTGTTATGTACACTTGTGTTCACTGATAATTGCTGTTAATTTCCACAGTCCTTTCTGTGTTTAGCAATTATCAGCTCTCACTTTTTCTCACTCACTGGTTATTCTTCTCACTCTTAACTCTAAAATTACATAGTTCTTTCCTTATATTATTAATTACACTCATCATTATTTATTGTATGGTACTTCTTTTTGTAGTTTAGGTACTTTTTATTTTATTTCTTTTACCTAGGTTATGGGAATGTTCTTATTATGGTCAATTGTATATTGTTTTTATTTATTTATTGGCCCCTTCATATCGTTACGTTACAATATGTGACAAAATTGTTGGCGACACGAGCTAATCGGCCCTACGAAAGACTGTGTTTTGTTGAATTAAATATAAGTTATAGCAAAGACATTAATAAACCTTAACTTGTCGCTGCTCACAGTATGCAGTGAGCAGGTAATTCCTAGTGCTGTGAATGTAACGGACATTGTAAACTAAGGAAAAAAAAGACACAGGGAAGGATTAAGGGCGGTTGAATCGGAGAACTGGAAGAGACAGTTGTAATTTGACGAGATTAAACATGGTTAGAAACGATGAAGTACGAAGGAGAGCTGCAGTAGGCGTAGACGACACAGAATCCATTGAGGTAAAGACATTGGCCGCCTAAATAGAATGTGCGATAAAAGGTGACCTAAGAAAATATGAAAATGAGACCCCTAACAAGAAGAAAAATCGGTATGGAGAACCATACATGACTTCCATATTCTAAGATTTATATTTAAAATTATTTTCGAAATGAAATATTACCATAGAAACTACTTCTTTCTACTTACTGCTTCAGCCTTAACCACAGTACCGTGGTCACTAACGTATACCGCCTCACGGTAGCGCACTCGATTTTCACTGATGATGGAAGTCGATGGCATTGCCGAAACGTCTGGTTTTGTAGAAAACATTGGACTACGGCCAAATATTCCGGGAAGGAATTTTAACAAAAACTACTTCTTTGTTGCCGATAACGTTGTACACATATATATAAAAAATATGCATAAAATTAATGGCTTGTATAAGTTAATGATTGATTTCCATTAAGTAGTGCTCAAGTTTCCAAAGCTTTAATATTATGATGTCCGTAATTAAAACATCAGAGCAGGTTTAGTGTGTATGAGGGTACACCGTGGACAAAAATTTTCAACATTTCCTATTGAGCGTTGCTTACAATAAAGCTGTGAATCTACAGTGTACGTTTCACAGAACAAACACGCGGAAAAGAAGGAGCGCTCCGAAGTCACTCATGGACCCTCAGCATCTTGCAGAGGGTTCATTCCCTAAAGACGAAAAGTCTGTCTATGAATCGTTCCTCTGTAAACACGTGCAGTTACACTCCCCAGCGATCCACAGGAAGCAAATCGCTATCCACGCTGGACACTTTTTCGGCTTGCATGCGTTATGTTGGTATGGGTTCGGCACTTTCCATTTAAAAACCGTGCAAATGTAAGAAAATAAACATGAATGAGGCCAGAAATAACGCGAACTGTGTGTGTGTGTGTGTGTCTTCCCTGCCTTTTCATTGCGGTAGTCATAATAATAAAATGGAAACGTAAACAGTACATAACTGAGAAAAAAATACATAAATGAAAAAACTATAATTTTATTGCCTGGCAACAAAATTATTTTATTTTTAACAATTACCATTGTTTGAAAAAGTTTAAATGAATTTTCAAGTACTTTACTCTTGTTAAAACGTAAAAGGTTGCAGGTAAACTACCCCTTCCCCTTAACCGATCTTCACCAAAATCAAAATTCCTAGAGTCCTCTACAATTCAGGGACGTATGCAAAACATTATTCGATTCTGTTTGAATTTGCGGCTCTTATCGTTTGCCATAGAAAATACGCTTGATAAAAAAACGTTGCTGGTAAACTACCCCTTCCCCTTAACCGATCTTCACCAAAAACAATAGGTCTTGAGTACTCTACAAATCAGGGCTGTATGCAAAACATTATTTGATTCTGTTTGAATTTGCGGCTGTTATCGTTTGCCATAGAAAATACCCTTGTTAAAAAAATGTTGCAGGTAAACTACCCCTTTCCCTCAACCGATCTTCACCAAAAACAATAGGTCTTGAGAACTCTACAATTTAGGGCTGTATGCAAATAATCTTTTGATTCTGTTTGAATTTGCGGCTGTTATCGTTTGCCATAGGAAATACCCTTGTTAAAACATAAAATGTTACAGGTAAACTACCCCTTTCCCTTAACCGATCTTCACCAAAAACAATAGGTCTTGAGAACTCTACAATTCAGGGCTGTATACGAAACATTATTTAATTCTGTTTGAATTTGCGGCTGTTATCGTTTGCAAAAAAAAAAAAAATTTCCCTTGATAAAAAAAAACCGTTGCAGGTAAACTACCCCTTTCCCTCAACCGATCTTCACCAAAAACAATAGGTCGCGAGTACTCTACAAATCAGGGCTGTATGCAAAAAATTATTTGATTCTGTTTGAATTTGCGGCAGTTATCGTTTGCCATAGAAAAAAAATCTACAGACAGACAGACACACACACAGACAGACAGACACACAGACACTTTTCGGAAAACGACTTTTTTTCATGTTTTGAGTGTAGTAGAATCAGAATCTGCAATAATCTGGAACACGATTTTTTTTGCCATCACCATACTTCCATTCCTTAAGGAATATGGAAGTAAAAAGTCGGTATGGAGAACCATACATGTTCTAAGATTTATATTTAAAATCATTTAAATATAAAATGAAAAATTTGACAAGTTTGGCAAATCGAAATGAAATATTTCCAAAGAAACTACTTCTTTGTTGCCGATAACGTAGTACACTTAAAAAATTACCCCCTCCCCCTTCAACTACGCTTTTTACTTCCATATTCCTTAAGGAATGGAAGTATGGTGATGGCAAAAAAAATCGTGTTCGAGATTATTGCAGATTCTGATTCTACTACACTCAAAACATGAAAAAAAGTCGTTTTCCGAAAAGTGTCTGTGTGTGTGTCTGTCTGTGTGTCTGTGTGTCTGTCTGTAGATTCTTTTTCTATGGCAAACGATAACTGCCGCAAATTCAAACAGAATCAAATAATTTTTTGCATGCAGCCCTGATTTGCAGAGTACTCGCGACCTATTGTTTTTGGTGAAGATCGGTTGAGGGAAAGGGGTAGTTTACCTGCAACGGTTTTTTTTTAGCAAGGGTAATTTTGTTTGTTTGGCAAACGATAACAGCCGCAAATTCAAACAGAATCAAATAATGTTTCGCATACAGCCCTGAATTGTAGAGTTCTCAAGATCTTTTGATTTTGGTGAAGATCGGTTAAGGGAAAGGGGTAGTTTACCTGTAACGTTTTATGTTTTAACAAGGGTATTTCCTATGGCAAACGATAACAGCCGCAAATTCAAACAGAATCAAAAGATTATTTGCATACAGCCCTAAATTGTAGAGTTCTCAAGACCTATTGTTTTTGGTGAAGTTCGGTTGAGGGAAAGGGGTAGTTTACCTGCAACGTTTTTTTAACAAGGGTATTTTCTATGGCAAACGATAACAGCCGCAAATTCAAACAGAATCAAATAATGTTTTGCATACAGCCCTGATTTGTAGAGTACTCAAGACCTATTGTTTTTGATGAAGATCGGTTAAGGGAAAGGGGTAGTTTACCTGTAACGTTTTATGTTTTAACAAGGGTATTTCGTATGGCAAACGATAACAGCCGCAAATTCAAACAGAATCAAAAGATTATTTGCATACAGCCCTGATTCGTAGAGTTCTCAAGACCTATTGTTTTTGGTGAAGATCGGTTGAGGGAAAGGGGTAGTTTACCTGCAACGTTTTTTTAACAAGGGTATTTTCTATGGCAAACGATAACAGCCGCAAATTCAAACAGAATCAAATAATGTTTTGCATACAGCCCTGATTTGTAGAGTACTCAAGACCTCTTGTTTTTGGTGAAGATCGGTTAAGGGGAAGGGATAGTTTACCTGCAACGTTTTTTTATCAAGCGTATTTTCTATGGCAAACGATAACAGCCGCAAATTCAAACAGAATCAAATAATTTTTTGGATACGTCCCTGAATTGTAGAGGTCTCAAGGCCTTTTGATTTTGGTAAGGATCGGTTAAGGGGAAGGGGTAGTTTACCTGCAACCTTTTACGTTTTAACAACAGTAAAGTACTTGAAAATTCATTTAAACTTTTTCAAACAATGGTAATTGTTAAAAATAAAATAATTTTGTTGCCAGGCAATAAAATTATAATTTTTTCATTTTAATGTAAATCGTGTATGAGAGAAAATATATCGTTCGTGGTAGGCAAGCATATCTCAGTTATGTAATGTTTACGTTTCCATTTTATTATTATGATTACTGCAATAAAAAGTCAGGGAAGACACACACACACACACACACACACACACACACACACACACACACACACACACACACACACAAAATTCGCGTTATTTAGCGATTTGCTTCCTGTGGATCGCTGGGCAGTGTAACTGCACGTGTTTACGGAGGAACGATTCATAGACAGACTTTTCGTCTTTAGGGAATGACCCTCTGCAAGATGCTGAGGGTTCATGAGTGACTTCGGAGCGCTCCTTCTTTTCCACGTGTTTGTTCTGTGAAACGTACACTGTAGATTCGCAGCTTTACTCTAAGCAACGCTCAATAGGAAATGTTGAAAATTTTTGTCCACGGTGTACCCTCATACACACTAAACCTGCTCTGATGTTTTAATTACAGACACCATAATATTAAAACTTTGGAAACTTGAGCACTACTTAATGGAGATCAATCATTAACTTATACAAGCCATTAATTTTATGCATATTTTTTATATATATGTGTACAACGTTATCGGCAACAAAGAAGTAGTTTTTGTTAAAATTCCTTCCCGGGATATTTGGCCATAGTCCAATGTTTTCTACAAAACCAGACGTTTCGGCAATGCCATCGACTTCCATCATCAGTGAAAATCGAGTGCGATAATGTGAGGTGGTATACGTTAGTGACCACAGTACTGTGGTTAAGGCTGAAGCAGTAAGTAGAAGGAAGTAGTTTCTATGGTAATATTTCATTTCGAAAATTATTTTAAATGTAAATCTTAGAATATGGAAGTCATGTATGGTTCTCCATACCGATTTTATTTATTTATATCGTATTTCTTCTACCTTTCTATAGTGGATTATTATGACCTTCTTTTCAGGATACTTTATTTATCAAACTTATGTACTTTACTCTTCTTAAAACGTAAAACGTGGAAGGTAAACTACCCCTCCCCCTTAACCGATCATCACCAAAATCAATATTCCTTGAGCCTTCTACAACTCGGGCACAGAGGCAAAAAATTATTTGCTTCCTTTTTAATTTATCGTTCGCCATAGAAACAATTCTACACACAGACACTTTTCAGAAAATGACTTTTCTCCATGTTTTGAGGGTAGTACAAACAGAATCAGCCCTTATCTCGAACACGATTTTTTTCGCGATCACCACACTTCCACTACATGGAAGTAAAACAGGTCATGGAGCAAGATGGCTCCTGGGCGTGCACCCCTGGAAGGCGGTCTAGAAGGCCTGTTCACTTATGAAAGGTCGACCCTTTGTCACTGGGAGGTGTCCTGTTCTGAGTAAGGGATGTCTAAACTGACTCCTCGGGAGATCGACGGGCTCCAGGGGGCGGGTATGCTCGTCACCTGTCCCGGACCCCCTGACCATGCTTGGTGTTGCACTCGAGGTGGTTTGTAGTTTCGAACTCGTGGCATCGCTGAGGGAGGAGGTGTACCCGTAGGGATGTTATGGGCTGTTAAATCCTAGACAGTGGATATTGCGAACGCCAAGGAGAGAGTAGAGCTCGTTCGTTGTCGAGCGCTTAGTCACCGTCTTAGGTATTAGACTCCACGTCCATGGGGGCCAAGGGTTGTAGATAGGACTGCGATCCTGGGTCTTCCGTTACGAAACAACAACTTCTTTCTGTCATGGAGTAGGGGTATAGAAACTGCTATGAGCAGTAGGAGCTTCCAAATAGCAGATTGTAAGGACATAAGACGGCTGATGCTGTTGTAACCTATCGAGTGGCTGCTAGGCTACAACTGTTAGTTGTGGCTCCGGAGGTGAATTTAAATCATTGATATGAACCGTTCTTCTCTGAAGACAATTTATTGATGATTCCCAAATACAAAACTTTTTAAAGTTTTCTTTATAATAATAATTCTTGAAATTAACGTAATTCAACTAATTCAATTACTTTTACTCAACTCTAAATACCTTCAGTTATATAATTAGTAAAATAGTTTACCTTTTTCTTGTCCGTCTGGTGGCCTTTTCTCTATATTTAATTCAACGCGTTTCGGGACATATGCCCCATCATCAGGAATATCCCTTGTTGAAGTTCGTCGATCGTTAAAATATTAAAAACACTGTATATACAATTTTACACATAACAATAAATATAATATAAACATAAAAACACATAAAATACCCAAACTTGAGACACACGCGATATTGGTGGTGCGCACCACGACATGCTATAGTCGACTGCCCAAAAAAACATGGATCTAAAACCTTCAGTTACTAGTACTTAGTTTCAACAAAATAATGTAACTACTTTAGTTACTCTTTAAAAATTGACAAAGAACAAAAAGTACGACTGACTATCACTGGCTTAAGAGGTTCTCTTAGAACACCTTCTAACACAGATCAAGAATAAGTCAAAGTGAGACAGACGTAAGTTTTCTAAGAATTCTTACAATCAAATCTGTTTTCTCCAGCATTTGCTTGGCTTTTTATACACAATTCGTGGGTTGTAACTCTTATTTACAGTGGTGGGACGGTTCCATTCTCTTATTTCTGAAACCTTAACTATGATTGGCTAAAACTAACTGAAGTGATGGTAGTTTCTTAAAATTCTTATAACACTTCCTATTATTTGTTAAAAAGACTGCATCGTGTGACCCTACGTCACGATTTGGTGGAGTTTCACTCTTTTAGATTAAAGTTCTCACGGAGTATAACACCTGCTTTCAACAATGTTCACACGGAGTACACCTGCCTTCACACTTGTGACCCATTACTTGACTTACCCCAAAAGGATATCAACTTTATGGCGACACGTATGTGTTCTGTCTGGACCTTGTCACCATTAGTTCTTATTTGATTGTGTCTCGCCAAATGTCCTAAGATTAATACTTCCTTGACAGTCACGCTTATTGAGAAAGAGGGTGAAATCTTTATCAAACCGCGGAAAAGTTTCGAAAGTATTTTTATGTTCAAAACATCTCCTTGTCTGCTATACAGTCTGACAACTGTGTCTATCGACAAATTTCAACTAAAAATTTCTATAGCTTCACTTCTAATTTATGATATAATAACATTAATTACAACTGACAATTACAACAATGCTAGGATGCAGTAGACGTCTGCAGATGTAAAATAAGCCACATAAAACACGCCCCCCCCCACACACACACACACACACACACACGTGTGTGTAATTTGAAGGATACCGTGGAGAATGTGAGTGAATAGGTGTTAAATCTTTGTATTTGTTCATTATACCCGTGCGCAATCAGCCCACGCAATTACGTCACCCGCTTAAAGTGCAGTTCGCTAACTGCGAGCTACGACAGAGTTTAGTTATCCCTCAGCCTTCACTCGCTCAATACTCTTTTCTATTTGCTAGCCGCGGCGATGTGAACTTTGATTATTTGCTTTAACTTCTTTATATAATTTTCAATCTTCAATCGTTATTTATCTTGGCAATGTACGCCATACGTAATTGCATGGGCCGTGCGCTTTATTGAGTAATTGTCAATAAACGCTAGTTAACTCAAAATTTGTACAGTCCACTTCGTCTTTTAAAACATATATCCGATTCCTTAAACCAGCAGCACTTCGCATGAGAAATACCAACTCAAGAAATGCTCGAGAGCGTTGATCATGCACCATTTGGTCCTCCGGGCCGGATCATTCATTTCATGGATGATTCATTTCACTAATAATTTATTTCACGGAGCATTCATTTCATGGATTCAGTTTATGGATTTACATTTCAATTAGCAGGCCCTATCAGCATTTAACAACATGATTAAATCAACATTTCTTTAATTATCAACTATAACTGGAGCACGCATTGTACGACTTTTGGGGGACGTCATACTTCGCCGACCGGATCGTTCGAAACATTATTTCAACATTTGAACACCATCACCACGTGGCATTCATCACTTGGGAAAAATCCAAAGCATCCAGCCTATGCAGAATTCGACCACTTCAGACATCACCTGACAGGAATCAACAGTGTCTACATCGTCAATTCATGGGTGTCGGACGGGACTGCCAAGGATTCGACACGCTCTGAGACCTTCTTGAACATGTCGACAAGTACCACATACCAAGTGAATATAAATTTATGTTTCATATGATCCTTTCAATTTTACATAATTTTGTATACCTTTCAAGGGCATTCAACTAAAATAAGCAGTATTTAAAAAAATAATATAACTTTTTTCTTTATATCAGTTTCAATTTGACTATGAACTTAGATTTTTGCGAACTCAGAAAACTTATAAATTTTTCTGTGAATCAATCACAAACTAAAATAACTTAACAAGCTTATATTCATATTTTTTGATTTAATTGTAAATCATATTTTTAAATAGTTTTCATAGCAATAGGAATTATACTGTTATGTTGCATATGCTGTCTATATCAGTATTTAGTACATTGAATTAGTCTGAGATGTGTTAATCAATGGTTACCGCGTTGTAGCGTGACTTCATAAATTAGATAACCTGCATTGGTCTTGTTCATCTCTCTGCATTCACTCATTTTTTCTTATTATCGTTTCGAATCTTCAAGTAATACACAATCATGACTGATATGAAGGCGCTGATCAAAAAGCGTGGCACGATCAAGGCCTCTATATCGCGGATAAACACCTACGCGGATAATTTTGATCACGATATGCATGACCACCATGCGCTAAAAATAAAGCTTCGTCATCTGATGGAGCTATCCGCAAAATATGACGAGATTCAAACGCAAATTGAGTCTGATGACTCTGATTTTGCATCCGTTAGTGATAGAGTTCAGACGGAAGATGATTTGTGTAACACAGAATGCAAGTTGCAAAATTTATTAGATCATGCCGAAGAGATGAGCAAGAAAATACTAAATCAGTCCGAAGTCGTCACATTCAGTACGCCTCCTATTCAATTACAACCAATTAAACTACCCTGCTTCGCAGGTAACATAATTAACTGGCAACATTTTTACCATATGTTTGTGGAGTTGGTTCATGTCCGAACAGACCTGACCAGCATCCAAAAATTTCACTACTTGCACTCATCACTAAGGGATGAGGCGCTGAATGTTAAAAAGTCACTACCAATCACGCACGAAAACTACACGGTGGCCATTGGGTTGTTGAGAGCCAGGTATGACAGTAGATTGATTGTTACGGCGTATTATGTGGCTAATGTCTTGGGCATGAAGCACATGCAGCAGGACTCTATGGTTAGCATTTCCAAATTTATAGATGATGTTACCGCTAACATAAACGCTCTGAATTCATTAATTTTACCAATGAACAATTTCGAAATTATTTTTGTGCATTTTCTCGCCCAAAACTTGACGATCGCACATCTAGATTATGGAAGGAAAGTTTAACTGACGAACAGCTTCCGAATTACAATAACTTCATTACATTCTTAAATACTAGGCGCCAGTTGTTGCAAAATGTTAGCGCGCCGACTAGTTCATCATACGGAAGGCAAGTTAGCGATAAAACTTCTTATCGCAAACCGGCTAGACGCGCGGAGTTCACTGGGTCACTAGTACATACTCAGACAAGCAACAGATTTTGCCAGCTGTGTCGCGGCAATCATACACTGTCCGAATGCCCACAATTCGTGGCTTTACATCCAAGTCAACGGAAAGACGTTTTAATCAATTACAAGCTCTGCCTAAATTGACACGCTCGGGCCATGAAACCTCGCGTTGCCCTTCCAAATTTTCGTGCAGAGCATGTTCGAAAAGGCACCACACCATGATTCACTCTTCAACAAATAATTTTTCGAGCAGGAACAATAATCAATGTTCCCTAAAACTACAAACCAACAAATCAACTTTATTGTCTACCGCCGTATGTACCACAACCGATGTGCCGGTAAAAAACACCCGGTAAGAATCCTGTTGGATTCAGGTTCACAAGCAAACATTTGTACCATGGGCTTCACACGCCGCACGGGCTTAAAATTAAATAAGTCCGAACTGCCAATCACGGGCATAAATAATTCTCTATGCCAAGCCAATTTCAGTACAAGGGTGCGCCTAAATTCACGCTACGGGGATTTCAGTTTGAATGTACACTGCGCTGTTCTGCCCAGAATTACAAATAACCTCCCTACAGAATCCTTTAATATGTCATCATTAAACATTCCAAAAAACATATTTTTATAGCTGACCCGCAACTTAATTTTTCGTCACAGATCGACATATTACTCGGGGCACAGTATTTTTTGCAATTGATTGAGCCGACTAAATTCATTCGCAGTCCGCACTTTCCGATAATACAGGAAACAAAGCTAGGTTTTATCCTCGCCGGAAATTTACCCTTTAACGTAGACATGACAAAACCGGTTTCGTCGTTTATGGCTCGTGACGACAATAATGCCATCTCGTCACAGTTGAGGACCTTCTAGCAGTTGGAGGACGTTTCTTTCCGTACTCCCTCAGCTGAGGACGCGGAGTGTGAAAATCATTTCCTCACAGGCACCTTTCGAAACACTAGTGGTAGGTTTGTTGTGTCACTACCCCGTAAGACGGGGCATCTCGGCGATTCACTCCCCGGAGCAGTTCGCAGATTTCAGACACTCGAACTCAAATTCAGGCAAAACCCGTCTTTGTACAAAGACTATAGTAACTTCATGCAGGAATATTTAAACCTGGGTCATATGTCTCCACTCAATTCATATGATTTATCAATCAATAAGTCGAATATTTTTTACTTACCACACCATGCTGTCGTCAAGTCCACTAGCACAACCACCAAACTTCGCGTTGTTTTCGATGGCTCAGCCAAAACATCAAATGATTTATCTTTAAACGACACACTCATGGTTGGTCCTACGGTCCAGCAGGATCTTTTCTCCATCATGTCCAGATTTAGAACGCACCGATACGCACTCATTGCCGACATCGAGAAAATGTATCGCCAAATCTTGGTGTCCCCAAGGGATTCTAACTTGCAAAGAATTGTCTGGCGTGACGCTCCCCACAAGGAACTTAAACACTATGCTTTGAGAACAGTCACATATGGGACTGCAAGCGCTTCATTTTTGGCCACTAGATGTTTAAAACAAATCTCACAGGAAAATAGTATTCAACACCCCATAGCCTGCTCTGTCATTGCAAACGATTTTTACGTCGACGATCTCATCACCGGATCTGATAGCTCACACGTCTTCTTCTTCTTATTCTTTCTATGGCACTACAGCCCTTGTTGGGCCCTGGCTTCCTTCAAATTTTCCCCCCATTCTCCTCTGTCAGCAGCCATCCTCCTCCAGGAACGCACTTTTAATATCTCTCTTGCATCCTCATCCACCGCATCCTCCCATCTTCGCCTTGGTCTTCCCACTGGTCTTTTTCCATGGATTCTGGTATACAATAGTTTTTGTGGTATCCTTTCTTCTCCCATCCTGGCTACATGACCAGCCCACCTTAGACACCTTAGTTTAGTTATCCCTCAGCCTTCACTCGCTCAATACTCTTTTCTATTTGCTAGCCGCGGCGATGTGAAATTTGATTATTTGCTTAACTTCTTTATATAATTTTCAATCTTCAATCGTTATTTATCTTGGCAATGTACGCCATACGTAATTGCATGGGCCGTGCGCTTTATTGAGTAATTGTCAATAAACGCTAGTTAACTCAAAATTTATACAGTCCACTTCGTCTTTTAAAACATATATCCGATTCCTTAAACCAGTACCACTTCGCATGAGAAATACCAACTCAAGAAATGCTCGAGAGCGTTGATCATGCACCAATAGGTGACAGTATCTTCAGAAATGGGCGAAACAGACTGAAACCAAACGCAGAACAGAGCAAGCGAAAGGGGCTTTTGACGAACAAGACCTAGTGGGAGATCCAAAACGCTTATGCAACCGATACCAACAGCTATGAAAAGGGAGGGTGACGACTTCGAGACACACGTGAAGAAAGAATCCTGAATATTAGAAAGTGAGAATGGGATATCGATTAGAACTGCATTAAGCGAGTCGATATAACGAACCGGTCGACAGGTGCTTAAAGTCGAAACACAAGCGAAATGCAACGTTTAGCGAGTAGAGTGATTTAGTGGTTGTAATATTCTGGGAATCGTTGGCGGCTGCGAATAACCGTGATTCACACAGAGAACAGCGCGCGCGCGCGCACACACACACACACAAAATTCAGCTAGCTGCACTGCCAGAATATTAAAATAGTCCGTTTTCACCTTAACCCGCATTCGATTGCGATTGGCACCGATCTTACTCTCACGCCACGTCTACAATGCAATACCTTTATGCACACAGTACCATAATAAACGTAATACCAGTTAACTTCCTTTTGAGAGTATAAAATTAGATGATTATTTCAGTCTCTGAAAATGAAGTGATAATTCTGTAAACCGGTCTTAGACAAAACAAATTTGAACTTAAATAAGAAATGGCGACTCTTGAAACTAAAGAAAAACCGATAGTGACCTGTTATTAGTCTTAACACAATTATAAGATTCCGGACATTAGTCATTCTACGAGGGTCAGTTGAAAAGTTCGCAGAGCGACAACTGGAGCTTAGCGGTAAAACTAAAATGTTTCGTGTGCTGCAAGACTTGTATTTCATGTGAACTCCTGTTAATTTCCAAAGCTATCTATCAATTTATTCATTGTTCAGAAGTTGTTTAAAATTGTCGTGTCTTGCGTGTTTTGAAAAACGGACAAAGTCGAACATCATAGTGTGATTTTTTGTTAAAAATTGTATAACGCTAGTGGAAATTCAAAACGAAATTGTAAACGTGTCAGGAGATGCTGCGACTTCAAAACCAACGGTTTGTAAGTAGACCCTTGAGTTTAAACGTGGTCGTACGAGCATTGAAGACAGCTGGTAAAAATGAATAAATTAACAGATATATTTGGAAATTAACAGGTGTTCTCGCGAAATATACGTCTTGCACCACACGAAAACTTTTCGTTCTACCACTGAGCTATACATGTCGCTCCACGAACGTTTCAACTGACCCTTGTGTATACACATTACATGACAAGGTTTCGACTCCTAACCAAATCAGAGTCGTCCGTTTCAGGTGAAACAATAAATGAATGCAACACAGTATCAAACAAAGCAGACGGGTAGCGAGACCATAAACAAATATAGTATTTAAATAATAGTAAGAAAATCGACCAGGCGACCAGGCTATCCTGTCCGGCTAACAGATGGTTGTACACTCATCGAGTCAAATCTGAAAGCATTTCGGATTACAGACCTCCACATTGAAGACCAAGGTAATGGCTTTTCATGTAGTTAATCCCATACGAGCAAAAATTGTTGTAGAAAGCGCTGTTCTGGAGCAGGTCAATAATTTTGTATATCTGGGCTATAATCTGTCCCAATTACAAATAACTATGGAGTGAAGAAGCTACATATGTTCAACCATATCTACAAAACCATCAGGATAACTGTAAAATCAAAGAGTAAAGAAACATGCCTGAACTTGTACAAGGTGATGGAGCTCGCAACACTTCTCTATGGGACTTAGAATTGCGCTTTAACGAAGTCCCAAGCCAGAAGTATTAAAGTGCCGAAACGAGATTTCTCAGCCACGTGGCAGAATACACTCTTCAAGTTCGCAAAAGAAATGTCGATGTAAGGCAGGAACTGAATATTATGAGTATACACTCGATAGGATTGCCCAATATCGGCTAAAATGGTTGGAACACCTTAACCGAATGGATGACTGCCGCATCCTCAAACAACTACCGAATTATAAGCCGAAAGGACGGAGACGTGTGGGACGTCCGAAGAAGCGTTGGAGTGACCAGTTCTAGTCTGCCCGCTTGGGACCGGAACAAACCATTTTTGGTCTAATCATTGCTGAAGATAATGATGAAAATCAACAGTCTACTCACCATGAACGCCGTCTCGCAAAGTGGCAGGGATTCCTCTTCCAGTCACAAAGAAACGAGACAAAGGTGTCGTATCAATTTACTGTTAAGACGGCCTCTGATTTGGTTAGGGGTCGAAACATTCTAATTTGATCTGTATATAGGCCTACGATGGCTAATGCCTTGAATTTTATAATTTGCACGAGAAAGTATCACTGTTATTTTTCTAACACAATTGAGCACCGATTATCCGAACCTCTCGGGACGAGGGCCCGTTCGGATAATCGATATTTCGGATAATAGATCGTAAATTGAAAACATTATTTCTCTTTACAAAAAGAAAGGTTTTTATTATAAAATCATTTCTAACATACTGTTATATGATTACAGTAACCTGTATACTCTACTGTAATGTATTACCAAGGCTAAAAATAGTTGAATTAAAACTGAGTGTAATTAATAAAAACCAAAAGTTAATTTACACAAAATTATAGTTTAATGACAAACACTCTACTATAAAATTAATTAAAAATTAAAAAACAAATCAAAACATAATCCAGTACTATGGATTTACACTTTTTTGAAGAAATGATCTATCACTGTCTGCATCAAACCGATACCCCGTTTTCTCGCTGCTAAAGACTGAAGTCGGTTAAGATTCGTGTCCAATACATTACAACAAATAACTGTACTTTTCATAATCGATGCTCTACTGTGTCTGGGATATAGCTGGAAGAAACTTTAGAAACTCCAGATACAAATCCGCGAACACAAAACCGCAAAAAGATGTAATCTCAAAACGTAGGTCTGAAAACCCTGAAAAACAAAATGCCAAACAAATATCAAAACGACATAAAGAATTATTTCATTATTCATCGTTAACAACAGCGTAACACAGTAGACGTGTAAAAAGAGAATTAGAGTAAACGCCGGCCCCGTTAGGTTTCAAATCACTGAAAATGTAGAATGGATACTTAAGCAGTTTAATCCAGTTTACAGATAAAATGAACTGGTACGCCTGTGGTGAGAGTCTGACAAGAGCTGCGTACGAAGTGAAACATCTGGATCAGTGATATTGTAACGACTATTACGTTTCTCGGTCAAGTACACTCTAGACTTTTAGAGTGCTTGTTAACTACGCCAATTATGTTGGCATGGAAAATTATTCTGGAACATCTGCAGGCTGTATATAAGCAACAGCTGCCGTTTAGTGAGTTAGTTGCAGCTGGAGATTTATTCAAGTGCGGATCGTAGTATTGTGGCAAAGTGATGATTGTGTTTATAATTAATGTAGACATCTAATAGTTGACATTATTGCGTGAGGGAAATAAAAAAATAAATTATTGGTAATTTAAAAAAAATTAACTAGAATTACTGTATGAGAGTATCTTGTTTATTTCAAATTATTTATTATTATTCCGGCTGTACAATGTTTACACATTTTCCAGTACCAAAGATTACAGAAGTGATTGAATTCTCATCTTCCACTGCTGCTTGTGCACCAAAGATCTTATTCAATTTCTCGTTCCCTCAATACAGTCTGAATTTCTTCTATCCAGGTGACAGGTGGTCTTCGTCTTTTCCTTCTTCCTGGTGGGGTCCATTCCATAACTCTCCTTGGCAACCTTTCCTATGTCATTCTTTTCGTGTGTCCGTACTATTGTAATTTTTTTGTTTGAATAAATCAACAATTGAATTTTTCGCATTCATTCTATCTATCCTTAATTTCACATTCATTCTGAGTTAATTTCTAATTTTCTCGATTTAAAATTGTTATTTGTGATTAATTAAAGCTGGTTATTAGCGACTTCATTGGTGTCTGTATTTTCTTTCCACTGCATCATACGACGATCCATGAGACCGTCGTAAACATATAAAGTTGCAGACCGCACGGAAAGTATGGAAGGAAAAGCTTACGCTAACGGTAAAAAGACGAGACAGGAGATCAATCAATTGGACACTCGACCAAAGTAGAACATAATAAGAATTAAGAAAATAAGTCGGTGGCGACCAGAGGACATTGAAAGAAAAATTCAATTCAAACGGACCACAAGTGTTCACACACATACATTCGCACTCCCGACAGAAGGGAAATATTATTCAGTCTCTGACACAAACACGCGCGCACACGTGCGCTAAATCCGCCGGACTCTACAGTAAAACCGCTATTATACGTTTTATGTTCGTTTTATTGCGCTCCCGTCGACTGTTCCACCCCCGTCACTGGCGTTCTGTCTGCCTCCCTCATCCCCTAACAATCCACACACGCACACGCACACACATTTCGTCCAAACCGTCACAGCTACTTGAAGTCTCCGCCACCACGTCATAACGCCTCACATTTTTAAGCCTGCTTCCAATTAAGCTGTGCTGCTGCCACCGCCTCCTCGACCACCACTTAATGAATATTCATCTTAATTTTCTCCAGTGTTCTTCTTCTTCTTCTTATTCCGGCTCACTTAACACCACCGCCACCACCACTCGACGGATTTTATTCGCTCTGCCCCTTCCCCAGTGACACACACACACACACACACACACACACACACACGCACGCACGCACGCACGCGCGCGCGACTCGATAATATTAAAAGTTGGATCGCGAGAAAACCGACTACTCCCTTATAACTGCGCAACTTTTTTCTCCAACTGTCGTGAATTATTGCTACGATCATAACTAAGGACCGCCCGCCCCGAGGCCAGAGGCACTCGGTAGTATATGGAATAACATTTTTTTCTGCATCGCACACTTTTGGTTACTTTTTAAACACGCACAAAAGCAGTCTCGTAATCACAAAATTAGCATAATTTATAAAGTACAATTTTCGCTCGCAGACTATTTAGGAATGGTGACCGAGTTATAGATTTGTAAAACATGGTAACGTTATAAGCACTTTTGACAGAACTTTCCCTACGATCTCAATTTATTTTTTAAAAATCATTAAAAAAATATTATTAGGCGTACTCACATAAATTTCGTATCAAATTATTCATAAAATATAGAAGATTTTTCTTCTTCTTCTTCTTCTTCTTCTTCTCCTCTTCAAGGATTAGGTTATATAAACCTGTTCCGGCACCCATCTCATCCTCGGACGGCCCACGTCTCTTCTATCAATGGTTTTATAGTTCAGTGCCGCTTTCGGCAATCGATCCTCTGTCATCCTTTCCAGATGATCCCACCATTGTCTTCTGTAAATTGCAATAATTTCATTTATGTCCTCTACTTTGAGTTCTGCTCTGATATCTTCATTCCTTATTCCATCTTGCGATGTATAATTTAAAGTATTTCGAAGAAACTGCATTTTAGCACTCTGAATCTTGCCGCTTTCCTTTTTTGTCATGACCCACGCCTCACTCGCATAAATCAACGTGGTTTTTGCAATTGTCTTATAAAATTTAATCCTTGTGCTGAGTCTTGTTTTATTTGTAAGATTTCTATGAATCGTATCATAAACATTCCTAAATTTATTTATCTTATCCCTTATATCATATTCAGTTTCATAACTTACTGCACAGCCAAAGATATTTGAAACGGCTCACTTGTTCTAAAGTTCTGTTGTTTATAACTATCTTAGTCCTCACTGGATATTTACCTTCAAAGGCCATGGTTTTGGTCTTTCTTACTGAAATTGTTAGTAGGTACTCGCTTGCCACTTCTTGTAATTGAAACACAGTACTTTGTAATTTTCTTGAATAAGAACTAGGCCTATGTCATCCGCATATAGCAGGTAACCTATACAAATTGATTTGTTAAGCTGTATTCCAGAAGTAACTCTGGATTTCCATGCTCTCAACACGTCGTCAATGTATATATTAAACAAGGTTGGGGAAACACAGCATCCATGCCATGCCATGCCAGATGCAGGGGGCACAGATTCGTGCGTGCCCCCCAGTGGTTACAGCGTCCGGATGGTCTCCGATGACTGCCTGCTGCTGGTGTGTAATTGGTGCTTTCTTTTATGATTGGACCTTCGTTGTGTTTTAACGGAGGGATAGGATGGTGGCTGTTAGTGGTCGAATCGCGGGAACGATTCGCAGATGCTGATTGGCTCGCAGGACGCTCGCGCGGAGAAGGCAGGATTTGTACGCCCGCAACGGGTCGATACACTTCTGCCAGCCCGTTGAGAGTCCCGCGAGACTGCCTCACGGCAATGACGCAGTAAGCGAGAGAAGGCGGCGGGGGAAGTCGGCCGCAAAAGGCGGCGCTAGGCACACCTAAAGCGGGCGCAACCCCCGACACATCTATCGGGATGCTACGGCACGGAGATCTATGTGAACGAGTGGTAAGTTAAGAAAGATCGGGGGGAGGGGCAGAAGGGCTCAGAGAGCTTATGGGGGGGTCGTCTAGTAAGGCTCTGGGTCGTCTGCGTTTTACAGGTGGCGGGCCTTCGTCTGTACTTAATCGGCGGAGGTGAGGGTAGGTTGAGCTGGAGGCACGGTACGCAAGAGAGCGCACAAACTCGTCGAGCGATGGAATCTACAGTCCTCGCCTGATAACATCATTTCTGACAAACCAGGGAGAGCTGGAGATTTGTCGGAGGGTTCGTGATTGGAAGGCTTCCATGCGGGCGACCACGTCCGCGCTGAGTAGGGACCAATAGGCCGGGGCTGCGTACGTAAGGACGGCTCTTAAGAAGAGCAGACATATTGAGCGCTTCGTGCGAAGTTGCAGTGGCGCTCGATTGGATAAGAATGGGTAAAGTTTGGCTTTTAAGCCGCGGGCACGCTGGAGTACATTGGTGACGTGAGCTCTGAAGCATAGGCGTCGATCAAGAGTGACGCCTAGGTACTTCACAGTACGTTTCCAAGCGATCGGGCTCCCGTTTAGGGAGTGGGGCTGGCATCGGGAAGTTAATTGACAGGAGAAGGCGATCGCCTCGGATTTCTCCGCATTGATCGCCATCCGCCATTTCCGTAGCCAGTCCGGAAGGACGGCGAGCTGATGTTGCACCACTCTAGCAGCATGACCAAGATTGGCCGAGCTAGAGTGATACATTGCGTCATCCGCATAGAGTGAGAGTGTAACTCCAAGCTGGGTAGGCAGATCGTTCGTGTACACGAGGTACAGAACGGGGCCTAGGACAGATCCTTGGGGGACGCCAGCGGCGACGGGTCGGACAGAAGAGTACGATCCGTCGACGCAAACCCTAAATGTGCGGTCGCAGAGACACGAGCGCATGAGATGTACAAAAGATGCAGGTAGAGGGGATATGGCAAGTTTGTAGAGAAGACCTTCGTCCCAGACACGATCGAAGGCCTTACTCACGTCCAAGAGGACAGCGACAGATGATAGATGTTTGTTGAGGGCGTCAGTAAGTTGGGTTACAACCTTGACAAGTTGAAGGGTCGTCGAGTGCCCCTTGCGAAAGCCGAACTGCTCCTGCCGAATAAAATTATCCAGCAGAGGTGCAATGCGGCCATGAAAGAGTCGCTCGAGTACCTTCGAGATGACTGGCAGGAGAGAGATGGGTCGATGGTTTTCGGGTCTTGTACGCAGCTTGCGAGGTTTCGGGATCATGATGATCTTTGCTGGTTTCCAAGGGCAGGGGAAGTAATGGTGCCGGAGACATCCATTGAGCAGCTCGTGGACGAGAGAAACGAGACTTGGCGGGGCATTTTGCAGGGCCGGTGCTCCGATACGATCCTCGCCGGGTGCCCGCTTGGGGCGAAGTCGACGAATCGCCGATTCAACATCAGCTCGATCGAACGGGGGTAGGGGGTCTGGGGGAGGGCGTGAGAAATAACCAGATAGGAAGTCCGTGACCATAGCCGAATGGCCAGGATCACAGACGCCTCTATGAACAGTGAACTGTTCCTCCATGGAGTCGGCGAAGACCTCGGCCTTGCCGTCCGCGGAGTAGACAGGACCGTTCGGTGATTGCAGGGGATAGCGGGTCTTTTCGCCAGTAGGCCTAAGTCGACTTGCAGCCTGCCAAACAGACTCGGGTCGGACTTCAAGAGACTCGAGATACGAGTCCCAACGATCAGTGGAGGCGTCAAGCAGAAGCTGCTTGACGAGGGCAGATTGGGCGTTAAACCGTCTGTGACGATTTTAAAAAAAGGAAAAAAATGAAATAAAAGAAATTTAAAATAATTTAAAATCTCACATTAAAACAGAACCAAACCCCTAAAGAAAATGATAATGTAACCCCGCCATAATACCCAAAATAAATAGTTTTAAAACCAAAAAGAATTCTATAATAAAATTGCGATAACACACCTTAATAATTAACCCGGCTTTAACCTGCCGAAACCGGCATCAACACGCATAATTATCCGTGAATATGACTAATAATTGTATTAAATCGGAACTTGATAAAAAACATAATGATGTACAATAATAAAATACTAAGTGAGAGATACCGTAGTATAATTAAATATAGTTAATTATGTCAGAGAATAATCGAGTAAATATTAATCGAATACGGAACTACTTTTATGTAGCCTAGTAATTGTCTTGAGATTACTACGCTCCCCTTAACTATTTTCTGCCACTTGGAATGGAGCGCTCACGCCGTAAGCAGCGTAAAGCGTTATTTCGCTACGCGTTTATAAAAATGTGAAAATCTTGATACAATGACTTGTTAAATAAGTAAAGTTGTGTGGTGATGACATCTCTCTATATTATAAAATAACGGACCATGTAAATAATACAGTATTACAACCAAGAAGGTGATAGTAAAATAATCTATCATCATGTGAAGTGTATAACAGTGAAACAAACTTTCTATCTATGTGTTCTAACTACAAGAATTACTAAGAATAACTACCGTCGCCTGAGATGAATGTACCACACCAGGGATGATTTCACATACTTCTAGAACTTCACCACCAAAGTATGATAATGTAACGACTGAACTTCAAGAAACATCAGGAGGACCGAAGAACTAATTCTGCAGCAACTTCAGGAAACACACAGGTGACATGGAGGCTCGTCTTCCATGGTTAAGAGTTACAAAATTATAAACCCCAAAAGACAATTTAAATTATCATATTAAAGACTTTTAAAAATTATGCTTTAAATGTAATAACATTAAAGACTTTAGAAAACTGACATTATAGGTAACATGTAATCTAATATTTGTTGTTTTAGAAGATTAATTAATAAAAAACCATTCTTCAAATGGTTAGAGTTTCAATATTGTACATGGCAAGGTGACCATTATTCATTTAATATATTTGATCCCGGATCCGTGGAATTAATTAAAAAGGATGTACATCATATTTTGAGGCCCCTTTGTAAAGTAGTAATTTATATATTTAATCATATAGTAAACTATATTGTTTGAGAAGTTTCAATAGTGAACTTAAAACTTTATGTAATAAAGAGATGTCATGGTCCAAAAAGGTGAGTGAATAAATCTACAAACCCCTGTCAATATTCCTCAATTCACGGGATCCTATTTAACTTTTGTTTACTTTCCAGTTATTTATGATTTTGTAAAGATAATGGCAGCCTGTTTAATTGACCTGAGCCAATTAACCAGGTTCCCGAATTGAAACGTGTGCCAAACGTTACAAATGCGCCACTCTGCTTAATTAATGAATAAATGATAATTAGCAAGATAAAATGCCCTGTGTTTGTCATTTAATATGTGGTAGAATTATTCACTCTATGAATGTTAATTTAAAATACGCAAAAGGAAGAATTGAAGTAAGTAAATTCAGAATTAGGATAGTGTGTTTTTATAATCATTATGTGGTGTAATAATATAATATAATATAATAACCATGATATATAAGGTAAGGATATTTAAATATAATATAATAATTATTTAAACATTGTAAGCCTAGGGTAAAACCTGTTTAAAAATGCATTCCCCAACTTGTCTGTTTAACGACAATCTCAGACAAGAAAATGACCTGTTCCCGCTTGTACCAAACTACCCCTTTGTTACGCTCTGCCACCTCAAGTAGACAATACATCACCTCCCCCTATTGTATTACAAAGTGTGTGACCCCTTGCCCAGTAACAAAAGATTTCAGACACATGTTGAAAATTAAATGGAATAAAAAAAAAACAAGTAAATAATTTTATTATTAAAATGCGCCACTGTTTTTTTTGGTTTCATTTTGTGTAAATGGTTAGTGTACTTAGTGTCAATTATAAAATACTCTATGCTGTATATCTATGCACTCAGTTAGGAAATTGTATGTAAAAGTAGTATATTGTACTTACATTGTACTTAGAGGAAATTGTACTTAGCATTTTTCTAAGTAGCATATATGAATAATATGGACGATATTTATAAGTGTATATTTTGTGTGAGATTACGCACATACTCGTATATAATTATACGTGAAAAGATTAGATTGTATTATACCAATTCATGTATGTACGTGTCAAAGTATTCAGTCTCTAACACGTCTATTTTGCGACAATATCAGTTCTGTAGTTTTCCTGTACTAGCCGGCATAAATGTGTAATTCGTGTTTCTATTGACACGATGAGTTATATGAACTACTGACTAAATAAAACAAGTGTACTAATTAATTTTATGGAATGATGCTTCCCGAAGTAAACAAACGAGTTCGAAACAAAAAAGAAACCGTCTCTTAAATCAGACCAAAGTAATAATAATAAATAATAAGTCATTTAAAATAAAAAGTTTAATAATATCGTAAATTATTATAACACGTTAGTATAATTATAATTATAAAAGTGTAACAAAACTCAGCTTAGTAACGGGCCGTAAGATTGCGTACGCATCGCTCACTCCACCCCTTTTTTTGAAGCAAGCCTGTGCAAGTTAATAAGCTGTCCACCAGCTATTGTTAAATGGAACAATAGAGAAATATTCTCCCTCAAGAAACTTCCCCCTTTGTACGCATAAACTATGCCATTGTTTGAAGAAAACTAGTTTGACCCACATTCCACAGTAACAGCTGATCGTTGAAAGTAAAGTGTTTGTCTCCTTTTGTTTATGTATTACAGCTGATCATTTAAAAACAAAAATTATTAGCTTCGTGAAATTCCGATTCTCTCAGTAGCATAAGAAATTAGGATAAGAATGAATCTAAGGTCAAGTATGGGATTGGCTTTAGATTTCTGTAGTAGAATTAAGAATTATATATAGGTAACGTAACACAGTCACAATGGCGCCGCACTAAAAAATTCTTTACAAGGGTTAAAGAAAGTTCAGAAAACTAACTACTAGAGTTAGAGTATGCAAAATGTAATCAGTCGGGCCACGATATTGTGAGTTACGGATAATTAGGGAAATTAGTATTAAGAATAAAAAAATATAAATTAGCATGGTAAGAAGTGAGATAAAGGGAATTTCACGGAGGAGAACATTTAAATGAACAAGATCATTTAAAGAGATATAGAGAAAACAAATCGTGTACTAAATTAAATTTTAACACAGAAATCCCCGAGCATACTCCCAGTACGTTGCTCACCTAAAAAAAAACCCGTAAAATACTCACCCGGTGTCGATATTTAAGCGGAGGAGTATGTGACGATTTTAAAAAAAGGAAAAAATGAAATAAAAGAAATTTAAAATAATTTAAAATCTCACATTAAAACAGAACCAAACCCCTAAAGAAAATGATAATGTAACCCCGCCATAATACCCAAAATAAATAGTTTTAAAACCAAAAAGAATTCTATAATAAAATTGCGATAACACACCTTAATAATTAACCCGGCTTTAACCTGCCGAAACCGGCATCAACACGCATAATTACCCGTGAATATGACTAATAATTGTATTAAATCGGAACTTGATAAAAAACATAATGATGTACAATAATAAAATACTAAGTGAGAGATACCGTAGTATAATTAAATATAGTTAATTATGTCAGAGAATAATCGAGTAAATATTAATCGAATACGGAACTACTTTTATGTAGCCTAGTAATTGTCTTGAGATTACTACGCTCCCCTTAACTATTTTCTGCCACTTGGAATGGAGCGCTCACGCCGTAAGCAGCGTAAAGCGTTATTTCGCTACGCGTTTATAAAAATGTGAAAATCTTGATACAATGACTTGTTAAATAAGTAAAGTTGTGTGGTGATGACATCTCTCCATATTATAAAATAACGGACCATGTAAATAATACAGTATTACAACCAAGAAGGTGATAGTAAAATAATCTATCATCATGTGAAGTGTATAACAGTGAAACAAACTTTCTATCTATGTGTTCTAACTACAAGAATTACTAAGAATAACTACCGTCGCCTGAGATGAATGTACCACACCAGGGATGATTTCACATACTTCTAGAACTTCACCACCAAAGTATGATAATGTAACGACTGAACTTCAAGAAACATCAGGAGGACCGAAGAACTAATTCTGCAGCAACTTCAGGAAACACACAGGTGACATGGAGGCTTGTCTTCCATGGTTAAGAGTTACAAAATTATAAACCCCAAAAGACAATTTAAATTATCATATTAAAGACTTTTAAAAATTATGCTTTAAATGTAATAACATTAAAGACTTTAGAAAACTGACATTATAGGTAACATGTAATCTAATATTTGTTGTTTTAGAAGATTAATTAATAAAAAACCATTCTTCAAATGGTTAGAGTTTCAATATTGTACATGGAAAGGTGACCATTATTCATTTAATATATTTGATCCCGGATCCGTGGAATTAATAAGGATGTACATCATATTTTGAGGCCCCTTTGTAAAGTAGTAATTTATATATTTAATCATATAGTAAACTATATTGTTTGAGAACTTTCAATAGTGAACTTAAAACTTTATGTAATAAAGAGATGTCATGGTCCAAAAAGGTGAGTGAATAAATCTACAAACCCCTGTCAATATTCCTCAATTCACGGGATCCTATTTAACTTTTGTTTACTTTCCAGTTATTTATGATTTTGTAAAGATAATGGCAGCCTGTTTAATTGACCTGAGCCAATTAACCAGGTTCCCGAATTGTAACGTTATGCGATACGTTTCACGTCGTTTAACTGCAGGATCCCGGGTTTGTTGCCATCGCCGGCGGAGCTCGCGCCGTTTCGGGATGGCTAGAAGCACCTCTTCAGGTAACTGAGATCTTCTATTGATCTCAGGGACTTCATAGGTATGTTTGTCCATGGCGGACGTGACGATTTCCTGGAGATGAGTGGCCAGGCGGTCCACATCGTCTGTGCAGGCGATGGGGGCCGGGGGGTCAGATGGCACTGTTCGTTTTTAAGTTCATCGTGATAGGATCGCCAGTTGACTCTCCTGGCACGACGGGGGGGGGGGGGGTTGGAGAGGTGAGTCTAACGTAGGTCGAACAGTGATGAGTGCCGGGTCGTGATCAGACGAAAGGTCTGACACGGCGTCGATAGTGATAGGGCAGGCCATGTCTTTGACAACCACTATGTCAAGGACATCGGGTAGTCCACTATGATGGGGGACGTAGGTCGGTGAGGTAGGACCAAGAACGTTAACCTGAGGATGACGTTGAGCGTAGCTATAGAGCGAGCGGCCATACGGGTTGCTAACATGGCTGTTCCACAGGGGATGCTTACAATTAAAGTCTCCGGCTGCTATGGTCGGCAAAGGGTACTCTAAGAGGGCGTCCCATTCCTCTGCAGGCGGAGGCCCGCCACGTCCAGGGGGGAGGTAGATTGAAGCCAGTCGAACCTCCCGACCTCCAACGCTTAGGGCCACCGCCGTGACCTCAAGACGACGAGTCGCCGGAGGCGGCAGGGGGCGGTGGGCGATGCGCCTATGGACCAGAACAGCTGTGCCGCCACTGGCGTTCAGCATATTCAGGGCAGGCCGGTCAGTGCGGTACGTGGTGTACGCAGGAAGCTGGAGTGAGAGATCGCAAGTTAGATGGGTTTCTGATAAGAGTATGACGTCTAAGTCATATTCTGTGGCACAGGCGGCCAGTTCGGCACGGCGAGATAGAACGCCAGCGGCGTTCCATGCCACCAGCCGAATAGGCTTAGCCATGGTTGGGGATAAGTGTCACGATGGAGGACAAGATGGTTATAAGCACAGATTGGACATCCTTGGCAGCAAGAATCTGTGGAATGACGGTTTCAACCCAGGCACGAAGGCGGTTAGCGAAGGTCGAGTCCGAGGACTCGGCCGCCGCCGGAGCCGCCACCGGCCTGGGCGGGGGGCAGTCGGAACATAATTCCGTTGTCGGAGGCCGGGGCATTGGTTTTTGGCTGCCAAGGTTCTTTTGGAACAGGGGGAGATGGTGGCTGGGAAGGAGCATCTTGCGGCTGCTTGGAGACGGTGGCCAATATTTTCTTTAGTTTCTTCTTCTTTGGCGCAGCAGACTGAGGCTGCTGGGCCGGGGCCGGGTCGGTGGGTTTGGACGCGGCAGCTGCCGCGTAGCTGGGCACTCCGGTGGACGCCGGGCGGGCTGGGACGGCTGCATGCGTAGGCGTCGCAGCTTTGGCAGAGGCCGCAGATGTTTGAGGGGTAGGCCTACGAGTAGGCTCGGGTAACGGCTGTTTAGTAGACCTGGAAAGTTTCCTCAGGGCTACTAGATAGTGTGTGCAGCTTTTTGAGCTGGCCGGATGGGGCTTATTACAGTTTGCGCACGTCGTAGGCGCATTCCGATCACGAGGACAGTCGTCCTTGTGATGGGACTCGGCGCAGCGTACACAGCGTGTTGGCATATGACAAAAGGAGGAGCTATGCCCGTACCTTTGGCAATTATAACACTGCTTAGGGCCGGGTTTGGACTCGAAAGCCTACACTCTGACGCGCAGGTGAAAGAGAGAGTTAAGTTCGTAAATTGTTTCATACTGACCTACCTTTCTTAACTTAACCAGGAAGGAGTTGCGGGCGACCTTCTTGCCGGGGGAAAAGAGCGGAGTGATACTGTGTATTGTGTAACCCAGATCTGTGAGCTCTGCATTAACGTCGGCAATAGGAACATCATCAGGGATGCCAATGACTTCAACTTTTAGTTTCTTTTCCTCCGGCAAGGCGAAGGTGTGGAATGAGAAACCATCGATAAACAAAAATTGTCACAGCATCCCAGCGTAACTCCCTTATTTATTGGAATGTCACCTGAGAGCCTATCATTCAGATCCAGGACTACAGATGTAATTTTATAAAGGACCTTAACTGACTTTATTAAATCCTGTGGATATCCTCTTCTACCCATAATATTCCATAACTTTTTTTTGAAGATTTTTTAAAGACAAAAACAAAAGTCGATTTTGTTTGGTTACGAATGCCCTTAATCACCACATACTTTCTTCGTCTTTTTATCTCATCCGTGATCCATAATCCTTTTATTTCGGTATACTAACAGCTAATACAGAGCGACGTGAAAAAAAAGTTGATGACATAATTAAAAAAGGATAATTCTGCGATTTTGGCACTAAATTCTTTGATTCCGAGTTATCTCCGTGCGCGAGCGCGCGATACGAAACTGAACACTGAAAAGTGTAATTAATATTTTTACTTCAGAATGCATACCAGAACTTGGTAAAGTTTCCGTGAGATATTCACCATGTTACTTTACCTCTTTGTTTTTAAAGAATACTAAATGCAAGTTATTCAGTCTCGCATGACAGAATGTTAAAGAATCCCCAGATTAAAGAAAACACAACTTACTAGATTAGCTGTCAAATCTAAATTACGCAACCAATATGATTGCACATTTATATAACTGTTACAACCGAAAACTAGAAAAACTTTTTGACCAAATCTCTAATATCATTAAGCAGTGCAAAATAATTCAGAGTGTGTATACATTTTTTATTTGCACGCCATTTAGTTACCGGAATAATGTTCTGATTAGTAATCGTCACACGTTCGACACTCCTCACATTTCGACGACATAGAGGTTGCCAAAGTCAGACGACAGTAACGCTTAATCTTGCTAAAAAAAAATAATGTTACTGAGACGCACACATTTTAACAGTTTTGAAATTTGATTTTAGAGACAATTTAGTGTTACAGATGAAGTTAGGCATTTAGAGCACGGAAGAAGACAAGGGGAGGTATAAACATCAGTGTGACGCGCATAACTAAATATCAAAAACATAAACGATGAACGCAGTTACATTATTAAACAAAGTTTGCTCGGTTTAATGAAGTTATTCAATTCAATTGCGCTGTTTGTTTATAAAGTTAGTCAATTAAAGTTGGCTTTGCTGAAGTTAATAGACTTCTGCAAAGCCGTTATGATGAAATGCTTGCTGCCGTCGTCGGTTCTAAACAAATACTACACTGTAATACATTCCGGCCGCATTGTCTGGAGGTTAATTTGATTAGCATTGTGTTACCTGGAGGCAGAAATCGATATGGTTCAGAGTACGATATCATTCTGAACACGTCTCAACGCTTTGTCCGTGATTACAAGGTTTTCACCATGGATCAGTGTCTAGATATTAAGTTAACACAGTGCCCAATGCACGGAAGTGAAACATAGGTACTGAGACAGGGCGACGTGTTTCGACTTGCATCTTTTGATAGAAAAATACTTAAGAAAATTTATAGATCCATTACGGAACGTGGAGTGTGGAGAATAAGGTACAACAGACAGCTCTGATATTGTGACATCAATTAGGATAGCTAAGCTGAGATGGGCAAGACATGTGAATAAGTTGCCGAAGTTCAACCTTATGTGCGGGACCATTAGACGAACCCTTAAGTCAGCAAGTAAAGGAACACGCCTGAAATTCTACAAGGTGATGGCCTTTCCCACACTTCTTTGCGGGTCTGAGAATTGGACTCTAACGAAAGGCCAGGCCAGTCGTATCCAAGCGGCTGAAATGAGATTTCTCAGGCACGTGGCAGGGTATATACTCTCCAGGATCACTCCATGATCATAGAAAAAACACAGATATACGGCAAGAACTAAATATTCTGAGTACACTCGACAATATCGCCCAGTATCGGCTGAATTGGTGGGAACATTTTTGCCGAATGGACGACTGCCGCATCCCCACACAACTATGGAACTATAAGCCGAGGGGACGGAGAGGTGTGGGACGTCTGAGGAAGCGTTGGAGTGATCACCTCTTATCTTTGCCTATTTGAGACCGGAACAAACCTTCCTTGGTTTAACACGTGGAGATGATGATGATGATGAACTTTTGAAAGAAAAATACTTAGGAAAATTTATGGATCCCTTAGGGAACGTGGAGAGTGGAGAATAAGATACAACAGACAGCTTTGATATTGTGACATCAATTACGATAGCTACTCTGAGATGTGCACGACGTGTACAGAGAATGAATTAGGAGGATGTTCTTAAGAGGATTATGAAATGCACACCAGAAGGAAAGAGATGACGTGGAAGACCTAAACTACGATGGATTGATAGAATACTAGAAGATGTGAAAGTACTTGGACTGAAAATTTGGTGGACATTGGCTAAGGGCGGGAAGTCTAGAGGAAAATCCTGAGGGAAGCTGAGGCCCACGGTGGGCTGTTGAGCTACTGATGTTGATGATGATGACGACAGTTCCCAGTACTAAGAGATGGGAGAATTAGGTCACTAGTGAACTCGATTACTGAAGTGATTCGATTTTTAACATTCGATCACTAATCAGCGGGGTCACCCTTAACTTCTATTGTTTGTCTTCTTTACGTCAGTAAAGTTTCTATAAGAGTTCAGTTTGTATCAAATTCGCTGAGATGACTGTATTATTTCACTTATTATATAATTTCCTGATAGATGAACGAATGATTACACACCCCTCAAAAAATATTTTTGAAATTTTAAACAAACGTGAGCGAGATACGTTTGGTTCCACGTTTTATTTTGTAAAGACTGAGAAGAATAAAATGATTCTGAATCATGAACAATTAATATTTATTTTATTTTTAAAAACTACATATTGCTTTACCATTGTGTGTCATGTTTACGAAAAAAGGCGACTGTTCGAGTCGTAATTGAATAAAATGACAGGGATTGAAATAATTGCCAGATACATCTAGCGGATACTGCTTACAGTAACTCGTTGACTGATCGAATCTTTTACTGACCGAGACTGAAATGCAAGCACAGTCGTCTAACTATCGCTCTCTGACGCATACTGTCGCTTCACAACGACACTAGCATGCTTCCGGTGTTCTCGTCAGCCTTGATGCAGCCGATGTTCACAACTGTACAAGACTAGCTGTGAGCATGTGCAAAATGACTTAAAATTTTGTTAGCCTCGCGACTAGGTGTTTGTCCACTGCGCATCTTCAGGCGACTGATCAGAATCTATTGTCAGGTCTGTACAAATAAGGCTTATGCTTGGCTTGAAGATTAACGATACAAAACATTTAAAAGTATTCAGTGTTAATTAAAATTTACAACAAATCAGGGGCGTATTTACGGGCGGTAAACGGGACCTCCCTCCACAGAGAGTCGAAAAAGTCTACGAATTTGGTTAATATCTTAATTTTTAGGCCGTTTTTAAAAATATTTTTCAGCTGTGTACGCTAATATAGTTGTAACTCTACTTTTAACCTATACACCCACAAACAGGTTTATTATTCAGCATTAGCGTATACGTTTTAAATATGAAATATACGAGTTCAGTCAGTAAGTATCTTGTAAACAATGTTTCAATAACGCGTATTTCCATTGTGTTATTACCGTTTACTTTAATTGGATTGATTACAGAATGTTATCACACGTTTTTCAACCACTTTAAAGATAGTAATGTTGATTAGTCTTAACTTGTTTTTTTTGTATGAAGCCGACACCACCGGACCCCTCCCAAAGCCAAATTCTAGAGGCGTTTTTTGTCCACTGCGCATCTCCAGGCGACTGTTGAAAATCTATCGTCAGATCTATACAAAATAAGACTCATTATACTTGGCTTGAAGATTAAGGATTAGTTAAAAGCCTCAGCGTTAACTAAAAATTACAACAGATTGCAGACAACCGTAAATTTTCTTCTTACATCTATTTACGGTGTCGAAGGAATTTTAACAACAAACTACTTCTTTGTTGCCGACAACGTAGTACACATATAGAAAATTATCCCCCTCCCCATTCAACTACTCTTTTCATTTATAAATATTTCATCTACCTTTCTATAGTGGATTATTATGACCTTGTTTTCAGGATACTTTATTTATCAAAATGAAGTACTTTACTCTTGTTAAAACATCAAGTGTTGCAGGTAAACTACCCGTTCCCCTTAACCGATCTTCACCAAAATCAACATGCCTTGAGACTTCTACAACATAGGCACATATGCAAAAAAATATTTAATTCTGTTTGAATTTACGGCAGTTATTGTTCGTCATAGAGAAAATTACTGATTTTAAAACATAAAATGTTGCAGGTAAACTACCCCTTCCCCTTAACCAATCTTTACCAAAAGCAATAGGCCTTGAGTCCTCTACAATTCAGGCAAGTGTGCACAAAATTATTTGATTCTGTTTGAATTTGCGGCAGTTATCGTCTGCCACAGAAAAACTCTACACACAGACACTTTTCGAAAAACGTCTTTTCTTCATGTTTTGAGGGTAGTACAATCAGAATCAGTCCTTATCTGGAACACGAATTTTTCACCATCACCATACTTCCATTTCCTTATGGAAAATGGAAGTAAAAACGCAGGTTCAAAGTGGGCTTAAGACAGGAAGAAGAGACATTGTGAAACGATGAAAGAATATTGGAGAAAAAGAAAAGAACAAGGAATAAAGAATTGTAGCTACAGATGCTAACGGACCTCTGTGAAGACCAACGGACGGAATGGTGGAAGAGATCTCAATGATCCAACAGCAGGACGTGCGGAAGTCTTAGAGGAGCAGAACTCTTCAAAAACCTGGGTTCATCTGGCTCCGGATGATAGCACCCAGTAAGGGCCCCTGTCTAGGGTTACAGGTGAAACCCACTCAACGGTCTCAAAGGCGGATGAGGCACCTCGGTTCCCAACGGCAGAGAGAGCGGAATAAGAGCGGAATAACCTAGTGGAGTAAACCACGAAAAACAATCATTTCGGACTAACAATCCGATTTTAGTTCGGAAATTAATTTCTACTTTTGCACTCTATACAATCTTCAAACATCTGTGGGGGAAGAATTCAACATCAAGTTGGATTAAAGAAGTCCAAAAGGATTTAGAAAAAAATAATATACACGCAGAAGAAGCAATTGAAAGAGAAGTTTTACGGGCAAAAGTGTTAAAAATAGAGGGAGTCCAGGGTAGGAGGGAGAAAAACGCAGGTTCAAAGTGGGCTGAAGACAGGAAGAAGAGACACGGTGAGAAGATGAAAGAATATTGGAAAAAAAGAAAAGAACAAAGAGTAAAGAACTGAAATTGGCATGTGGTTCTTAGATGGCCGGAAAAAAAAAGAGTTGGCATTTAGTCCTCAGATGTCCGATACAAATAGAAGGAAATACGTTTACAACAGTGAGCAAGTTCAGCAGCTCAGGAAGCATCTATTTAGTATATACAAGGGTGTGTAATGTAACACAGCCTATCTGGCGGTAAAACAAACGTGTGTACAACACGCAGAGGACAACGATACGGCAGTAATACGATAAGTCGAGTTGAGTGGAAACTTTTGTGTACCGTGTTTGTGAAGCGATTAAATAAATGATCGCGTCGCACCACGAGTTGGCTCGTTAACGACACTCTCTCTGTCTATATTGTCTGTCTTAACGTCTTAACCCATTTACACGTGCCGGTATCGGCAAAAACCTCGCTGTTGACACGGGGACCAGTCTTACCAACTTGACGAATAATTAATACCGTGTATTGTCTACTGACACAAGGGTTTAATGTTAAGACTAACAAGAGTACACACGCGCGGGGATTGCGCCCGGTTAGAGGAGGAGGAGCAGGAGCAGGAGGAAGAAGAAGAGAAAGTAAGCGCGCGCGTAAGTAGATTGATTTCCACGGCCGGTTGAATCTTCAATGTTGTCACTGTCAGGATTGAGTTGAAAGGACTGTCGTCATATTTCACACACACACACACACACACACACACACACACACACACACACACACACACACACACACACACACACACACACACACACACACACACACACACACATTTCGCCAGTGTGGCCAGATGGATCGGTACGGTAAGGGCTGTACAGTCAGCGAGCCAACGACGAGTGTCGGGCGAGTAGGTAGAGGTCCAGGGCACACTCATACCCTTGGGGTGACAAATCCCCCCAATAATGGGGAAATTAGTGTATTCAAAATCTTACAAGAAAACAGCCGGACGGAATTAATGGTTATAAACAACTATGGACAGAACACTTAGAATGTCAGACTGAAGGCCGGCCAAACAAGTATAGGACATAAGTATGTCGGGAAATCCAGGAAGAGATGGCTGGAGGATCTTTGAAGGTGAAACGGGCATCACCCTGCCTATGCCGTGAAGATGATAGTTTAGCAGATTAAGTGTACTAGAGCATAGGTGTGGTATTGACAGTTTCTTTGTAATTCTGCGGTTGGTCAGTGGTATCACGAATCTAATCACTGAAGTTGTAAATTATGAGAATGTGTAAATGATATTTGGAAGGTATATCTGTGTCTTGCATTTCCGACACTCGAGAGTTTCTTTGTTCAGTTCGTCAAGTTGTGACGATTTAAAGGCAATTTAAATAGCACAAATTAAATTTTTTTGTTCTTATAACAAGTGTGAGTATAATCCACCCTCCCTCTGTAGCCAGATAGCTGTATCAACTTGCAAAAAAGCTAGTACGAACATGGAAAGTACACTGTTATTAAGCGAAAACTAATAATCCTTCTATTTAAATAAAAGACGTAATAATAATAAATGAAATACCTAACTCCTAACTAAGAAAAGGTAGGATAATTTATAGTAGTTAATTAATGGACAATTAATAATAATAAAGTACGAACTACTTTTCTCACAGCGTGTAAACTGCGCCCGCTCCCATACTCACTGCCCCTAAACTAACGCCAGTCGACGTAGAATCTCTAACATGTAAGCAGCTCGAAAATGTGCCGTGAAGTTAAACTTACGTTTATGTCGCTAAAACCGATGTAACAAGAAGTTAGTGCTTCTCGTTTAATTAATACACATGTAGCGAAAGCGAAATGAAGCTTAAAAACTAGTAATGTAGTTCAGATATTAAAAAAATTGTTATTAATAAATAAAAACTTAGCCGACACATCTCTTTATGAAAAGTAAGTGGTAAGATATGTTCAGTACCATGTAAAAGGTAACGTCAGTGCTGTTTAAAAAAAAAAAAATTAAATGTGAAAAGTGAAAACCAACGCCAGGAGAGAAGTTACTACAACAACTGTACGAACTCCCAGTAGCAGAATCCCAGCGTCATGACCTAGACCACAATTCAGAAACAACCAACTAAATGGAGGATCCAGACGGACAACAAACTACATCCAGGAAGACCTACTGAAGAGGATCATCTCGACCACCAGCCGCAGACTCACGTTATATTCAGGTGACACTAAACCATAACTTCTGTGCATACCTTGTTTTTAACAACCGCAACAAAAAGAACAGTAAAGTTTCTTGTAAAGACTTTTTAGATCACATAAAGATTAGCATATAAATGTTTGTAATTTCTGTAATGCTATAGTAATAACCTGATGATGTTTAAAGGTAAAGTAAATCTGAAGTTACATCAGACTATTCTTCAAATAGTTTGGATGATGTTAAAGGATGTTAGAATATTACAAAGTTAGAACCCGGATCCGTGGTAATCGAAGTAATACACAGCTGTATGCTTTTGAGATACTAAGAGTAACAATTTAAAGAGTATTTAATGCAGAATCTATAAGAATTTTCTTTTAAAAGTAAAGTAAAGTAAGTAAAAAACAAAAAGATGACCATTAAAGCTATTATGTTTCTATCCGTAGTTAAAATGCAATAATAAAGAGATGTTTTCGCTAATATCCAGAGAGTGAATAAATTTATGTAACCTTGGACAAATTCCTGATATATACATTGTCACAATTTGTTGGTAAGTAATTTTTACTAACTACGGCAGCTAGTTTAATTAACAGCAAACAATTAAACTGGTTCCCTATGTTATAATGTCTTAACAGGAGAGACGTTATAAAGTCTAGACACAGCTTTATAGTCGAAACCCTGCAGTCACGGACAACGGGTTGAGACGTGTTCAGAACTCGTTAACTCAGTGAGGTATCGATTTCTGCCTTCATAAACACAACGCCAATCAAACGAACCGCCAGACAATGCAGCACTACAGTGTATTTGTTTAGAGCATTTCACAACAAAAGCCACCTAGTCTGCTGTTTACCGGAGACAACTTTAACTGACTAACTTTATAAACAAACGCGTAATGGAATAACTTATTTAAACATACCGATTCAACTCTGTTCATCATTATGTTTTCATTGTTTATTCATTTATGTTACTGTTGTGTAATGTTCCGTTAATTCCCGTTTTCTGTACGACCAAGACTGTAAAGCTTTAGACATTTCTAAAACTGGTATAACGATGGAAAAGGCGAGAGCGTCCTTCCGCAACTATCCCAGCGTGCCTCGTCTGTATCAAGGCCAGCCACTCACCTAATACTAAGTACTGTACGCACACCAGTTTTGCTGCCGAGACGCCTGAGGAACGGGGGTCTACTGAATGGTAGTGGGTGCTTGTGTTGGTGGGGTATTACTGGTTCTGAAAATATTGTTCAGACGTTCAGAAGACGTGTTTAGTTGTAATTCTGTGTGCGTATTAGACTGAACGTTCGTACATTATATGCAACTGTAATTTATTGAATATTTTGTTAAAGTGTGTTATTTATTTTGCTACAAGAAATACCTTGTGGGAGGCAGTCAAGTCACAGGGAAACTGTGTTAAACGTATTTTAAATGTGTAGTATTACAGTGATGCGTGCAGTGGAATGGCATACGTCACCACATTCCCTGTTCGGTAGCAAAGGTGAACTGCTGATTGTCTACTGACACAAGGGTTTAATGTTAAAACTAACAAGAGTACACACGCGCGGGGACTGCGCCCGGTTAGAGGAGGAGGAGCAGGAGCAGGAGGAAGAAGAAGAAGAAAAAGTAAGCGCGCGCGTAAGTAGATTTCCACAGCCGGTTGAATCTTCAATGTTGTCACTGTCAGGATTGAGTTGAAAGGACTGTCGTAATATTTCTTCACACACACACACACACACACACACACACACACACACACACACACACACACACGCACACGCACACGCACACACACACACACACACACACACACATTTCCAGACTGTTCTGGAGAGCACTTGAAATACACATTATGCTGGCACGCCGCAGTAAGGATGGAAAGTTATTCTGGAACACGTGGGCTACCTTTATAAAGGACAGAGGCTGGCTTTGTCAGTCAGCTACATTGAGAGATTTCCTTAGTGCGGATCGAGTGGTAGTTGAAGATTTGTGGAAAGTGTTTACTGTGTTATAATTAGCGTGCAACTCTATTACTTGATATTATTATTGCGTGTGGACAAATTTAGCTTGAGTTATTGTACGAGAGTACCTTGTTGATTATAAACTGTTATTTGTGATTAATTAAAGCTGGTAATTAGTGATTCTATCGGTGTCTGTATTTTGGTTTCCACTGTACCATACGACGATCTGTGAGACCGCCATAACAATATTATTCGAAGGTACAGCATAAGATGCGGCAGGCAGGGAGAAAAGACCGCACTAAAGATCCCCAGGGTATCCTAAGTATCTGCAGCTAACATAAATTATGCCCAAAATGAAGATACTCAGGGACACCTGTTGTCGCAGCAACACTGTAATGAAGCTCTAGAAGTCTGAAGAGCTTCATGCAAACCATTCTAATGAAAGCGAACCGAGGAAGAAGAAGGCGATGAAAGACAGTCACAAGTCTTTCAAACAAGTTGTCGTTTTTTTAAATCTGTAATTAAAAACAAGTGTTATAATAATTAATTAAACCAGTTCAATAGCATTTAGAGATTTGCAGACAATGTCCAGAACAACATTGTAAATTTACTGTCATAAAAGATAAAGAATGAAAGAATGTACCATTCTGTATTGTTACTTTTATTTTTTTCTGTGATGTTGGTGTCACTGATAGAAGAGAGCTACAGCTCGAGGAAGCGTAACTGGTGACTTCTCAGAATTTTCAATGCATATCTACTCGAATTACTACAATCTGTAAAACAAAATTTTAATTCATATTTTCTGAAAAGTTGTTTGCTGGCGACCAGGCTATCCTGTCGAATTCGGAAAGTGGTTTGCAGACGGCTGTACACTAATTAGGTGGAATCCACAAGGATTTCGATTACAGATCTCCACGTCGAAGGCCAAGGTGATGGATTTTCGTGGAGCTGATCCCACTAGAGCAAACACTGTTGTAGACAGCACTATTCTGAAGCAGGTCAGTAATTTTAAATAGTCTATTTCAATGTGCCTTACATTACAAACATCGACTGTGAATAAACTGCACAAGTTCACGCGTATGTGAGGGACCATCAGGAGAACTCTAAAATCAACGAGTAAAGAAACTCTAAAGTAAAGAAGTTCTACAAGGTAATGAATGCTCCTCTATGGGTCTCAAAATTGGACTTTAACGAAATCCAGGCCAGTCGTACTGAAGCGGCCGAAATGACATTTCTCAGGAACGTGGTAGGATAGGCTCTTCTATATCGTCGAGTAAACGCAGATATACGGCAGGAACTGAATATTATGAGTATACTTGACAGGGTTGCCAAATATCAGCTAAAATGGTTGGAACATTTAAACAGAATGGATGACTGCCGCATCCCCAAACAACTATTGAATTATAAGCCGAAAGGACGGTGAGGCCAAAAAATGTGCCCCCCCCCCTACTTCCGAAGAAGCGTTGGAGTGACCAGCCCTAGTCCATCTGCTTCGGATCGGAACAAACCATTTTTGGTTTAATCCTTGCTGAAGTCGATGATGATGAATTTAAAGATCCCATAATACCTACAATGGTAAACACAAGTTATTTTTAAAATTGCAAACAACTAAGTTAACCTTTGAAGTAGAGTTTACGTACACGAACACAACAGTTGAAATTTCTAAAAGGTATTAAAAAATGGTTTGTAATGGCCTAGAGTTAAAGTATTTTCACAAGAAAAATGTTTCTATTGTCTAAATGAGTACAGATCATTATTGTTTTAGAATTGAGTGATATCAGTATAAATTGTTAACTTGACGAAACCTATTTCTTTATATAAAAAAAAGGACTGAAGACGAATAAAGACACTGTATTTTATTCACGGAACCGTTGAAAGGAGGAAAAGAACTATGGATAATAAAAAAAAAACATCAACAAAGAGAATATCATTTATAAGAGGTAGTGGAGAAATACTGGACGCCGAAAGAGAAAACAGTCGGATACACGAACATGACGCCTAGTACACATATGAGAAGAAGAAGAAGAAGAAGGAGTTAAACAAAAACTGTCAGACAGGAGAGATGAAAACGAACGATGGGCTGTATATTGTAATGGTACATATGACACTACCTACACCAACGTACCAAAAATAATTTGAAAGCCACTACTATTAAGAATACCTACAAGCTCAAGCATACCACCATGGATAAAAAAGAGAAAGTATCATAAGTTAAACCAAGTGAAATATAATAAAGAAGGAATTACTAGTAAATGTACAAATAAATAAAATAAAGAAGACTAATGACGAGACGACTTACATACCATACCCAATAGATCAGTGAGAAGGACACAATGGAAACAAGAAGTAAGAAGAATCAGTGAGAAGAAAACAACAATAACTACTTCAAGAAAGAAAAAAAGAAGAAACAGTGGGAAAGAAACCCATGAAAACAACTTCAAGAAAGAAACTTATCAAAACAATGAGAAGGAAACAAGTGAAGACAACACCATGTATAAACTAACTAAGAGTGAGAGAGAGATCAGTGAAGAGAAGAAGAAAGATATCCAGATCAGACACAAAAAGGAAAATAAAATGAAATATAATGAACTAACATAAACCTATGAAAGAATTATTATAAAAGAAGAAAGAAGAAATGGAATAAACAACATGATATAAATCCCTAAGCTGTAAGGTAAAATCAACACTGACCCAAACTCATTTAATGAATACATTCCTTGTCCATGTAAAATAAACTGTAATCAATAAGGATTAATTATTGTACATAAAGAATAACAAAGAGAATGAATAATAATAGGATAAGTTCTTAGCTAAATGATGTGTAGACATAAAAAGAAGACTATGTCCAAAATATAAATAACCAGATGTACAGTGGAATTGATGTTAGAAAAAACCACTAATTATCAGTAATTAAGTCAATAAAAAATAAACAAAAGGTACTCTAATAACTAACAACAAATGTACCAGCATTAAATGAAAGCAAATCAATCAAATATAATGCAGAAATACAAACCAGCAGCAACCCATTACTGCTTACCTAGTATGTAACATAACCTAATCTGGGCAACCAGTTTTCACTAAAACTGAAGAAAAACAAAGCCAAAACAATGTTAAACCAAAATGTATTATAATGTGAAGTAACTAGATGATATAAGGAACGTTTTGTATACAATAGATAATGTAATAAGTAAATATAAAAGCTGTACTAAAGTAATTCAATATAACTATATGCTTGTTATAGCAAAGATGCCTGATGCAACAAAATTATGTTGTAAACTTATTATAAAAGAGTATGAACTCAACTAACAACATTGAGTGAGGCAGAATACTATTCAATTGAGTAAATTCAAGAATTCTGGATACCTAAATACCAATAATAACAATAATAATAACAAAACTATGTTAACAACTAACTGCAACTAATCTTAATAACATCCAAACCAAGGTAATAACCAGTATAAAGGTAGAATGAACTACTACACAATCAAAACAATGCTATCAAAACTATAATAAGAGTCATTTAAACAACAATGAGAATAATATGAAATGAGTACTAATCATGTAATAAAGTAACTCCATGAAGTATGGTAAACATACTTAACAAACCATAATTAAGGTAATAAACCTATGATATAAGGAAAAAGGACGCTATCAATAGTGACAACGACCAATGCAGTATGCATAGGCCATAATAGAATGTAATTAAATGTTAATATTAGTATAACATAATTAATAAACAAAATGTATAACATTAAGCATAGGACTTGAACCTATGAAAATAGACATTGTGTAATTATTTGTAAATAATCTTAAGGGAAAAGTGAATAATACGATAAGAATACGTTATCACCATCAAAATATGGGATAAAAACAATGTATTTAAAGTATTTAATAGCTTAATGAACATTATGTATTTATACCAAGAGCGATTTCAGCAACCCCAAATCTGAACTATATGATGAGGGTAGGCAAAATACTCGTCATTAAAAAATAGAAACGATGGGGATAATAAAAATAACGTCAGTGCAGTTATAAATAAGATATTTGACTTATGAAAATAATTGAGAAGTGCTGAGACCTTGCGCGTGGGTCGGTGAACCAGAAATTCATAATCTTGGAACCAGCCTCCTGTCGCGACTCTAAGCGTCTGTTTTAACGAAGCCCACCGAGGGTAAACGAATTAAAAACTATTAACCAATCAGAACCTATAAAAAATACGAAGTGAAGAATTCCGACAGAGGAACCAGAGACAGTTTTTCACCAGCAACGAGAGCGACTACACGCAAGTCGATCGTCCAGAAAAACGTGCTTTTGACAGCGAACACCTGTAAACACACTCACTAACCTCAAACTTTGAGTGGAGGTTAGAACAACAGAAGAAGAGAGTGCAGTATATTTTCAAGTGAACTAATACGGAGTATATGCGTATAGGAGTGAGTGCAGTGCATTTATTAAAATTAATTAATTAATTAAAGAATATTAATTAATTGCAAAAGTTGTAAAAAAGTGTTAATTCTTCGAACGACCAGTTACGCAAGTATCAACGCAAATAACAATTATACTATACTTGTCAAGTAATTAATAAGTTAAAGAACGCTAGTAGCGAATCGAATTAATTTGAATTAATCGATAAATTGCCCGAATTCCAAAAGGAAGGGAACTTAGAAAAGTCAGATAAACAATGATAAAATTGAACGATTTCAATAACGACAATTTTAATTATTTGTATGATTCAAATGTATTAGCATAAGAAAAGACATTGAATGATCAATGAAGGGAAACTGAACCCTGACCATTAAGAATTTAAGAATGTTTTATATTTTATTTTAATAATCGAACTTAGAGTTACACAAGAGTGTAACTTAAATGTATCAAATGAATTTAATTTACCTGTGTTAGTTAATCCAATCTAGGAGAGTATTCAGAACCATGATACTGAATTTAAACAATTATTATCATATATTAAATCACTAAAGCAGCAAAGAAACATAATTAACCAATTTTAAATATACCAGGTTACATGAACCTGTATTAACCTCAATGATTAACAATGAACAGTTGTTCATATTTTATATTATATTAAATTAACAATCAATGATTTTATGTTTTATCTACTTATTATTATAGTAGTACTTTTTATTATGTATGTGTATTTTGCAGACTCAAAGAACCTACTACAATTTTTATAAAACATTATAACCTATTTGTTTACTAACGAAAAATAATCGACTAGCCAAATGCAGTCATACCATCCTGAGATTTTCAATGTTTTAGAGTCCATGTTCAATTTTAATTGTTTTACAAAAGGAAGATAAACCATTTCATTATATCAAATATTAATTGTTCTTGAGTTGAATAAACAACCATTGTTTTATGAACCTTTAAAAGTGTTGACTTTTATTGTAAACCATAGAAATACAGCTTAGTGAGAAACCAGAGACGGTTGGTACTAGCAGTCAAAAGCGGACATTCAAATGGAATGATTTTTACCAACCGCACCATCCAATACATTGCTACACATTATAACTCATAGTAAATATCATGTCTATGTTATGTTTATGTTAGTGTATAGGCAAGACATTACTGATCAACTCAACATAGCTGATGATAGAAAAGTCAACGGAACTTCCAGAGAATCGAACTCAAGAAAGTGAATTAAACAACATTTTAAACCATATAAACTGAAATAATTAAACGACGATAAAAAGAGTAAGTGAACCGATTTATTCACTACCGGATTCAATAATAGATTGAATTGGGTGGAATAAATCACTAACACAAAACTTAATAATAAAAACGAGCTTTCAACAATAATAATAAAACGAACAACCAGACCCTAAAATAAACATCGTCATATTACAAATTGGCGAACAACGTTTGAGACGATAAATTAGGTGCAATCTCAACATCATTGACAAAGAATAAATACACCACGATTTCGTCTAATTACTATATACAAAACGCTGTCAATTTGGCGCACAGGAGATATTTCAATGTCAAAGTTGGCATAACGACCGCGCGAGTTGTACCAATTCCGCAGTGTCAAGTTCAATGTTTGACAGTCACAACCCCGAATCCATTGGAAGTTATTACTGTAAAATGTACATGTGTCAGCAACACTTTAAAATCGATCGGAAAAGTACCGGGTCAATTTCAGACAATATATATCTTGCAACGCGACCTCCGTGGTCTAGTCAGCAGAGGATTCGAGTTCGAGTCCCGCGGGGGGTAGCTGCGTATGCAGCGATAAGGCTGGTTACTAAGGCCTGTATTACACTAGGCAACTGAATGCAGAAAATGTTGTGGGCATTGGTTTAAATGAGACCTATTACATTTATTGCAATCAGTTGCACGGTCCCCAATCGATTGCAAGACAGTTGCAAGCGATGCAACTGCTCGTGCAACTATTAGTTTCACGCACTCGTTGTAGGGCATTGATTCAAATATAGCCTATTACACTACGCAATCGACTGCATGCAATTCGCCTGCTCGCGGATTCTATGGACAACGAAGAAATTTCATGACATGGGACCGACGCAACATATACAATTTTTTCCTAAAACCTCCAATATCTCGAAAACAAGGATTTTATTGAAACAAATAACAAAATAAAATTTGTAATTTTTATAAATTCCACTCGCTGACACCATATAAGCTATCTTTTATAGAAAGAACGTTTTCGAAAATTTAACTACACGCAAATTAACAAAGAAATTTCATGACATGGGACCGTTTTAAGGCTCTGTTCTTGAAAATTATTTTAAAGTTATCACTTCATATTTCTGTATAAAAACACCCTCAAACTTCAAGAAACACGGTGGTGAAAGAATTTTTTATCGGACCAGTAGTTTCTGAGGTTAGCCCGGACACCGAGACTAACAAACTTCACCTCTTTATAATACTGTAGTATAGACGACACGCTCATTGCAGAGCAGTTGCAGCCTGTTTTTACTATCCTGCAACTAGCTTCACGTAGCCTTGCAATCAGTGTAACGGAGGTCTAAGCTTACCTACCGCTCAGAAGTAAAAAGGCCGCTTAGCACGTCAATACGCACAAGCGGTTGTAAAGCTTCACGATTAGGTTTGTATCTCTACGGTAATACAGCCGATTCTCGGTAATGCTACGGTGGATTATCCTCTGCTGCAAATAGAAGACCTTTCCGCGCGAAATCCTAAATAAACGCAAAGATTTCTGAAATTATGGCCAACTCATAGTTAGTGCACCGAAGCATTTTCGACGCGATTGTCTTGGGAGTGGAGCGGTCAGTCAGCTGTTAAAATAACGCCCGTTAGGGTACGGTTACACGAGCGTTTTTCCGGCCGTGCACGCGCGTGTAGTTTGGAAAAACGCACAGTGGTCACAAGTTTTTTTTCACACAGGCGGTTTATAATCGGACGGCAGCGTTGGGACGTCTCGGATGCGCATCCCTACAGCTCTGGCTATAAAGGTTAAATGTGTATATTAAGGTTAAAACGCAACTGCATAGAAACGTCCGTGTTTACATTAAAGAACACATTGCCTATCAGAAGTAAATAAATCTTTATTACGAACATTTTTTACATTACTTAATTTTGTTATAAAGATGTCAACAACACCATGGAGACCAGCATTAATTACCATAGTAACAAGTAAATAAGCAAATGCTAGGAGGATTGTAAAAAACGCAGCAGGTTGTGTTTCGATGCGGGAGACCTTGAAAACGCAGCAGAGTTGACGACCCGTGCGTTTTTCCACGTCCGTGTGACCAATTTCATTGCCGCCTGTGTGTTAAATTTAATGCGTTTCTCAAGCGTACGTGCACGGCCGGAAAAAAAGATCGTGTAACAGTACCCTTATGATGCGGCCAGCCGATAGACTTTTGAGTTTAAGTGTGGCCTTCGGGCACTTGAAAGTTAGACATTCCTATTAATAGATTTAATAGAGAACATGTTTTTTTTTTATGTTACTGTTGAGAAATAATTATAATTTGCAGTTTACATTTTCTGTCATAGTTTTGTTAAACACGTTCTTTATTTTAAATGTTACTCTTTTATAAGCATTGTATATAAACATTAAAACATATAATTTTTCCTAACCATGGCTTTCATTTCTTCAAACAGTAAACTAAATATTATCGCCGAATGTCACAAATGAAAACATTATGTACTTTCACTTTACAATAAGAAACACTAAAATTTACAATTAGTACACTTTTTGTTCTTCTTCACATCGTGGTATTTGGATACTATAGGATATTCAAAACATCGAGAATGTAATTTGGATACGGATATTGGGAAACTACTGTAACGTTAATATGTTTTGGTAAACAACACTGAAGAAAATGTGAATCGCTTAAACACAAGAATATCGTCGTATATAATCATTAATTCGAACCACGTTTTTCCGCCGGTTTTCTTCCGCAGTATCGATTCCACAAGCGAGTCGACAAACACTTCGCGAATACATTAAACGACCTAAATTTTCCGGACCGAATCCACTCAGCTGTGCGCGCAAAGCTGTTCGCATGGTTGACTCTGTCGTTTCACCAATGATAATTTTTTTTTTAATTTTCAGTAAAGAGGTTAACATGATTCTCTGATATTTTTCCGTTTTATTAATCTACAGCCATTTTATGCTACATTTACCGCTCGGATTAAAAATTAAAAAAAAGTCGCCAGAGACCAAACGTCATCACCGCAAACTGTAAACATTTTCTCCTACTGGTGGCACTTCCGCAGTGTTTGCGCCAGAATGTGGTTAACGTTTTGCGCAAAAACAACCTACATATTCCCTCTACTGGGACACACAAACTACCGCATAACGTACGTGAGGTACCGGACCGGCACTGCCACGCCAAACCATTAATGTTAATGTGTACAGCTTCCCGCTCTTTTTGCTGTTGTTAACCTCAGTTCCGTTTCATTCCAGTTTTTTGCAAAATTTATTTTCAAGCTTCAAAGGATACAAACAGCAAAAAACCCTAAATTGAATAGCAGTATTTTTATTTATTGCTAACAGTTTTACAAGGAAGATTCGTTATGAAAATATAGAAACTGCAACGAACATATCTATCACACAGCGTACGATTTGTGGTTATAAGAAGCCTCTTACTAAACATTTTCGGGTATTTTTCCAATAACCGTACCTACACTGATTTTCGATATATCGATTATGCCATAGTTGACATCGATGTGTTGTGAATATTACATCTAATTTTATTTAGATAACAGGAATCGTGAAAATATATATTTGTATATTATAAAACAGCTTGTTGACGATTGCAATAGTTTTCCAATTTTAAATATTTTTGACGAAAAATGTATCTAATAATAATATAGTTTCGGGCTGCGCATGTGACGCAAAAATCTGACGTCGTTTGGTTTACAGACAAACTAAAATACACATGCAAAACCAATATGCCTTTAAAATAATAATAACTTTTTGTAAAAAAAGAAAAACAACTCTAAGTAAAGCGAGATGGTCCTTGCAGGTTACTATACATATCTCTCCTTCTTGTGACAGAACTCGCTTTTCGCGTTGAACAGTAAATTTTACACATGTATTCTTTTTATCGCCGAAATCTGCTTGTGGCTTTTGCTTTTCTCTGGTCCCTATTACATTTACAGTGTTTTTAGAATGTTTAATGTATACCGTGTATACGATTACAATACAATCCGTAATGCCATGCATTCTGTTTTAATCCAACACCTTTGCAAAAAACGTAATTCTTCGTGCGCAAGATTAGGTTCGTTAGGTGAGGTTTAAATATAATGCCATAGTAACACAATACATCCATTATGAACAGTATTTTAAGTGTAGGTTTAGAATGCCTATGAATGAAGGAGACAACCCTAAAATGCCACAACAATGCTTAAATCAGTTTGCTTTTAAATTGTTTTATGTTAAACGCGCTGAGACTGTCACCAAGTGTCAATCTGTTACGTTGAACAATAAACTAAAAAACCCCGAAACATTCTTACCTAACCTTACGCATTACCACATTACATATTTTCGCTTTCAATTCACCAACAGAATCATTTACAATTGGTACACTTCTTCTTCTTCACAACGTGGTATATCGATACCATCTCATACTCAAAACATCGAAAATTTAGTGTAGGTACGGGTATTGGGAAAGTACTAAAACAGTTTCTGTCAAATCCATAGCATCGATTCTACGCGCGAGTTTAAATATCAGTGATTCACAGCTGACCACAAGTGACACAAGAAATCGTCGCAGTGAAAAAAAGGAACTGTCCCTTTATGCGTACCCGCAGTACATTTTCAATGTTTTTAATATGCGATTGTCTCGATACATTACTATGTGAAGAAGAAAAAGTGTAGCCTACTAATTGTAAATTGTTCTATTTCTTAATGTAAAGAGAAAATATGTGTTGTTTTCATTTGGGAGGTTAGGTAACAATGTTTTTGGGTTTCTAGTTTACTGCTGAAATAAATAAAAGCCGTGGTTGGGAAAAAACATGACGTTTGATATGTATATATATAATGCTTATAACTGAGTAACACTTAAAACAAAGAACCTATCGTATTTAAGTTGAAAAATTAACAAAACTACAACAGCAAATGTAACTGAAGAATACAAATATTTAGTCTACGGTTAATGGAAAAAACAAAAAATTCAATGTATTAAGGAAGGACAACATACGCTCTACAAATTGTACATAATGGACGTTTGCTTTTGGTTAGCCACAAAACGAGTACTTGTTGGAAAACGAATATTACCGGAAAAAACGTGTTCTGCCACAAAAAAGTGACATGTATAATAATAGGCAAAGGGTGACCTTGGGCCACCCCGTCTTACTTTCGGTTCGGTGGTTCTTCAGTGATCTATTCACAAAATAAGTACTAATGAAAAAACGAGTACTACTGGGAAAACGAGTTCTGCCACAAAAAAGGAGACATGTATAGTAATAGGCAAAGGCTGAAAGGCTGACCCTTGGGCCACCCCGTCTTACTTTCGGGTTCGGTGGTTCTTCAGTGATCTATTCACAAAATAAGTACTAATGAAAAAACGAGTACTACTGGGAAAACGAGTTCTACGGAAAACCGAGTTCTGCCACAAAAAAGGAGACATGTATAGTAATAGGCAAAGGCTGACCCTTGGGCCACCCCGTTTTACTTTCGATTTGTGTTTTTTCGTAGTTTCCGCCAAAAACGAGTTTTATATTACACACGTAACGCTTTCCATGTGTAATTTCAATTCTCATGTTAATCTAACAACATCAACTTTTGGCGTCACAGATACGCAACTGTGATATACTAGCCTACTGCTACAATAATTTTTAATTAAAAAAAGGACTAAGAACACCGACTGCAATCGCCAGCCAAAACTATTTTGCAACAAACGAAATTCAAATTTGTATATAATTCTTTTACCTACATAAAATTATGTGAGACATTCACTAAAGATCGAAGCCAAAGAATCGCATAATCGAAATATCGAAAATGACTGCAGGAACGGATAAAGGTACAGTACCGAGATGTAAACAACCTAATTTTCCAGCTGGGTATACAAAACAGCTGATCTGCCGCATAGCCCCACACACGAGGTACGCTGTCCTGCACTGCGGCTACAGCACGCAACTCATCACTCTCTCTCTCTCTCTCTCTCTCTCACTCTCTCTCTCTCTCTCTCTCTCTCTGCAATAATGTAAATCTTTCCAGCGTTCTGCTGCCACCAGTTTGTTGGATTTGTTCCAATTCTTGTCTCATGCAACAGCAGGTCAACCGACAATATTTATATCACCGAACCCCTATTATCCCCATACCCAGCACGTGTGTTTCTAACTGTGCTGTCGATATTTGTCCCAAGTGCTCGAAAGTGCTCGCATGCGCAAGCATAATATTACAATACAGATAAAGAATTAAACAAGCTGCTTCCGAACTTGACGGTTCCGCTTCAAATAAAGACCACATAATATCCGTAAACACGCGCGAGCGTAATCACTAGGAATGTTTCCACTCAGCAGCAGTTTAAGTCCTTTTCGTTATCGCGACGAAAAAGAATAATTTTCGAGTAAATAATCCGCGAACCAGCCAGGCCGAGGGGATGTGTGCGGGACGAAGGGCAAGCCCGTATGCTGCGTCTCGAGTTTCTTATAGAGTTCCAGCCGCAGGGACCATTAAGGTTGTGGCCGTGAGAGTCAACTAGTTATGTAATTGAGGGAGGGTGTACGCCGAGGCCTGGCACAGGGGGTTGCGACCGAGGGATGGGTTGCGATGAAGTGAGATGAATGCCCTCAAAGCGGGCACAGGGGCAACAAAACGTTTGGGAAAGTGTCCGTATGGTGGCGTTTAGGACACGCAGGGAGTCTCTGATAGTCCTGCTAGAAGTCAGGTAGTGGACTTTACACGTCCAGTGCAATCCAGTGTCCAGGAGTTCCAGAAGCTTTCGCTTATGGGCGGACACGTGTGGCCTTGCGTATCTACGTATAATATTGCAACGATTAGTCCTTATTTGTAAGTTTTTTCTTACGTAAAAAGTTTTAGATTGGATCTGCATCTGAAAGTAGTTTTAAGTTCTTTGGAAATTTCAAAATCTGGGGCCACATGGCCCTAAAAAGAAACGAGAAATAAAAAAAAAATATTGTGAAAATCTAGCAGGGTGTCAGACTAAAAGTAATTGTAACCCAAATTCGAATGTTTCGAATTTTTAGTATTCATTGCATGTTGTGTGCTCTATAATTGTTTACTACTAAAGAAGTAGTAGAGTGATCGGGATTTTTGTAATTTTTCCCATAATTGGAGAATTATCTAATATCGAAATTTATGTAATAATAAATGTACCGAAGTAAGGAGCCAATAAGAACAAAAATAATGATCAGTGATCGAGTTCTAGAACAGGTGAGCCACTTTAATTTTGAAAATGATGTTGGGTATGACAGAAGTTATGATATTGATGTTAAGTTAGGTAAGTCCAGACGATTTGTGAAACAATCGACCGTATTTTTAGAAACAAGGTACGTCGAGATAAAAATTTAAGTTTTACAAAGTTATGGCAGTCCGTGTATTGTCCAATGGGTGTGAATTATTGACAGCAAAAAAAAAAAAAAAAAAAAAAAAATACAGACCTTGGAAATGGCGTTCTTAAGAGGAGTTAAAAGGTGTTCTAAAACTTGACCGCATATGGAATGAGGCTATAAGAGAAGAGTTACAAGTTTTTAACTTGAATGAAAAATTAAAAGAATACAAACAATGATGACTGGGCAAACAAGCCTGGAAATACAAACCTATAGGACACAGGTTGTATGGCGTAGACACAGGAAGAGATGGCTGGAGGATTTTTGAAGACGGGACAGACAGCACTTTGCCTATGCCGTGTTGTGAAGATGATGATGATGATGATGAATTTCTCTTTCCCTGTCATCAACAATTATTTCATAAATATCAAAAATTAACTTCAGACGCGTTAAAAAAACTTGCCACAAATACGCGTATTACGGGACTTGAGGAAATCACCTTCGCCAACTGACTTTATCCGTCATGAAACGGTTAACGATGACAGATAATGATTTCCACACAATGATGACAAACTGCAGGAAAACAATTGTTTTGTAAGCGCAGTACATCAACCAATTAACTATGTTTAACACAAGCAACAAAAACAACGAATGCAACCTTTGCTAGTTCTATAAATGCTGATGTAAATGGCAACGTTCCACAGTTTGCTTGAATAAAAGTTAAGATATATTGTATCCGACACTTTTCCATACGTCAGACCAGGGCATGCTCCGTCTAATGTAATGGATGAACAGATTTGAAGAAACAACAGAACGCCCATTCTGTGATGGGCGTAATGTTGCATAAGCTCAACCTTATGTGCGGCACCACTAGACGAACCCTTAAGTCAGCAAGTAAAGGAACACGCTTAAAATTCTACAAGGTGATGGCTCTTCCCACACTTCTTTACGGATCTGAGAATTGGACTTTATCGAAAGGCCAGGGAAGTCGCATCCAAGCGGCTGAAATGAGATTTCTCAGCTACGTGGCAGGGTATACTCTCCATGATCATAGATATACGGCAGGAACTGAATATTATGAGTATACGCGACAGGATCGCCCAGTATCGGCTGAATTGGTGGGAACATCTTTGCCTAATGGATGACTGCCACATCTCCAAACAACTCTGGAACTATAAGTCGAGGGGACGGAGAGGTGTCGGACGTCCGAGGAAGCGCTGGAGTGACCAGCTCAAATCTTTGCCTATTTGAGACCGGAACAAACCGTCCTTGGTTTAATCCGTGAAAATGATGATGATAATGATGATGATGATGACGTGATTATTCTCTAAATGTTCTCGGAATTTATGATGACTGTAATTTTTATTTACTTTTGTAGCATAGTAACCCCCCTAGGCACACACTAGACAGACGCGTCAGGCCGTTGGCCTCTATCCGCGAGGCAGAGCCTCCGTGCCGGTAGTACCCCTGAGGAGAGAGAGGTGTGCAGAGAGGACTGTTAAGTAGCACGGGTTATCAGGGTTGACTTTACGGTGGGTTATCAAGAACCGCCCGAGGGCGTTTGACCCTGACAAGGCCGGTGGCTCTGTCGTAGCGATCGTTCGCAGGTAGTGGAAGGAAGAAGTCGCTGCCGAAGCAAAGAGAGTGTCTGTCGATCTGGAAGTCGCAAATGCTTCCACTGAAATAGAAATATCCTTTAACCAAACCGATTTGAATTATGTGCGGAAGAGTGTTGCAAACGCCAGAAGAAAACTTAATCCAGGGCTGCTCAAAAACGTAGAAACATTGAAATCTTGATTGGCGACAAGAATTGCGTCATTTCTGAATAACTATAGAGATCCCGACAAAGAACGGAGGGTTTTAGATTGAAATTGTTTTAACTTACATTTGCTGGAGGTTGACGAGAGCGACCACCAAGCAGATGCAGCATAGGTCATTTACTGACGGAGGAAATATAAGACAGATTTGTGACTTTTGTGCGCGTAGCCAGGAGGTTGCGACACGAGAGCATGGGAAAACAGTTTTGTTCACACTAGCGAGCCTTGTTGAGAGTTTCAGTCACGTGAGCGTTGTTACCTGACTCCGATCAAGACTGACACCTAGATACGTCACCGATTCTTTCCAAGCGACAGGCCTCCCTTCCAGCAAGACGGACTGGTATCGGGAAATGGACTTACGTGTTAAGCAAATCGCGTCGGATTTCCCCATGTTGATCGTCACCCGCCAGTGCCGGAAGCAGATCCAACTGACGCTGCAACTTTGTACTCCCCAATCACAGGGACAGGGAGCTAAAATGATTGAACAACAGTTTGACATGCCTCGTATTTAGTGAGGGTGAGAAACCACATCCGTCATACGGAACGGAGAAATAAGCTGTTGCCGAGCATAGCTGCACGTCCAGACACGGACCGCAGCGAAGCAACACAGTTTTTTCTGAGAATATTTTCCAAGACCCATCAGCATCACATTTAAAAATTATGAGTTTTAACTTTGAAAGGATTTTCTTAAGGATTTTAACTTCGATTTTCTTAAGCATTATAAACACGTCCAGCGAAGGTTACTCGGTGCACAGTTATTTACAAATAGCGTTGTTGGCTTCCCAACGAATCAACAAGCTGCCCGCGCATGCGCAATAGCGTGCCGGTACCGATACCGCGGCAGTATTTAAAAACGGAACTTACTTTCTGGATATCACTCGTAATTTATTACTTTATGTTGAAATTTTGATTTTATGTTTTATATTCTTGTTTTAATATATTGTGTATATATTGTAAAATGGGCCCGCCCACTGGAGACGACTTGTTCATACTAAGTTTACCACTGAGGATGATGCTTCATCACAGAATGGGAGAACGTTTGGCGACTACAACGGAACCTATAAAACGTGGGTTTAGAGTTCGCTACGAGTATAAGTAGCCCCATGTCCAGGAACACTGATAACGGAGTTTGGGAAAATATTTTCTACACGGCCATGCCAACAAAAAAATATTTACATAGCAATGACAACACTAATTATAATGTTACCTAGCGTAATGACTTGGAACGGATTTCACGGTCGCCGCGGCATCGAGACACGCACGCGCTGTTACGAGCGCTGTACATTAAGCAGCGAGTGATCGATAATGCTTTCTCAGTAGCTACTTACCCACATAATATCATTAATATATAAACGTGCATTAGACTCAAGGCTGTTATATTATTATATCCAAATAAGTATACTAAACATTAAAAAACTCATAATCATAAAATGGCACAAAAGCCCGGTTCATAAGACGCGTGATTCGTGTGAGATGGTACGCTAGTTCGATTCTGAGTAGAGAGAGACGCTAGGTTGTTTCCATTATTATTATCTTGTTTTTCAAATATTAAGGTTATCCGAAGACAAAAATAATTATTAAAAATTCGATTAATAATTTCGTTATTCTATGGAATTTTATCACATAATAATGGCTTGTAAACGCCTATAATAACTATCCAAGCCTGTAAGTATATATATATATATATATATATATATATATATATATATATATATATATATATAGGCGGGAATCCCACAGCTACTGCCGCATCCGCATCTCAGTTTCCATATCAACTTATTCTGTGTGTCTTCATTCTTCAGATTATTTTCTTCCATACTCCTTTCGATCCTTTCTATCTATTTTAATCTAGGTCTGCCTCTTTTCTTCTGTTGCTAGGTCTGTATTTGAACACACTCACAGGTATTCTTTCTACACTCATTCTCGTTAGGTGTCCATACCAGGAAAGCTGTTTACGTTTTATATCTTCTATTGCAGTTTCTTTTCCTTATTACGTCATCCCTTACACGTTCCAGACGAGAAACTCTGGAAGCTCGTCTAAGACAGTCCATTTCTACAGCTTCAATCTTTCTGCGGTTCTTTTCGTTGATTGTCCAACATTCTGACCTGTAGGTGGTAATTCGTTCAACAATGGCCTTATAAATAGTATGATCTTTAGTACTTTTTTATCCTTATAAAAATAAAAGTGTATCCATTCCTGCTCAGTACAGACTTTCGTCTCCAGTTGTCGCATCGTGTATTTAATTGTGTGTGTGTGTGTGTGTGTGTGTGTGTGTGTGTGTGTGTGTGTGTGTGTTATTTCTCTTGTTTAGAACATCAAAAAACAACACTGGAATACTTGAATACTGTTAACAGAATTTTGTATCCTATGTAAAAGTCGTAGTAGGCTTCAAGAAAATCGTAGAATAAACGTTAGCACATGTACAGGTTTTGTATAAAGAACAATAACTCAATGTAATTCTTTAGTGCTAATATGAACATTAACCACTATAACAATATTGAAAAATCACCACTCACTCACAATTTCGTGAAAAACAACTGAAGCCGGCTTACAGGGACTGGAAAAAAGCTGCTGCGGATCGACTTACCTGCAAACAAAAACAAACAATATTACATATACAAATTATACATAAATACTGTCCGCATACAATACAGTAAATCCGGATGTATACAATACGAGGGGCGTTTGATGAGTCCGTGCAAAAATAAAAAAAGACACAATTTTGCGGGGAAAATCTTTTTTATTTCTCGACATAATCTCCTTTCAAGACTACACACTTAGTCCAACGATGCTCAAGCTTTGCGATCCTATTCTTATAGTATGGTTTATCCAAGCCTTCAAAATACGCAGATGTTGTTGTTGTTGTTTTCCAATGGCACCCCCTTGGTGCATTTAACCCATTTGGTAGCGAGCTTCCCAATAAAGACCACTGTAAAATCTGAGTTCTTGCATTTCCCGGTTCAGCTTCACACACTCCAATAGATGATTTTCGTTTATTTTTGAGTCTTCTCTCCTGCACAGTACACATTCCTCTGTAGTGGAAATTTTTAATTTGTAGAGATGCGCTGAGAGACAGTCATGGCCAGTTGCCAATCTAAAGTTGGCGACTGCTTCCTTCCTGAGTTTTCCACAGTTTTTATTCCATAACTGTTCAATCCTTGACCATGTTTTTCCTTTCGATATGTTTCTTGCTTCTTCCAGGAAGCGAGAGTTTGTTTACCTCGTCATCAGTCTCCTTAGGGTGCTGAAGTCGTGGGTACTTTCCCGGTGGTAGGTCTTTGTCCCTCGCTTTGCCAAGATGTGCGCTGTCTCATTTCCCGAGATGCCTATGTGAGACGGGATCCACTGGATAACTATCTCCTTGTTATGTGCTGTAAGCTGCCTGGTGAGTCCCCTTGCTTCCAGGGAGGCAAAGTTACTAGCGTCCGTAGCATCCTTTAAGCTACACGTATCATCTGGGTAGTGCTAAATGAGTAACAGGGTTAGGCTGCCTCCCAAGGCCTAGACCAAATGAAGCGACACACAAATAAGCAGATGTTTCGGCAATAACTTCACAATTTCGCGTAAATCCCTTACCAGCAAGGGATTTAGAAACAGATTCCCCTTCTTCAAATTTTGAAACAGATAATAATCCGAAGGTGTTCAGCCTGGTGAGTAGGGGGAGGGGTGCGGAAGAATTTCGTAGCGTAATTCAGAGTGAGCTGGTGCATCGTCTTGGTGAAAAGGAATCTTATGCCGGTGACGATATCTGGTTCTCCATAGATTTGCTGGATTTCTGCGTTCGTCCTTATTCTCCATGCTCCTTGGACGGCCACTACACCAAATATCCTCCTGAGGAATTTTCTTTCCCACCTGCGCAACCACTCTTCCTCTGTCACTGTCACTGTCCAAGTTTCGGACCCGTACATGACCACTGGCTTAAGAACTGTTTTGTAGAGACGAATCTTGGTTGATCCGCTTACATTTCTACATTTAAATATTTGTTGGGAGAAGTAACATCTGTTACCAGCAGATACCCTTTATTTTATTTCTTCGGCCATAATGTTGTTCTCAATAACTAGTGAGCCCAAGTATTACAATTTTTCGACCTTTTGAAATTTGTGTCCTCCAATTACCAGGGCCGCTCTTATCTCTTGCATTTTACTGCCTGTTAACATGTATTTCGTCTTTCATGTATAACGTTAGTCATATTTAATTTCGTCTTTCATAACATCCGTAACTATAACTCTGATTAATAATTTTGGTTTGTAACTTTCTGCTGAGGCAAATAATTTTGCATACAAAAACGGCAACGCCCACATTGGGTTTCTGCGGCTGGTTCTGTGTATCAAGTCTCAGACAACGTTCCACCCATATTACAGGGAATACCTTTAGGTCTTCTCTCTACTTCTCCTTCTTCTCTTCAACCCAGAGTTTGGTGTATCTGCAAATCCGTAGACAGCCTCTTTATCACCACATATCTTCTTCCTTTTTCTTCCCATCTATGCCTGGGCCTTCCCCTCTTACTACGCCCCTCGATATAGGAACATGTGTACTCCTGTAAAGTATACTAGAAACTTCCTGAATCGTCCTCCATATGAAAACGCTAACATGCAATGTGATAACAAAGATTTTACGGCTTTCAATATAGGCATATGGCTTTCCGATGCCTAAGATCTGCTCGAAGCGATCGTTCCACGTTCCATTCCGGAGACGTCGTGCACTAATGGTTCTTAATATGCCTTCTTTCCAGAATTCACTCGGTCTTCCCCGTTTCTGACGATAGGGAGGGACCCACTGCTGCTGCAACGCCTTCTTTGGAAGTCTCTCACGTACCAAATCAACTGATTCCTTTCAGTATTCTGAAACGGAGTTCCCATCTTTCTTCTAAATTCTTCATCTGAAATTCTGTCCCGTCTAGAAATCCGTGAGAATGTCCGCAGCACGTCCACCTCCACACTGACTCTAATTTCTTTTCACTTCAACGCGACCAAGAGTATAGCCGTCCTATTCTCAAAGCGACGGAAGAACCCGCTTAGGCAACTACGCATCGGCAGGACGTACTTGCGCGGGTCCAACGAGCTGAAGTACCTCGGTATACGCCTCGACCGTCGGCTCACCTGGTGTACCCACGCTCAGACAGTTATGAAGAGAGCATCCGCTCGTCTGAGCTTACTGTTTCCACTCCTGATCAGCTCAGCCATGACCAGGAAACTGGGTAAAAAGATCGTCGGCGCGTATCTGCTGCCGGTCATAACATACGCTTGCGCGGTCTGTGGTTACCTCGCCAATGTGGATTAAAAGAAGTTGCAGAGCGTCCTCAACAGGGGGCTTCGGCTAGCGGCCAAAGTTCCCCGCCGATTCTCATCTCGCCTTCTAAGAAGGGGACTCCTCGTCCGTCCGCTCCTTGGACGACACATTCAGTCGGCTTGCACGTGGTGCGGCGAGGTTCCCAGACAATCCTCTAGTGGCTGGGCTGGGCGGGTACCGTATACGTACGTCCAGGTGATTCGTGGAAACGCCCTCTCTGTATACTGCGCTAGTGTAGGCTAGCACAACAGCCGAGAAACGGGCTGCTACAGAGTAAGTCGCCCTAGTAGGGCAGAGCCATGAGGCAGCTCGGAACTACGTCTCTGCGACGCACCAACCACACAGCCCAGAGTCAGTCAGGTTAACAATGGGCAGACCGGGCTCGTCAGCCGTAGAGAAGGCGGCCGGTCTACCTCGAAATCATTGCACCTGGTCCTCCTCCGGATGGGGGGCTGAGGCGTCAGCAGGCCGTTCATAGCAAATCAATTTGCAGAAAAGCCTCGGATTTCGATACGTACGGTATGGAGTTTCTCGTGATATTTAAAACCTGAACAGAACGTGTTTACATGAATATTCGCAATATTCGGAACAATCTGTTCTCCTCCGTGCAGTTACGAAAGGGGTGAATAATATGAATATCGGTCAGGCTGGCACCAGTGTAGTTTCGGGTACTGTCTGTGTTACAACGTGCAAAAACTATCGCGTTGCAATACGGTGTGTGTGTGTTGTGTTGCATACGGAATTACACTGTCTGCGATAAAAAACAAATTGTACAGCAGGAACAGCGAGCGGGGTATACAGCGCGCCTCGTCAATTATAAAACAATTTAGCACACCGGCATACAGAGATTTGTCATCTCCCCCCCCCCGTAAGTACGTTTTTTGAATAATGAAACGTTAGTTTTTTTCACGTCCGCTGTGTAATTTGTAAAATTAAAGTAAAATCAGTCTGACTTTTTTAGCTAACACCGCCAACCCCTCACCACACAAGAGTTATTTCGTTGCGTAGAATTCAGTACACTAGAAGATAGATGTCCGATGCTTTCCCGTACAGGAGGAGGTTGACTCGACTTTCGAACGTAGTAAGAATGCGTTCCTCAAAACGTGTTCGAAAGGCGAGTAGTGTTGTACAGTTCGTGTAGTAGAGTGTATTTACTGTAGGCGTACCGTGCACGTAAGGATCGAGTCTACGGACAGTAATATATACTGTACTATAATGAATTCGGATATTACTCTAGATTAAATTTACACCATATGACCACGCTTACCAGTGGCGTATCTAGAATTTGGCTTGGAGAGGGGGTCCGGGGTCGGGTCGGTTTCATACAGAGGATAAACAAGTTAAGACTAATCAACGAAAGTCTGTCTTTAAAGTGGCTGAAAAACGCGTGATAACATCTTGAAATCAGACCCATTAAAGTAGTCGGTACGCTTTACTGAAACACTGTTAAAAGATATTTATTGACTTTCTTTCAACAAACAGAAAAACCTCTTCACTTCAAACACTATCGGCCTAAAAATAAGGAAGAATCTAGTTAAGACATACGTGTGAAGTGTTGCTCTATACGGGAGTGAATCTTGGACAACCGGTGAAAGTGACAAGAAAAGACTCCAAGCATTTGAAGGATACTCACGAAGGATACAGAAGGATATTCACGATAAGCTGGAAGGAGAAGATAGCGAATAAGGAAGTCTTTAGAAGAGCTCAGGAGGAGAAGACCTTTCTGCGAAATTTAAAAGGGAGAAGAGCTACGTTTATAGGGCATACACTACGACACAATGGGTTGGTTAAGAGAATAACGGAAGGAACAATCGAAGGGAAGAATAACAGAGGACGGACTCGTTTAGACTGCATGAAACAGCTTATGGTCGATATGAACTGAACATCGTATTGTTATATACTGTAGTAGAAAAGAAAAGCAGAGAAGCGTGAAGAATGGCGAGCTGCTGCCAACCAGCCTATGGGCTTCTAACCTAGGAGAAGACTTACTGACTGAACTGATTTTCCTATATTTCACATTTCAAAAGTATATCTCAATGCTGTGTAATAAACCTGTTTGTATATTTAGAAAATAGCTACTACTATATTAAAGTACACAGCTGAAGTCAAACAAAATGGCCTGAAAATTAACTAAATTCTCAACTTTTTCGACCCTGGGGGGGGGGAGGTCCCGTTCGTCCCACCGTAAATGCGCCCATGATGCTTATATAACTCAGTAACGAGCTACACTAATCGTTTTCGAAAGTTTATAATCGGTGTTTGAGAAACAATCTACAGCACAATCTTATGATATAAAAAAATTAATCACTTCAACACTTCGCATTCTTTGCATTAAATGTACTAACAATAATTATGAAAAACCATAGTAGCAGGAATAATAATTTTTTAAATAAAACGTTTTAACGTTTTGCACGTTTGAAATTCATGATTATTATTTCAGATACGCGTAATTAATTTCCGGTTGTACAGACGTATCGTCCTGTCAGTGATATATTCAGGTTTCTTGTTCTTGCACTTCCTCATGTTTTATATTGACTGTCTACACCGCAAATTCATCGAACAATATAAAAACATTTCCAATTACAGTAGAGCATCGATTATCCGAACCTCTCGGAACAAGGGCCCGTTCGGATAATCGATATTTCACATAATAGATAATAAATTGAAAACATTATTTCCCTTCATAAAACCAAATGTTTTAACTACGAAATCATTTCTAACATACTGTTATATAATTACAACAATCTGTATACTATACTGCAATGTATTACTAAGAATAAAAATCATTGAATTAAAACTGAGCTTAGTTAACAAAACAAAAAGTTAATTTAAACAAAATCAGAGTTTAATGACAAACACTGTACTATAAAATTAATTAAAAATTAAAAACTAAAACTAAACATACAGTACCATGGATTTACATTTTTTTGAAGAATTGTTCTATTTCTGTCTGCTTCAAACCGATATCCCTTATTTTGCAAAATTATAATATTAATTATATCAAACATAATTTAATATGAACAATTAAGCTGGTTTTGAACAATTAGCTCTGCAATATTCGGTTTAATGTCTTACAATTTCAATATTAAGTCACTCTCGACATAAAGTTTATTTCTTAACTCTGACTTCAAGTACGTGAGCAGGGAGAATTCGTTTTCACACAAAGTAGAGGGAAAAACACAATTAAACGCTTCAAAGCTTTTTTTGCGATTTCAGGATGGTCAGTCATTATATATAACCAGAAGTTAGCTAGCTGTAATTGCGAAAACTGTAATTTTAATGAACTGTGAGTTGAAAGTTGAGCCAATGAATCTTCTTTTTGTACTGTAAGAGAGAGGTCTAGTCAGTTCGGCTGACAAACAGATCTGCTACACATGATTTAAAGACATGATTAAAGCCATTGGTATGAAATTACTTTTACAATTACAATTAGTTTGAAACCAAAACAAAAATACTGGAATCTTCTACTAATTGTTTTACGATCTAAAATTTAGAATTTACAGCATAAAAAATCGGAGAAAATTACGGTATATGCTAATTTTTCTTAAAAGTGTCTGCGTAAAAGTACACCACTGGTGTACTGCATTTAACCAATGCTGCAAACTAAACCTGGAACGGCCATTAGGACGATGAAGCGGTCAGAAAAATGTCGCAGCACAGGACCCTGTAACGCGTTCTAGATGAAAACAAGAAGTTAGTTATTGTGGAACGTTTCATAGTTACCGGGAAACGTGCTGACGTCGATTAGGTAGCGTTAACAGTAGTTGCTGGTTTTCTCATTACCGAGTCCAGCGCGACCAGTCGGCAAGATAAAGCTCAACGATTTGATATATTATATTGTTTGCTATCTAACAGTTGTATATCTCTTTAATTATATAATTAAAATACGCACAAACATTAACAGAATCGTCAACAAGACAGATTCGTACATAATGGTTTCCCAGCTTATCGCAGAGTAAGGTCGCGCAAGATAAGAGGCGCTAATCATTAGTCTTGGTACTTCCTACATAAAATACTAATAATAACATAATAACCGTACGCTTGATAAGTACAATAGTACGCGATTACAAGTACACCGATACGATTCCGGTTTATTGCAATGTGTAGTTGCATAACTATCAAGGTCGCCTGTACCGTCTCTCGGCCAGGCCGTTTGTTCACATCTGATGAACAGAACACTTTTCATTTTCTTTGTCTGTTTCTAAGCTTCATCAGATTTCCAATTAATACAATATGAAAACATCTATATTACAACAACACAAATTGATAATTTAATGTAATTTCATTTGTGGAGTGCTAAAACCCATACATTACTGATAACGTGTATTGATTACTGGGGTTTGGGTGTAATAGTAATAAGAGTAGTCATTGATTGAATTTTAACAAGTTTTCATCAATTTATTCAAAAAAAGAAAAACAAAAGCGTTTTTAAAAATATCATTTACTTCGTCATAAACCTTCATTATTGTTTCCTTAACGTTTAATTGTTGCAGTACATTTATCATAAATAAATCTTATAACTTACAGTAACAAAATTATATTCTACGTCTTTATTTGTTAATCTTAAAATTTCGACTGCTCAGTCTGATTTGTGTGCTTTACTGCAGCTTTGTTTTATTTTCTTTATATAACTTTTACTACGTTACTTTATGCATTGCATACATATTACTCATTGATTACTTTACAAACTTTCAATAAAATTTAAATTTACTAAATTAATTGTTAATCCTCAAAGAAAATATTTATTAAATTTAAATTAGATTCTCTGAATCTCTATATCTACATTTTACATCTCTTATTTATTTTTCTAAATTTCAAAGTGTCTTTTAAATGTCTCTAGTCTTTCACATAAAATTTATAAATTGATTATTTGTCACCTTGGTTATGTAGCTCATACCCATGTCCTCCGTTGATCCGTAGGTTCTCTTCTGATGGAGTTCCCTGCCCGTTCCTCGGTTCCACTTGTCGTCCTCCAGTTATTCGTTCCTTATGGTCCCATCTGGTTGCTGTAGTGTAGAGTGATATGTTGCTCTGCACCTGCTGCTGTTGTTCTAGTAGACGCCTCTATTGTTCTGCATAGCGTTCCTCTGCCTGATGTAACCTTGTTGTTTGTCTTGAGTGACGGACGTTTGTGGGTGTAGACATCATAGAGTATGTTCTATAATCGTATTCGTAATCAAACCACGAGTTACTGTTTGATATTTAGATGAACATATCGTCCATCCGACTTTACAGTTCAATTGACAAAATTTAAAAATCGCGTCGATAGCGGACATAGCGTCCCGCCGCTTCTGAAGACTGATTGAGAGTAATTTCGCGTCGTTAACGGACATAGCGTCCCGCCGCTACTGAAGACTGATTGAGAGTAATTTGGCTTCATTCCTGCCCTTATTTATACTCGAGCATCTTACCGCACCTGTTGGGACAGAATTCAGCATGTCAGGAATTGCTTGGAGGCGTCACTTCCCCACTATCGTCCAATTTCATATTTTCGCACATTTCTGCCAATTGCAATGTCTAATGTGGATTACAAGGTGCTCTAACGGTGGCCGATTTAATTACACATGTTCAATGTAATTACCATCATAACCGCATAATTCGTCTAATTACTACGCTCTTAAAATCGTACTGAATTCGCACTGCACGTCCTTGTCACGCCAATCACGCCGAATTCGCACTGCACATGTGTATTATTTTTATACATATTTAGAAGTCTTTGCAATTTTTCTACCATTTATGGTTTTCTTATAATTAAATAAAAACTATAATTTAACATCTATTTGGGGTGAGATTGCAAACTTTCAGGCTTGAACCGGCCTCACACACACACATTATTTACTACTGTACACACTCTCAGAGACAATCGCGTGATCGTGGAGGTCGGTTCCTGCATCTCTACATGAAGTATTTTTAACATCACCTCAGCTTTCAATGTCAGACCTGTTTATTTATTACATATTTATTAATTTTAATTTAAATATTCATTTTATCTGATAAATGCACAATATAGCATATCACTGTATTGTCGCAATATATATATATATATATTGTAACGTAACAGAGTTGAGGTCCCCGACGTTACATAAAAAACTGTGTAAACATGATTTAAAACAATGCCCAAAGCCTGTTATAATTAAATACAAGAGGGCCCATCTCACCTGAAGAATGCATTAGAGGTACCTAGTAAAGTTACTAAGTAATAAAACATTAAAAGTGTACCTAAATCTAAAATATGTAATGAGTAGTATGAGATGTAAAACATAAACATTGTGTCTAATGGGAGGAGTTTAATGTGTAGGAGTTGAGTATAATATACTGTTCAATTAATATTTAATGTGTTATAAAATGTATTTGGTGTTGTGCTGTAGCATGATATAGTGTTTACAGGATATTTATTTTCTGTTTTGTGGATAGTAAGTGTGGAGCTGTTGCTTTAAAGAAGTACTTAGTCAGTGGTACTCCTTTTATTTATGTTAAAATTGTATTTAAATAATTAAGTATAAGTACATGTATTAGGTATGATATTATGTTAAATGTATTTACTTTAATTGATTAATGAAGATGTTTAAAATAATGTTTGTTAACTTGGCCAGGAAGGCAATAAGTGTTAATAAGTTGGCAAGTAGTTCTTATAGTTATGTTAAAACAATGAAGGGTTCAATGATGAACTAAATAATATAATGAATTGAAACCAGAAAATTAAAATTGATGTAAGTGGCCATAAGCCAGTGACTAGTTGTACAGTAGGTCAGGTAAAGAAAAATTAAGTTAAAAACAAAACAAAATTATAACCGGTGTAATAAAACCAATAGGCCTAAATTTAATATTTGTAAAAGGAAATTAATACCTTTTTAATAAGTCCAGTCAGATGAAATTATAGTAAAATGTATACGGTTTAATAAGGCAGATTAAGTGAGAGTTTTATGTAATTTGGTGTAATTCCAAGCATGGAGTATTTTATTAAAAAAGAGTAGTAATATTTTCTAATTCTGGCTCTAGGATATCAAATATTATCCAATGACAGAAAGTAATGGTTGTTAGGGTAACTAAAATGCAAGAAATCTTGTTGATTTCAACATTCGATTGTTATATGCCACTGGGTTAAGTTGAATTCATACGAATCCAGAAAAGTATTTATATAAAAACCTATATATTCGATTGTTATATGCTATTGAGAACAGTTCAGTAGACAAATTTAAACAAAAAATAAAATAAAATAAAATGAATCAACCTTAATAAATCTAATGTATTAAAGCCAATCCATTCAAACAAAACTGATGAATAATTACTGAACTAGATTTCGGGAAATATAATTATACACCTCCCAAAAGTAGCGGAATTACTAATTTCTTCTTCAAACTAATTCCATTAAAGATGATGATGAACCCGATTTACACTTAAACCAAGATACTTATTAAAACAAGAAGTCAAAATTAATGCAAATATAAACCAAATATACACAAGAACCTTTGGTATTGGAGACATAAACCTCGCTTCCAAGGGATTGAAGAAATTGTAATACTACACCAATTCCACTGGGACCGGCAACCACGAGGATCGCGAAGAAGAACGAAGAACAGAAGAATTCCTGTTACACTCCGGGACATCACCTTTCAACCTTTATTGATAATCTGGACACATTTTCTGGTCAAAAGTAACCTCATCAGTACGTCTTCATGCGGTTGTAAACAGACACGGCTATCTTGAGCATCGCATTGTACGGTAAAACCAGCTTATATTTAATTTTATACATTAAGAATTAATAACAATTTGTAATACTTAGTAACCTTAATTTTGCATTACCTGGCCTTACTAATCGTTAAAAGAATCACACGTACCCTGGGATAAGAGACAAACAAAAATTATATTTAAATTGTATTATACAGTACTAGTCCATTAACAAATCGATTCAGCATTGTACGATCGATATTACGATCAGATAAACTGTGTGGAAGACTGTTGGAAATTAGAAAATAATATAAATAAAGAATCCTTCTTGTATGTAATGATGTTCTGTGTTATTGTAGAATAGGTATTGTATTTTTATGGGGGACTAATTTACAGATAAAGGAGGTGATTAAACTATCAAGTGAAACTAACTAACCTATAAAAACAAGTCAATTACGAATAGCAGCGCTTGCCACAGACAGCTGGTGGAAACGGGAGAGTGCCGAACTAACGTATTCTCTTCGCCACACTTGAATTAATTTAAATAATACGGACCGAATAGGGTTGGAGAGAATTACCGAATTATTAACTAGGATACCTGTAATATAGAGTTATTCTCTGGTAAAACACTTAGTAATTGATTAATACAGGGCTATGTTCAACATACGAGTTGCAGCAATGATATAATAAATAAATTTTTTTTTATTAATATTGAGTTGCAGGAGGTCGCATCTACAACAACATAATAAACATTTTCCTTTTAAACAGATCTAATTGGTTAATTTAAATTTTTTTAAATTAACTACAAACTGTAACCGTAATTAAATAAGAAATACAACCAATATAATACATTTATTACAAATTGGCGAACCTAACAGTGGGCTTTTAAACATCCTCAAATATCATTAATAACAACAAATCGATCATACAGAAGTAACACAAGACATTAACTACTATTTGTTACAAATTGGCGCATACCAACGTGGAGCTTAATTAAACCCCAGTTAACAACTAATTGTTACAATATATATACATACATACACACTCAAAAGTCTGAGGATCTGTTTCTTTGTACCGAATACAAATCCACACCGTTACACCGATTGCCACCAAATTTTGCACAGTTAACCTTTGACACAAGGTGAAAAACAATATTTAACTTGGAATTTGATATTCTGGCCCGTTCGAACGATTTAGGCCCTTTTGTTGACGAGTATAAAGATGTCAACAACACCACGGAGACCAGAATTAATTACCATAGTAACAGGTAAATAAACAAATGCTATTCAGCGGCATCGGAACTGTACCTTTATCCGTTCCTACGGTACGTTTTCGATGTTATTAATATGCGATTGTATGGATATATCACGATGTGGAAAAGAAGAAGTCTACTAATTGTAAATTGTCCAATTTCTTAATGCAAAGCGAAAATACGTACTGTGTTCATTTGTGAGGTTAGGTGACAACTGTTTTTGGTTTTTAGTTTACTGCTGAAATAAATAAAAGCCACGGTTGAGGAAAACATAACGTTTAATGTGTATAAACAATGCTTAAAACGCAGTAACACTTGAAATAAAGAGCCCAACGTTTTTGAATTAACGAGTACTTGTAAGTTCAAGTAGTTATAATATATACAAAAATTTGTGGTTTTGCATTGAATACATAGGCTTAATCGTTCATGAAATAGATCTCTGCAAGATCTTAACTTGAGCCTGACGCTGCGTTCACAATCGCACACTTCATGTACTGAAATGCGCGGAAGTTTCTATTCCACTACAAGAACAAAGGTAATTGCATTTCCAAGCATGGAATCAACAAGACCAAAAATAATGATTAATAGTCGAATTTTAGAACAGGTGAGTCATTTTAATTATTTGGAAATTGATAGTGGCTATGATGCGAATTATGATATTCATTTTAAGTTAGGTAAGTTCCGAACGATGTACGGGAAAATCAACCGTATTTTTAGAAACAAGGAATGTCGAGATACAAAATTAAAGTTCTATAAAGTTATGGCAGTGCGTGCACTGTCCTATGGGTGTGAAGTATGGGCAACAACCAAGAAAAACGAACTGCAAAATACACGCCTGCGAAATGCCGTTCTTAAGAGGAGTTAAAAGGTGTTCTAAATTTGACCGCATATGGAATGATGCCGTGAGGGAAGAGTAATAAGTTTTTAACTCGAATGAAAAATTAAAAGATTACAAACAAAGATGGAAAGAACAGTCGGAAGGAATATCAGATTCTATACTGGCCAAACAAGTCTGGAAGTACAAACGTATAGGACACAGGTGTGTGGGTAGTCCCAGGAAGAAATGGCTGGAGGATCTTTGAAGACGGAACAGGCAGCACCTCGTCATGCCGTGTTGTGAAGATGATTTTCCTATTTTAGGAGGTAGCCATCTTCTATTTTTGTAAGTCTCGGTTTTCACAGTTACTAGTTAGCGGTTCTTTTTTCCACGCAACTGGGAAAACTTTCGTTGGACACTTCATATGACGTACAAATCAGTGAGCTGGCTAGCAAATGAAAACACATTTCGGTACTTTCGTTGGACACTTCATGTGACGTACAAATCAGTGAGCTGGCTAGGAAATGAAAACACATTTCGGTACTTTCGTTGGACACTTCATATGACGTACAAATCAGTGAGCTGGCTAGGAAATGAAAACACATTTCGGTAACCGTGACTGCACTAACGTTCGATATTTCGATTATGTTGAGAGTCATCGATGTTTAGTGAATACGGTATATAATATTAGTAAAATAACAGTGTGTAGAGCGACACTCTCGTCTTTTCGAAATCGTCACGTAACAATACTGAATTTAACAAAGAGAAATAGATATTCTAAATAAATATAAATACCTCTTTTTCTTCTTCCTGGTGGGGTCCATTCCACAACACTCCTTGGCAAAATCTTTCTTGTGCCCATTCTTTTCGTGTGTCTATATCATGTACCTTTTTATAATGTCTATATCATTGTACCATTGTAATTTTTTTGTTTGGATAAAATCAACAATTTAATTTTTCACAATCATTCTGTCCTTAACGATTTCATTTCTAATTTTTTCACGTCTGGATACTCTTGCCGAACGTCTCCAAAAGTCCATCTCTGCTGTCATTAATTTTGTTCTTGTGTGTTTATTAGTAGTCCAAACTTCTGACCCGTAAGTCATGATACTTCTAACAATGGTTTTAAATATTTTAGTTTTACTTGCTGCTGTAATTTGTTTATCCCACAGTTCAGGTTCAACGAATAATGTATATTCTGTATTATCTGTATTGTAATGTCTGTATTATCTGTTCTGTACACAAATATATGTATCTTTTGTGTTCATGTCAACATTAAGTGTTAATGTCAACAGTATATCTCCCTTATAGGCCCAGTGTTTAACATTCTGAACTTATTGTATCATTCCAGCAGCAAGTGGAAGTGACTTTTGTTCATTTGTTTACATGTTTTTGCCATTTAGTCTTGTAATTTGTGTATCTGTTTAATCTGTTAACAAAAACAAGAAGAGCTGTCAATGGTCAGCTCTTCATAATAACGTATTGTGTTTTGTCAGTCAATTTGTTCAATGTCCGCTTAGTCGAACAGATTACAAATCTGCGATAAATTGAAAAAAAAATCTTGATCATAAGTAATGTCACCTCCAAGATAGATGAAATGTCTTACTTGTTCTATGCTCGTGTTGTCTACGCATATTTTGGTCCAAACCGGTTAAAAATAAACAGTTTTTAAAACTCACAAGTTTCTAATTCAAATCAAAAAGTAAATAAGAATTAGATTTAATCCTGTCTGTCTGAAAACTCAACGTTTTAAACTGCATACTAACTGCGTACTTCTAAATAATTAAAAAATTATATAAATGTCCTATTATATAACTGTTTGTCTTGTAGTAAGTTGCAGTTGATGACCACTAACTGTGGCAACCAGTGGCGTAGCGGCCACGTGTCTACTGTTGCCGCCGGCAACAGTACAGGAAATGAAAGAAAGTTAATGATATCACTAGAGGTGGGATAAAATAGTATTTTAAAGTAACAGGTATGAAAATACCGTTCCAAAAAATAATAGGTACAAATACCTGTTATTACATACTTATTATACATAACCTATATTATCCTTTGTAAGTAACTCGTTTTGAGTTTCCTGCAGGTCTCCTATGTAATATCTTCAAATAAATACACTGCAAGTAGGTTTATTTTCACCTAGATAAACCTATTAATATATTAATAAACCTACTTGCAGTGTATTTATTTGAAGATATTATATAACCTATACTATATAATTTGTTATAAGAAATAAATTGAAACTAAAAGTATTAACAGTGTTACTTTACTGTGACTTTATTAAACTATTACTGTTTAAAAGAAAATAAGAAACAATAGAATTTATAGGCCTATCTCCTTTGGGAATACCAATTTAAGTTTTCACTAGGAGTAAACAAACTAACATTGGTTAGACAAAACCTCGGGGCAATGAAATAATTTGGAGTACACCTAATACCACAACAAATAATGTGAAAAAAACATCAGAAACATATAATAAAAACATAACAGTAAGCCACAAGAGTGAATGAGAATAAACAAAATTTTACAAATAAAAATAATAAAAACAACTGTAATAAAATAAATAACTTATAAATAATAAGCAACAACAAAAGTAAATTAAATGCATTACATACCTCGATAATCTTCAGATTCATTCACTAATGTACACAAAATATACAAGTAATGAAATGTCACACCTTTTACATTACAATCTGCTTCACTTAACACATTATAAATAAAATTAAACAATTGAATTGTTTTTAAAATACTGGGATTTCAGTTATTCAAACACTATTTTAAATTCGTATTCAAAAATATCGGCTGTTGCACTTTCCTTGATGATAATCGTGTTCTTCGTTCATATAAAATTATTCCCGCCCTGGAAAATATCCTTTCACAGGGAACGGATGTTGCAACCATGTTACATCTAGTTCTGACCAAATGTGCAAGATTAGGGTATACACATTGGTGATCTTTCCACCACAGTAAGGGATTTTCGCTTCTCTCTATTGGTGTGTCTTGAAGATATTTATCTACTTCTTGTAAAGCCATTGATAAAGGTGTCCCTATTGGTTTAACTTCCTTATCTGGTTTTTATAATGATTCCAAATTGAAACTGTATCCTCCTCTGTTATGTTAGGTTGTAAATTTCCTTTGGTTTCAATGCTTGTATTGGTTCTTGAATTTTTTATAATTTGTGAACATACTAGTTCAGCTGCATATTTTTTTATATTTTCTAGAGAAGTATTGTCTTCAAAAAAGTAGTGTTTGTACCTGGGGTCAAGCATCATGCAAAGTGAAATTGTTTTGCTTTTTTCCAAATTAGCAAACCTTACAGAAATTCCGTCTAGAAGTTTAAGTGCAATTTCTCTGACAAGTGATTTAGTTAATTTCACACTTACCTGTTGTATTGATAATTTTAATCCTTGGGTTATAGGTATTATCTGGCTGGCGGTGATATATTTCTCTACACTCACTTCTTTTGTTACCTCCTCACAAGGTTGCAGAATAGCACACAGTTCTTTACAAATTCCCCATTCTGTAGCTGTTAATGTTTCTATGTCTGTTGTTAGTAACGCCAGAGAGTGTTTTACAGCGTCCTCCAGTTCAACAAATCGTTTAAGCATATCGTAAACAGAATTCCAGCGTGTTACAACATCTTGCAGAAGTTTTTTAGGTTGCTGAACACCTATCTGTTCTTGATTTTGTAAGTTTTAAATGTGCAATATTATTTCTCTTAAAAAATGTCAAAACTGTTTTTACTTTTTTGATTATGTCATTTACAATTAACAGGCTACCTTCAACAATTAAATTTAATGTGTGAGGATAACATCCAAAATGCTTCCACTTAAGTATGCTTTGCATAGCACTAGTAATATTTATGGCATTACCAGTAATAACAATTGACATTCTTCAACAATTGACAAGTCCCAGTAATTTATAATACGCAAAATTTCATCTGCTAAATTTTGAGATGTTTTATTTTTTTTGATAACTGAACAGTCTAATAGTATATGTTTCATGATTAATGTAATGTGCAGTAATCGCATTAAACGTTTCATTTGTTGAAGAAGACCATGTGTCAGTTGTTAAGCAAACACTTGGTGCATCTTTTTTAATAGATTCTTTCATTTCATTTACCTTTGTTTCATAAGAAACTGGTAACAGTGTGTTAGCAAAATACTTTCTAGAAGGAATTTGATAACTAGGGGCACAAGTAATCATCAAATTTCGGAACCTCTGTCTTCAATAACTGTAAATGGTTGAAGATCCCAAATAAAAAGTTTCATTATGGCCTCATCAATTTTGTTTTTATCAGATACTGCTAATTTTTTGGGTATGTAGGTTGATAGTGACATTTGTTTTTTACCTGTTGGAACAGGCAACGGAAATGAAGACGGTTGATTTTGGAAGGTGTCAGTAGCTCTTGAAGTGGTTGGTCTCTCTGGACTAAAAAAAATGGGAGGAAGATTCAACCACTAAGTTTTCTTGCACATCTGGTCCTATTTGCAATATATCACTTGAAGAAGTTTCTGTTCTTGGCAAAGATTGCACAGCAGTTTGGGTGGATATAGTAGGAAGAGCAACTGTTGGATGCTTTCTTTGTAAATGTTTTTTTAAATTACTAACTGAACTTTTATATGACAGACTTGTTTTGCAAATCTTGCACAAATGCAATATAGTTACCGACTGGTTCAAAAAAAACTCCACACGTCACTCGTTTTTCTTCTTGGATCCATGTCACCAAAATTTTAAAAATACAACGTACGCGAACATAACCTAACACACAACCCACAACTGTCACAGTGGACACTGTCCACTGGACAGCAATACTTAAAAAGGCCTTCCCATAGTACGGGGAGGGGTTCCCGATCGGTGGTAAGCAAGAAGACCTAGCTAGGAAAAAAGTATTTACTTAAAAAAATAAATAAATACAAATTTATGTTCAAAACAATAATATATTTTCATCGGACATAAATTTAAAACGATTACCCTTATAAAAACAACCTAAACCGTTTGCGGTAAAATTTCATTAAATATCTGCTCTTATCTTATTTTATTTTCTTATCAGGTGGTACTCGAAAAGAAAGCGGAAGACCGAAGTCTATGCGGGTCAGGAAAGGTTGGGAACCACTGCTAATAGATCAACTGTGCAACTGATAGGTCCTGGCAAAAGCACAAGTTGGGCAAATAATGGAAACTTCGAGCCATATCACAAATCAATCATGAATGTTTTACAGTCTCCAAGAAATTCAGATAAACTTGTAGCTTTCTTTTCTTATCACTTCCTTGTTTTATTGATGGCCTTCTAATAAGTTTAATAAATTCTTATCTTCATCAGGTCGTGTCTTTATCTTAGGCTGCAGTTTGAGCATTTACACATAATTGTGTTATCTGTTATGGAGTTTGTTATTTTTATTTCTTTACTAAGTGGAAACTACTATTAGTCAAATGGCGAGAAAAGTGATAGAGACAAAAATTCAAATTCTTGGATTTTGTTGTCCATGACGTGTCCGTTGATTAATTAAATATATCACTACCGCCTCATAATAAGCGTCTGACGAAGCTTATAATAAGCGTAAACTGGTTAAGGCTATAAGGTAAAACTTTTACGTTTTTACCATTAAAAACGTTTGTGTTCCGAGGTAGTGATATACTTATATTTAAAAATTCAAAATCAGCAGTTTAGATAAAAGAAACAATTTACGAAAACACCTTATGTTTAGGGTAGCCTTATCAGATCAGTAAAGATTTAAGGAACAGGACTAGATAAAGTCCATAAATGTCCATTACAACAATCTCATCATTTACGTGAGATGTGTAGTGAAGTTAAAATCACATTAATAAAAAGTATAATATAGCCTATCAACATCAGTCACTCTATAGGTTATAACACAATATAATTCGTTATTTCAAAATTTACCAAGTTGGTGACTTGTATAATATATCATTTATTAGCATATAATCTGTATTATATATCTGTATATCACACGAGAATAAATGTAACATCAGGATGAATTTTTTCATTTATTAAAAACAGCTTCGTCTCTTTGCGCAGAATGAAGTATTCAGGACCAAAAAGTGGCTTCGTACTAGTTCGTACTCGAAATACGCTTGATACTAGTTGTTCCTAAAATACTAGTTGTTCCTAAAATACTAGTGTTCCTCGTGATACGCTTAGTATTTGTAATACTCGTTGTTCCTTGTGTATCGGTGATTCCCCTAGAATTTGAAATACTCGTTTACTTGTTGTTCCTTGCGTACCAGTGATATTTTTGTACGCTTAGTATTTGGCCTTGGCATATTCGTTTACTTGTTACTTGTGCATTCATTCATTAGTTGCGTAGGGGCGTCCCTCGACTCGGAACAGCGAGGCCACGAATAACAGGTATTTCAACTTTTCAGTCACTGTTACATCCGTTCCACAAAAATATCGTTCCAAAATACCTGTTACAGGTATATCGGCCCACCTCTATATCACACAGTAAAGACTTGTTATTGAATAATTTGAAATGGAAACGATATTAGTTTCGGAAACTTGAAGAGAAGCATAGCGTCGATTTCGAACTGCTGGAGACTTGCACCGTCGTTTTAATGTGTGTTGCCTGCCCAGACATCGGCAACGTTCTACTGCGTATGGTTATTGACCTCGTAGTAGTTGTTACTGCCACGAGAAGGGGGCAGGAGACACACTCGTCCGTCTAGTGTGTTGCCGCTGTATAAACCAGCAAAACGCTAAGTTAGCAGCTCGGAACTGAAGTGTACCAGTTACTGGGAACCAATTTCTATTTTGTTCTTTCAGTTGAGTGTTTCTCTGGTCATCTTGATTATTTTTAATTCGATTATTTGTATCCTAATTTATTCTGTGTAGGAGTCGGGTTCCGTTGAATCGGGATTCTCTTCTCCTGCCAGCCAAAAATAGAAAATACACTAAAAAAATATATTGGCTCTAAATAGAATACTAAAAGAAATATTTGACACTAGAAAAAATTCGAATACATTTTCCGCTAAGTTTTAGACCTAACTCAACCGGCAACAGATGTTATGTACCCACGCTACGCCACTGGTGGCAACGTAGCGTAAACGTGGACTCACAACGGATATCACATGCGCAGTCTGACCGGTGCACAGAGACTGTGCCGCATACGATATTACACAAAAGGTTTCCGACGGTCATCCTTTTGGCCGAGGTAGTACTACGCAATCGATAGCGTATTCTTGCAAGGGCCGCGCACCAGCAACGATACGCTGAGATGTTTAACAATGACAATAACAATGAAACAGATTAGCCGTTATTACATGGCATATTGTGTGTATTGTACTGCTGTTGTTAAACGAACCACAATGGCCTGTGGCTTCTGCGTAATTCCCTATACCTTATCATGTCACAACAATGATGCGGCCCGGCCCGGCCCGTCCTAAACTAACACAGCTGTTTGGCTAACGCACTAATGTTACCGCAGTCCATCAGTTTGATGTGGCCGTTATTTTTAGATAAGGGTAAATGAAGATGTTTACAGTGTCGCGTCCTCTCTCTCTCTCTCTCCCCCCCATCTCGGCCATCCGTCTTTCTTGCACTACTAACGCGGTGTCAGTATTTTTTCAGTCCCCAAAATGCTGCCGATTTATTCATGAAATTCACAAATAGCATACCCTTCTATACTTATGAACACACGTGCAGCTCAAAAAAATAAAAAAAATTATATTACATGGTGGCATTCAAACAAGATTCGAGAATAAACTGGAATGCACAGAAGAAAAAATATTTTTCCAGATCACAATTGTTCTCTCTCTCTCTCTCTCTCTCTCTCTCTCTCTCTCTCTCTCTCTCTCTCTCTCTCTCTCTCTCTCTCTCTCTCCCCCCTTTCTCCGCGATCCGTCTTTGTTGCACTACTTATGCGGCGTCTCCAATTTTTTCCGCCCCCAAAATGCTGTCGATTTATTCATGAAATCCATAAATAGCACACCCTTCTATACTTATGAACACACGTGCAGCTTAAAAATAAAATCTATTTATTACACGTTGGCATTCAAACGAGATTCGAGAATAAACTGGAATACACAGAAGGCGAAAAAAATATTTTCCAGACCACAATTGTTCTATATCTCCCACCCTCTCTTTCTCTCACTTGATCATCCGTCCTTCTCACTATGCAGCGTCTCGATTGTTCTGTCTCAAAATGTACTCAATCATCCAGTAATCACCTTCAAAGCTGTCTGAATCCGCTAATATCACGCTTTTTGGAACAAGCGCGAAGAGAGTTATCAGTTTTAGTTAGACGTTTCTTATTTCTGGGCGTACGAGGGTCAGCTGAAAAATTCGCGGAGCTACATCTTTAGCTTAGCGGTAAAACTAAAATCTTTAGTGTATCATAAGATTCGTATTTCGTGTAAACACTTGTTAATTACCAAATCTATTTGTCAACTTATTCGTCGTTTACAGACGGTTTGAAATTCACGTGCCACGCGTGATTTCAAAAAACGGACAAAATCACGAATTACTTGTTAAAAATGGTCTAGCGCCAAAAGAAATTCCTGACAACTGTGTTAGGAAACGCTGCACCAACAAAAACAATAGTATGTGGGCATTCGAGTTTAAACGTGGTCGTGCAAGCTCTTCAGATGATCCCCGCGTGGTCGCACCCAGGTTGCACAAAGATGTTTCACGCTGAGTTCTTGACTTGCAATATGATACACAAGCTAATGTGATATCAGCATGTCATTCTCTCTCAATCGCCGGTCTCCCAACACTGTGTACAACATTTGTTAAAATGATATCTGGGGTTGTTTCACTTTTTGGTTGTCCAGTGCGAGGATCATCTTCAACGCTCGCACGATCATGTTTAACCCGAGAACCTGCTTACAAACTATTGTTTTTGAAAGCGCAGCATCTCTTTACCTTCTCCACTGTGAATTTCAATTGATGCTAGACAGTTTTTAACAAAGAATTCAATCACAGGACGAGGTTTGATTTTGTCTAGTTTTGAAACACGCGTGACATGTAAATTTCGAACATTTGATAGAGCATTTCGAAATTGGTAGAAACATTTGGAAATTAATACGTGTCTATAATAAATGTGAATCTTACACACACGAAACAATTTAGTTCTACCGCTAAACTGTAGATATCGCTCCGCGAACGTTTCAACTGACCCTCGTAAAAACTACAGTACCAATTGTACAGACTGATACCAATTGTTTTTATGCTGTACGTCATCCTTTTGCCGAGTTTTGTCGAACGAGCGAAGCGCGTTTTTAGTTTCAACGCGACCGTTTGGCATTTGTCTGTCTGTCTAACTTGGGGTATGTCTTACGATAACTACTGAACGCATCAACCGATTTCCATAAAATCGGACATGCGTGTCCACACTTTTACTCTGCAGAACTCTATTCTTTAAGAGACTGATCCCACCCCTCAAATAGGGGCGGGAGACATAAACGTGAGGGGGTCAAAAGAGTTAAAAAAAATCACAAAAATCTATGTGGGGTATCAAATTACAGATTACTTTTTTCAAAATATATGAATATAGTTTCAGTTTTGAAAAATTCAAAATTTTAGGACGCCAGGGACAAAACGGAATTTTTAAGAATAAAATGTGAAAATTCATTATCACTAACAGACTAACGGGATTTTTAACCGAAGTATCGAAAGTAGTATTTAGTTCGAAATATATATATATATTTTTTTTTTACTTTTAAAGGTACTAAGGGCCAAACATGGAAGTCAAAATTTTGAGAAAAGTCAATGCGTGATATCAGATTTTTTTTTAACATTATTCAAATTATCTTTAAGAATATATCAAAATTAATATCTGTTAATACTCCTTACGAATTATTCAAATTATTATCCGGGCTGTAAGGCTGTACTACTACTACTCTCCAGCACTACAGCCCATGGTGAGCCCTGCCTTCCGCTACGACCCGTCTCCACTCATCTCTGTCCATTGCCCTCAGTCTCCAGTTCCTAATGCCCATCTTTCTCAGATCTTCTTCCACATCCTGCTGCCATCTTGTTCGAGGCCTGCCTCTTCTTCTTTTGCCCAATATCGTTCCACTTAATATAGTTTTGGGCATCCTCGTAACATTCATACGGGATACGTGACCCAGCCATCTAATTCTAGACGATTTTATGTGCGTCACCAGGTCTTGTCCACCAATCAACTCATTTATCTCACTGTTATTTCGGATCCTATACATATTCCCTTCCTTCACCGGTCCAAATATCTGTCTCAATATTCTTCTTTCAAAAATTCTTAGAGCGCTTATATCCTTATTTACAAGCTTTGATTTCAGTAATGATTGGTTTGCATAGTAGGCTCTATTGCCGGTTATGATTCTATTTACTATTTCCCTGCTCGCTCGGTTTTCATTATTCAGAATAACACCTAGGTACTTAAATTCTGTAACTCCTTGGAAACAGTAATGGCCTGTGTGAAGGTCTAGCAGTTCTCTATTTTCCTTCGCAGACACTTTCATATATTTTGTTTTAGCCTCACTGACTTCCAAACCAATTTTGCTTACTTCCCTCTCCATTTCAATAAAGGTATCTTTTAATACATTTTTGTTCCTGGCTACCAGCACAATATCATCCGCATATGCTCCTAGTTGCCTCGTCCTTTTGAAGATGTGTCCTCTGAAGTCTATCTTGTTTATAGCATAATGTAGTACCAAGTTGAAGAGGGTTGCACATAGTGCATCTCCCTGCTTTACTCCAGTACCAACCGTAAAATCTCGGCTTTTGTTTCTTCCCAGAACTACTTTTCCTTTGAAATCTTTCAGACTGAGCAGTACCAGTCTCACAATCTTTTTAGGTACTCCCAATTCTTCCAATGCTATTCGCAACATTTTTCGATTTACACTATCGAAGGCTTGCCTGAAATCTATAAACAGTATATGGAGGTCAATACCATATTCGAAACATCTTTCGAGTGACTGCCTCATGACGAAAATTTGATCGAATGTGGTCCGGTCGGCTCTAAATCCACTTTGATGTTCACCTAGGATTTCCTCTGCATAAACATTTAGCCTATCAAGGAGAATCATGGAAAATATCTTATAGACACAGCTTAGCAGTGTTATGCCCCTATAATTACTGTAAGGCTGTGGTCTACTAAAATTCCCATGCCGATCGATGTTGATGTTATAATCAGCCGTTTCGGCCTCACCTGTGGAAGCCATGTTCAGTGAAAGCTTTCCGGAACGACTGACAAGACGTGCGTCAGTAAACCACAATTGCTCTGGCAAAGGCTTTCAGTCGTTTCAGAAACCTTTCACTGAACATGGCTTCCACAGGTGAGGCCGAAACGGCTGATTATAACATCAACATCGATCAGCATGGGAATTTTAGTAGACCACGGCCTTGGAGCCCGGATAATAATTTGAATATTTATGACGGCTGCCGTGAAATCCTAAGAAACGGATTATTCCTTACGAAGTTTGGAACGCCTTCAAAAAGTTTATAAGCTAAAAAAAAACGATATATTGTTATTGGTTACATACACATTTGTTTAACTATTATGTACAGGCCTACAGATATCTATGGAAACATACATAAACATAAAAGCTGGGACTAAATCATTTTCATTTTTCATTTAGACATGACGGTTATCACTTTAAATTGGAAATTTAATGTAGGGCCTACTAGTGTTTATGACAAGAGAATAATAAAAAAGGGAACTGCCCCGATATCCGCACCCGCACTACATTTTCGACGTTTTGAATATGCGATTGTATCGATACATTACGATGTGAAGAAGAAGAAGTGTAATAATTGTAAATTATTCTTAATGTAAAGCGAAAGTGCGTGTTGTTTTCATTTGTGAGGTTACGTAATAATGGTTTCTGGTGATCAGCTTACTGTTTAAAGAAATAAAAGTTGAGAAAAATATGACATTTAATGTGTCCACACAATGCTTGAAAGAGAGAAACATTAAAAACAAAGGGCATAATGTATTTTTAAGAAAAACGACAGAAAAAGTGAAAAATACAATTATCTCTGAATAGTAAGACTAAAACAAAAAATCTAAGAATTAACAAATAAAAACAAGATTAGGTGGCCAATATTCTTTTATTTTTTTCAGTAAAATCTCGAAAACTTCACTGGAAGCAATTTTGCGCGGACAAAATGGAAACATCCCGATTAATATCCAAGAGCCACCCCGCTTTACTTCGTGTTGGTTGCGTTGTCTGTAATGCGCAGAAAAAACGAGAATTATTGAAAAAATGAGTACTCTGGGAAAACGAGATCTTTCACAAAAAAGGGATACATGTATAGTAACAGGCCCAAAGGCCACCTCGCCTTACTTCGAGTTGTTTTCTTTACAACTCGCGGATTTCACAAAAAGCGAATGTGATTTTAAAGGCATATTGATTTCCATGTGTAATTTTAGTTTGCATGTAAACCTAACAACGCCAACTTTTGACGTAACATGCACACATCAGAGCTGTGCTACAAACATTTTTCGTACAAAATATGATAACGGAATACGATTGCAATCGTCAACAAACTATTTTATAACATACACAAACAAATTTTCACGATTTCTATTATCCAACTAAAATTATATACGATACTCACTACATATCGACACCAATAATCGCACAATCGAAATATCGAAAATGAGCGTGGGTAAGGTTATTGGGACAGTACCTAAAGAAGTAATGAGTGTCTGCTTTACAACTACTGTATTATTTTACTGACAAATAGTAGTTTGTATTTTCACACACACACACACACACACACACACACACACACACACACACACACACACACACACACACACACACACACACACACACACACACACACACACACACACACAGTTTTTTTATTTTCTTAGACTTCTGTTTCTTGGTTCACAAGTCAGTGGCGTCCCGTGCTTAGGTTGCACAACCCCCATTAAATCCCAAATTGTATTTTAACTTATAGAATTATGAATAAAGCAATAACTAATAATAGTATTTTCAAGCTAAATAATCATAATTAATCATTTGCCGATTGAAAAGCGCAGAGGAATACTAAAAACCGTACACGGTCTTGCCGCGGTGTATGCACCAACTGTGACGCGCTTTGTATATGGGGAAATACAATGGAGTAGTGCTCTGGCTGGCTAGACTCTGTTGTTCCTATTACAACGATATAGGCTCTCTTGGTGTGATTAGGGACTGCAAACCCCGCTTGTACGTCACGGCGCCACCAGTCTGTTCGTTGGTAAATAACAAGTGGAGCGCCAGGTTAGAATTTGTAAATTTCTTGTGAAGTTCGCTGTTAGTGTCAGTTAAGTGTCAGTCCAAATCATCGTTATATATAAATAATAGTAGATATAAAGGATTAAGGTGTCATAGTGTAAGATATTTACTATAATTAATTGGTAGGCCCAATGAATTCTGTCGAAAACTTAACGAAATCGCCGTTCAGTTCACGTCCGATTGAGGAAAAAAATTGAAGTTACAGAAGTAGGTAGGCCTTTCAAATTTTAATCAAAGTGTAAAATCAGGTACGAGAATATTTAATAGTAAATTTAAAAAAGATTTATACAACAAATATTTGTGGTTATGTGGGTGTGACACTAAAATTGCATTATTTGGCTTTCCTTGTTTATTGTTTGGATGGGAGGAAACTTAGACATTTTCTATTCAGAGAATAAGACAATTTAATACCATCCAACCCAACTGCAACCCCCAAAATTTTCAACCACCAGCCGCCACTGTCACAAGTTGAGAAAACCTTTGCGGGGGGAGGTGTAGTATGGCCTACCTCTAGTTATACCTATCACAAGAGTAGGCGGGACGGAGATGAGCAGACTACACAGCCATGGGTCCAGGGTGACCAGATATAATTTATGAAATGGAGGACTTTTTTTTTTCGAAAAAGGAGGACACTTGTAAAAGAAGGAGGACAAATACAAAACTCGATATAAATAGTAAATGCAGACTTTTATTAATAAATATATATTATGCGCTGTTGCAAACAAGTAATTTACAAAATTGGTAAAAGTATTAATCAGAAAAAAATATATTAAAAAAAATAATAATAATAATAATAATCAGGTTAATCTGCTGTTCTCTTTAGTCATATTATAAATAAATAAGAGGTAAATCTTCTTATGAATACTCAGAATACTTCTGACTTGAAGATATTTTTCTCAGCAAATCTGGTTTTGATATTAAATATTTGTGAAACTCTGAGCAAGTCATTTGTTTGAAATTATATTTCACTATTAATATCCCCTTTACAGCTTCAATGTTCAGTTGATTCCGTTCATCCCTCCACTGTACGTTTATGTGGAAAAACACTCTTTCCACACTAGAGTTAGAGCTGGGCAAAGCAAAGTAAAATTCACAAATTTTTAATAGTTCTGAAAAGCATCCCATGCATTTCGTGAAGAATTCCACCCATTTCATGTGTAGCAGCTGTTCAAAAAAATCATCCCCACTTTGAGCAGCTATAAATTGTTTCAAGCATTGAAATTGGTCAAATAACTTGTCATCTGCTATATGAATTCCCCTTTCTTGAAGGTAAGTTAGACTTGGAACTAAGTTTTCGAATGGGAGGCTGGCCGATTCTTTTTTTAGATTCATCCACTCAAAACATTCAAACTCATCCAACTGAGTGGTCCACTTTCTTAAATAATCAAGGCAGGAAGAATAAAGCATCAATACCTCGTTTTCAAAATCATCACACTTTTCATGCATCTCGTTATCTCTGATATTCTTTAGGACTTTCTTACTTTCAAAGGAATGAACTTTTCACTCTGCCTGTCTTGCAACGATTTTTCAATAGATTTAACGTAAGATCTAACCTCTATAACAGACGCCATCTCTTTTTGAGCGCCCTCAATTTTGAGATGAAAGACGGACATCAGAGAATGCAAGAACCAGAAATATGCCTCAGATAAGTCGTCTTGAAAAAAGTTTGTCAATATTTTAGGAGCTCTTTCTTGTGATAAGAAATAAGCCTTCAATGCAGGGTATAGTTTTAATATTCTCTCAATTGAAGAGAATAGGCTAAGCCACCTTGTCTTACAGTGTTTTATCAGCTGTTGGTGATGAATCTCTACGGAATCACAAAACTCTTTTAATTCCTCAGTACGAACAGTGTATATTGAAAAGTAGTTATGTATTTTCATAACAATGGAATCGATGTCATAGCTGAGTAAGTCACATCCATGATGTATGGTGTTGTGTAAGATATGAGCTGGGCAACCGACTCCAACAAGAAGATCATTTTCCAATCCTGGTTTTAAATAGGTGAACACATTTTCACCTGATTTCCGGCTAATTCCACCAAAATTAGCATCGGTGTTGTCTCAACTAAATTCAACATATTTAGACTGCAAATTGTACTTTTTTAACGTATCCAGTATATAGCTGCTTATTGTTTTAGCAGTTTCATTTGGAGTAGTATTAAGCTCAAGTACTTTAGTTTTTATTCCCGTTTTCCAATCAAAATACTAGACTAAAATTGGAAATAGCTTTTGATTTCCATGGTTACTACCATCAACGGACACACCGAAGCAAGATATTCGATGCATAACCTCGATCACAACTTCTACAGCATGCGGGGAGAGAATATTATTTATTATTGCTTCTGTTTTTGTGCGGGCGCAGGCCTACTTTTTAGCAGTCTCAGAATCAGTGAATAATGTTTTGAATAATACAGATGTACAGTCATTTGATCTGTAAGATAGGTGGTGGTTAACTGTATGAAACGCTACAGTACCCTCAGCTGCACTTACTTGATCGTCAAGTTTGGAAAACTTAGAAAGAAAAAAAGAGCTAACTTTAGAGCATCCTGCAGAATTTTGAATGTTTTTCGTATGTTTATCACTGTTAATGTGACGATCTAAATCACCACTGCCTTTATTTGAAACTGAAATGTAATTGTCACAAAACCTGGCATTTGGCTTCATGTTGATTCCTTCCAGCGGAAAAATTAGGATATTTCGCCTTCAACATGTCACTGAATTTACACTTCCGTTTCTCCGACATTTCATTAAAATATTAGAATTAATATACACTTTACTGATAACCACAAACTCAAAATCGGATGATCTCCGTTTAGCGAAAATTGAGATTTATGGAATAACAAACAACAAATTGCAGGTTAGGAAACGCAGGTTACGATAAGAAAACAAAGACTGGACTGGAGGCTGGAGGGGAGAAAGACGCGGTCTGTTAGGTTAGACTCGTAGTTAGCATGAATGGCACTAGAGATCGTTAGTGAGGCGACAGCAAGGTCGATCTCCACTCTCCAGACACTTATCAAAGAGACGACTATTAAAATTTTATTTTTCAAATTCATATTGTGGTAAATGCCGGACATTTTTCATATTTCCCAAATGCCGGGAGGACAGGAGGACAAACCTTAAAAAGGAGGACATGTCCTCCAAAAGCCGGACGTCTGGTCACCCATGATGGGTCCAAGTGACCGTCTTCCTAAAAGGCTTTAACAACAGATTATAAACACATCAATTTCAACCAAAACTTCAATGATTTGGACGCGAAGCTGAAATCGCAAACTTGCAAACGAGCCTATCTTATTGTTTCTAATTGTTACTGTGTAAGTTTAGACATTAGACATCATTTAGTAGCACAAAATGTAGAAACCAGAGTACAGAGTATAAGAGCTTTGTCAATTCGTATCTTAAAACTAGCTCAGGCCTATAGGAATCTTACTATTCATGAACGATTTATAATTTTCACTTTGAAGCTTAGTTGTCCTCTTCATATTCAGCCAGTATATAATATGGTTTTCTTTGCGGAGAAAACAAGAGGCCTCGTATAGTAAAATTCACTAGACATGAATCAACCGTTTTCCTGCTAACGGCGTAGGTTATGTAATGCGCATTCGTCAACAGAGAAACATAGCTTAGTTTTCTCTGAGACGCTGTGGAGGTTATTGTGTGAGTACTTTTCAAAAAACATCAGTATTCATGAGTATTCATCAAAAGTGAAGCGTTTAGTTTCATTTCATTTGAATAAGAACAGCGTAATAGTAATAGATAATGCCTCCTACCACAATGTACAAATAAATCCACCTCCAACATCATTAACAAAAACGGCAGACATGATTAACTGGTTAAAAAACCATTACATTCCTTATAGTCCATCTATGTTAAAGCCTGAGCTGTATGCACTATTTAAACAAAACAAACCAACTTAAAAAACTTTTAAAATAGATGCTATTTTGGCAAACCATGGACATTCTGTTTTACGACTTCCACTCTATCAGCCGGATTTTAATCCTATGGAACTGACTTGGGCAACCGTGAAGAAGCGTGTTGAAAGAAAAAACGTTCATTTTTTGTAGACAGTGTCAAAGGAATTTTATTGTATTTCTTCTGCAGACTAGAGATCAAGGCGTGACGTCATGAAAATTGAAAATGAGTTCGTTAGATCGGACTAAGGGATACTGTAACAGATCGTTTAGAAAGTATTGTAAGACGAGATAACAGTGACGGAAATATTAGTAGGGTGAAGAACTGACCTAAATAATTATTGTAATTGCATGTAAGTAAATGTGCTCTATGGTACTTAAATAGTTTGTCTAATTGTTGCATTAATATTGTCTCTCCTGACGCAATATGTAAACACACACACACACACACACACACACACACACACACACACACACACACACACACACACACACACACACACAATCATTTCACGTACGAGGCTGTTATTAATGTTACCTATTCAAACAAATTAAGATGCCAGAACAACGTGGCTCATATATTACTACGTTTTTTTCGCGAATCGTAACACAAAGTGTACACATTCAAAATATACAACGATTGTTGACGTCTAGGCTCGACTTTCGAGAAACATTGCAACAGACACAACACGCCAAGTCACTGTTTACAAAATAATGGCAGTATTAAACACTTTATAATTGTGTGAAATCTTTATTACATTGTCTCTTTCTGTTGTGTCTGACGCTTGTTTCGTCTTACAAAATGTCTACGTTTACTGTCATAATCCAAATCAAAACTTTTTTTACCTACAACCAAATTTTTAGTAGGCTATTTAGTAACTTAGTAAAAAAGTATAGAATTAAATATAAAACGTACTAAACAGTAAAAACCTTAGAAACCATTAAAAGAATAACAAAAGAATTTTAAAATTTAAGAATAATTGGTTAGTAAAAAGTTAATTACGGTAAGTTAGTAAAAAGTAAGTTACATATATCTATGCGCGCGCGCGCGTGTATGGTGTTGGTAGGCCTGTAAAATTTAGTTTGGTAAAGTATTTAGTAATATAATTAAAAATATAGCCAATGATATGTAAAAAACAATTAACACAAAAAACGTTAAAAATTAAAAATAAACAATTGAAAACAGACAAGAATCATAGGCAATATAAAACTAAATAAATAAAGGTATAAATATAATAAAAGGAAAATAACTGTGAATCGACAAGACAGTGTAACTGCTTTATTTCAGCTGTCATCATAAGCGATATCAGTTTTTAAATTTTCGTACTTTTACAGGGAGAAACGTAAATTTTACGATTTTCTTTCATTTTTAATTAAGAAAGCGTAACTTCGGCACATTAGGTATAAAAAGTTAATCCGTGTCAAATAGATTACTCATGTCATATGTGCGTCTTATTCACAATTCAGAGAGTAGACCAATATTTTCAACTGCGTTAGTAGACATTTTCCTCTCTCGTGGCTTCCACTGCCTCCGACTTCTCCCCACTACAACCAGCGCGCTGCTTCATGTCTGTTTAATTTTACTATACTAAATGTTAGCTTACTATACGCGGTTGTGGCGGCAATCCCTACTCCAACTATTTTTTGTTTGCGGTCGAGCTACAGAATAGTTTCTTTGAATATAACAATCAATTCGTCAAACGAGGTACGAGACGTTCTAAAACAATTATCTCTTTAATTTTATGTATAGGCCTACGTTACGAAAATCACCGTTTACATATCGTGCACAGTTAATTGGATGGCCATCCCATCTTCTTTTCCTTCTTCTCTTCAAAATGAACCGGCATCATAAGCGGCGTACGACACGCACGCATCCGTCTTCAGTGCTGAAGGCGGCAGCGCTCTGAAAGAGTTTGTTCACACCAGCTTCCGATATTTTTTACGCACGAGAAAAATCGGAGTCAGATCGAATGAGAAATGTAGGCCTATCGTGCGGTATAAACTGAATACATAAAAGTGCCCTCAGTTGAACCAAAACTGTCGGATATCATAAACGTTTGGACCTGTATTGTCTCGCCACGGCGGTGTACGGAACTATAGAGTGTTCCAAACCGAATGGCACCTAAGGGACTAGAAGACCCTTACTCTCGCACGCACACTTACAACCGGCCAGGCACGACTCGGGCGGTTCACGTATACGTATACGGTCCAATTCAAAATTATAAAATTTGTTATTTAGCTTACGATCCAAATTAAACTATAATTTTTGTAATTCTGGTGAAACTGTGAGAAAAGTGAGTCCAAACAACACATAATTGTGATAAACATGAGTATTTTAGGGATTTCTAAAGCAAACTCAGAATTGGAGTACTTAATAAAGATTTTATTATAAAGTAATAAGTATGCTGGTGATACCTTGATGATTATAAACAAAGATGTATTTACAATTTACATTCAGAGCGTAAAATTACGTCGCTGATACTACAATAACAAATGCTGTCTTGTATGTAATATTCATAAAAAAATTTTTTTTTTTTAAATGTATCCCAATGAAAAAGAAAAAATATATTCATATAACTTATACAACTGTATACAATTACGTATTTACATGCTATATTTACAACATAAATATCATATTAGAATTTAAGCACTGTACTTGATTGAAAGTTAATTATAAAGCACTGAAAATAACAAATTTACGACTAAAATGTACAAATTTACAATTTTTTTATGAAACATTAAAAATGATATCAACGAAATTATCAACAAAAATTAAATAACTTTTGCAAAATACTAATTTCTAAACCCAAAATGAATATTAAATTAGACTCAGTTGTACATCTAAAATATATTACAACCACGTCGGGTTTGGTGTCATTTTCTTTAAAATTCTATGGCGATTACAAATATTATGCTAAGCTCGTTTGTTAAAAAATTCATATTATAAAAGTTACAGTTACGTAATCGACGCCCCAGTAGATGATTCATACCGCAAGAGTACGGGCCAGCTACGTTTGCGCGCGCGCGTGTTTCTGTGTTAGTAAGGGTCTCCTAATCTCTCAGGTGCCATGCCACTTGGAACGCAGTATAAATTCTTTACAGCAGGAGTGCCCACAGCATGGTGCAATGGTGCAAGTCGCACCACTGGAATTTTTTAAGGCGATTTTGTATCGATAAAAAATAACACTAGTTTTAGATTCCAATAATTGCTTAAATGTCTTTAATTTATCAAAAATGTATGGATAAATCCCCTAGATACACAATAAATTGGAGGGTTATTCCATACCCCACCCCTGTATTGTGATCCCCCATTCACGAAATCAAATTTGTGGGGATTTCGGAAAGGGGAATTGCACTATGGCCTTTGGGGGGGGGGGCACCTCTGCTCTGCAGGCCTGCTATTTGGTACAGTTGTCTCTCTGTTGTCAATACGATTACGATGTTCAAACACACATGAGCATACACGCACGCGCACACACACAGCCTACTATTACGTGTCAATAAACACACACAAACACGACTACAATAACAAAGTGATACAGATATGACAGCTCTGTTCTAAATATATCTCAGTCCAATGCCTTTTAGATTGGGGGACAAAGAATCAGTACACACAGTTGTACAGAACAACACAAACAGTTTACGATGTACTTTGTTTGACTGCGAAAGCAAACGGACTCGAACCAAAGTGATAACTACGTAAATAAAGCCTAGTTAACTGCTTTATTCAGAAGGCACAGACTTAATGAGACGGGAAATGACCCCGAATAAACGGAATTTATACGCGAATAACGTATACTCACGTGGTCATAAAACGCCAATATCAACCAATATCGTAATACATGGTAAGAAATTTGTTGAAAATAAGAAGAATGAGAAAAACATTTTGATTACGCCACACGCTGAGTACAAACTGCAGCTAAGGAGGATCGTAGACGAAATGGTGGAAGGAAAGAGAGGTCGAGGGTGAAGAACGCTTGGTGACGTCAGAAACGAAAGGGGAGCTATAGACAGCTGTTCAACGCCAAGAAATTGGAGACCATCCAGTTGAAATATGTGTGTGTTCTTCAGCATACTTAAAAAAGTATACAGCACCAATAATTACCGTGAAGTGTGACGATTTTAAATATATCGAAAATCGCACAAATTAAAATTTTTAATTTTAATAAGTAAGAGTATCATACACCCTTACCTATACCCAGATTCCTGAATCAACTTGAAACTTTCCAGTACCAACACGCCAAGAAAGGTATTAAGTAAAGAATAATAATAATTATTATTTTAATGATTAAAAATGCGACTATATAAATAAAGAAATCCCTAAGTCATAATAAAGTAAACATAAAGTATTTACATTCTAATTAATGAATAATTATTAATATATAAAGTACGAACTATTTTCTTAGTGCGTAAATACGCACCAGCTTACTGAGCCCTCGCCCCTAAACTATACGCGCATTCGCCAGTAGAACTTCGCCATGACAAGATGTGAGTTTTGGTGTTGTGTACATACACGTAAGTGTATGTCCTTAAAAGTATATCCAGCGTGAGATGGTTTTATTGTGAATAATGTAGTGTGTAGAGTTAGTGAGAATACATACAGAAAGAAAAAGGTAGCCAACACATCTCTTTTTAAAATATAAAATGTAAGTGTAAGATAGGTAACTACTAGACTTTAGTACTGCAAAGTGAGAACTATAATTAAAAAAAAATGTGAACTACAAAAGTCTGGACCAAGGAAAGTGAAACTACAACAGTTGGAACTTCAAGTAAACAACCGATCTTCGAGAGCAGAAATAATCAACCCGATGTAGATTCACCAGGAACAACGTACTCCACCCTTAGAAGACGACAGGAGATGCCCCAAGGATACAACAACAACATCATATGAAATTCAGGTGATATCAAACCACAACTTTTGTAATTTTGCCTTAATAAAAGAAGTAATAAAGAACTTTAAAGAACTTTAGCAATGTAAAGAACAAATTATCAGATTTGTAAATTTTGTAATGAAGTAATAGTAACCGCAATGTATAGATAAATGTAAGATAATAATGTAGAGTATCACCAATATTATTCTTCCAATAATATGGTTGAAGTTTTGATAAATTAATTATTTTGAGAAAGTTGAGACCCGGATCCGTGGTATTAAAACTAACATCTATATGAATAAATTTTGAGATAAAACGAATAATATACTTAAGATCTTTGAAGCAGTAAAAGCAGAATTTACTAAAATAACTTTTCTTTAAAATCAAGCATAATATTTGAATAGCAATAAAGAGATGTTTTCGCTAACACCTAGCGAGTGAATAAATTTATGCAAACCTTGTCAATTTCCTATATCATAATTGTTTTGTAATTTGTTGGTAAGTATTTTTACTAACAACGGCAGCTAGTTTAATTTACTGGTAAAGAATTGAACTAGTTCCCGACTTTTGTGTTGTCTTAACAAGGGAGACGGCAGAGAAGGTCACTGACATTTGAACGAGTTATTTTTAAGCTGAAGAAGATAAAGTTTAATACCTTTTTTTTTGTAATCAGCAATTCATCACGAGCAATTAAAACAAAAAAAGTATCGTTGAATGTTCAGATTAGCGCTGTAAGTGTCAGAAAACTGTATAATGTCATACAAAGAGGTTTCGCTGGTGTCCTGGCGTTCCAGCCAAAAACTATTGTTACACGGATTGTCGTATTGTGCAGTTTTTTACGTTTATTTATGCAATCTGTTAATACATAACAATAAGCATATTGTTCACAGAATAAATGGCATGAAGAGAACTAGTCCATTGACTAGTTCTCTGTACGAGTATTTAAAAGTAACATACGAGGGACATTCAATAATTAAAGAGACAAACTGATCTAGAGAAAAAATGGTGTATTTTTACAAAATGACAATTTTCCTATTTTTCAACATAATCCCCCCAACACTATACACTTGTCCCAACGATGAATCAGCTTTTTTATGCCTGCAGCAAAGAATTCTTTATCTTGACGTTTGAACCAGTCTCCCACAAATTTTTTGACTTCTTCGTTGTTGTTGAATTTCTTACCACGTAGCGATTCCTTGAGTGGGCCAAACAGGTGGAAATCTGATTGTGCCAAGTCTGGGCTATACACGGGGGGTGTGGTAGTGTCTCCCAGCCAATAGCGTTGCTTCAGCTCTGTGCACACTCTGAGTCTGTTGTCCTTGTGTTGTTGCGTTAACTCTTTTGGAACCCATCTTGCACTTGTTTTGCGGTAACTAAGCTTTTCACTGATAATGCTATAAACTGTACCAACACTTACTTGCAAATTTTCAGCCACTTGTTCAACTGTAACACGACGGTCTTCACGAATCATATTGTCTATTCGAGATTCAAGCGCAGGAGTTGAAACTTCTTTTGGACATCCAGATCGCTGTTCGTCTTGTAATGACCAAAAATTTTAAATTTTTAAAATTTTGATCAAAAGTACGTTACACCAGCCAAATCACCCCAACCCGGGCCAGAAGCAATAAATAAAGAAGCAACTTAACGAAGTGACAACTGGACGCTTGCCAGGAACAATAAGAGTACGCTTGACACAGCATTACGATAGGAAGTAAGGTTCGCCTGTGACAGACTCGACTCAACCGAGATTTACAGCTCACAACAAACTGGACAAAGAAATGTAGCACAGTAGCCCAGGTACGGAGAAATTGTAGCGAGCACACGCTGTAAGGTTGATTTGAAGCGTGCCAGCAATAAAAAAAAAGGAGTACACACACAATGGTACTCACCCTGTATGAGAACAAACAGCATATATCTAATGAATAGGACCGAGTGTGCGCACAGCGGCGGGAAGACATCTTACTGGTGACAACTAATATTTATGACGAGGAACAGGAGTGGCGTCTTGGAAACGACGACACGCAGTGTCCTACTAATTGACGGAAAAGGGTCATGGATAGTCAGACAATAACAAAAATGCGACGTATTGTTCGCGTGAGAACAGCAGCAGACCTCCAGAGTATACTTAGACAAAAGCTTGATCGACAGGCGCGGAATTGCTCTACATTCTAGGAAGAGGTACGGAGCCCTTTCGTCATGTACTTGAGGGGATACCAGATAACCAACCAGAATCCGGCATCTTCCCATGGCGCAGGTGGAGAGGACCGTCGTCATGATAGCAACGCGAACAACGAATCAGAGGTAGAGAACCATAGTTCCACATAAGGGTAGGAGTTCACCTGACCTATCATGGTTGAACAAAGGCGTGTTTGCCAGGACATTGCATTGTGGTAAATGAAGCTTAATAAAAACTGTTTACAGGGCACGCGGAGCGAGCAGTCTTCATAAAAATTTTCAATCTTATTCTTTTTCTCAGTCACAGTTCTCAGTCTTAATACATCTCAGTTAATATACGTATATCAGTTTGACTCTGAAACTCAGTTACGCAGTACTTTAATCAGTCAACACAGCATTTCAATATTGACAAGTTATTCAGTAATAGTGTATCCGCAGTGACTCAATCATGCAATATACGTCAGTGGATAAAAACTTTCAAGTATTTTATCTTACTCAGCTACCGCTTATTAAGAACTAAGTTAATTATTCGCAGTTTTCATTTAATAACAGACTCGCAGAACTTTCGTTAATGCTTTACCGAACAACGAAACGTATCGTTGTACAGTGCGAAGTGTCACAATACCGAATGGAACAATACACCATGTAATCTAAAACACAATACAGTAACATATAGATACAAGAAGAAGTTTGACAATAGACAGTCATATATACACGATTATTAACGATGAACGTACTCACGCAACACATAACTTCATAGACTCTAATAGTAACGGCCGACATCAACGGAACACACACACACCGCGAGTGAATCTGATCCGCGAGTGTTAAGTGATGATGACATCGAGGCTACGCAACCTTATGCATTTGGATCATCAGTGGGAAGGAGTTTCGCCGATGGAAATGTTGGATAATCCATTTTACAAGTAAATCTTTATGTTATTACTGTTATAAGAACTCTACTGTCCTGACTCTTTCAAAGAAATCACCCTTTGAGAATTTAGATTGATTATCATGGTAATTTTAATTAAAGCTATTCATCTGAGGCAAGAAATGAACGCATTAGTGTAAGATTTATATGTTGATTGTTTATGTTTATATATGTTCATTGTGTCATATAATATGTGTATGTTTTCAGCGAACGACGTAATGAATTCATATTGTAATTTGATTCATATATATGTGTTCTCTTTTATGAATGTATTTACAGGAATAATTTATATCCATATATTGAAGTTCTTTACTTGAATGATGTTAATAAATAAGCGTTTATTTTACTAAGTATTTATACGTTCATTATTGTCAAATTTACCTAGTAACGGACATTAACGTCACTTGAATGAATTATAGTCAATTTTATATCATTTATACAACTATTAGAGTCTCGTTGCAGCAATTATACTAACCTTTGATGAACATAGTCACTAGCATCAAAAATAACAAATATATCACGTAAATTCAATTAACTTGGTATGACTAACCTAATTGGATAATTACATGATTAAATTCCACAAATTAGTATAATTGCATTATATATATATTGTAACGTACCGCTTAATAGAGGCATTCACCACTTACTAGTGTATTGCAATTACCAGCTTCGTTAATTCTGCCCCACAGTTGTACGCCAAATCTGTAACGTACCGCTGTTTTCGTGAGGTTTTATGGAAGTGTTATTATATGCCTCACGCAGTATGCGTCACTTTTGAATTATACTAACTGACGTTTTAAACGGTATAAATAAAGGATTTTGTTTATCTTGTTTTACTCAATCTAAAAGAAATCGAGAGTGTGTGATTTGGGGTCAAGGAGGTAATTTGTTCAGCCTTATGCAGAAGAGAGAGTAAGTATCATTATTGCCCCTCTGTTGTGACGATTTTTTCTGTATGTTGTGCTGAAATTTTCATTAACTACCCACTACAATAAATTATAACACGTTATAATTCAATATTAATTTTCAATAATATTGCTTTATTGATTATTGACTTTTGTCTCCAGCCACCAAAGTATAGGTATCACAATTAATCTTTTTAAAAAGAAAACCTCCTCTCGCCTTTACCGAGTAAACATAGATCTGTCTAAAGAACAAAACATATATGTTGTTATTTAACCAATATTACGCTATAATAAAATACATCAGTTATTACATAATTCTTATTAATTCCCCAGGGTTCAGGGTGAATTCTTTGTGTTATGAGATTGTCAGAAATGGCTAAATGCTACGCTTTACAAATATAAGAAATTAATAAATAATTTGGTTTAATTTTCAGATATTACGTAGTTTCCGGAACTGCCGTAAGAGAGCAGCCTGTATTTGTTTACTTTTGAAATAAACATATGATACAATTAATTTTTTTTTTTTTTTTGTTCTATTTCACTATTAAAAACCGAGTTTTCTTCTGGATTTATTACGAAAAATGTTTATATTACCTCGCTCCGTGTTGTCCTTACTGGGTTGAAGTTTTATTCTGTGATGAGGTACGTCTCGCGTTATTATTTCCTCTTCATTTCGAGTATTTTTTTATTTTTCTACTAGAAGTAGGCCGAACTATATTGGATCCTCAGAATGTTTTCATCCACTGGTTTTTAAGGTATATCACCATTTAATTAGGATTCCTCTGGTATAAGTTAGTATTCACTTTGCTTATTACTCTTGCGTGAATTTCGCCTCCTCCAACGTCCAAAAAAGGTTATTTTTTTTATAATTTTTGTCGCATCGGTTCTTCAACAACTCTCGTTCAGTTCAAAATTTTTTTCTTATCAACAATACTTGTTATTTTCCATCACTCTTAGTAACACATAGTATTTTTATTATGTAGGCAGTTTGTGATTATTATAAATTTATATTTTTATTTATGGAAAAATAATTCCCTTCCATTCCGGTTTATTTACTAATTTAATTCACATAATATGTTTTGGTTAATTTTGTTTTATGACCTTGTATATAAATATTTTATCATTTTATTATCATTAAATAAATTTATATATTATTTATTTAATCTCGAATAGTGTTCATACCCGGTACTACTTCCTGTTGTCACTTCCTTCATAGGATTATTTTAATTTTATATTATCTTTGGTAGTTAAAATTTTTATGTCCTTTAAAATTAAACCCTGGGTTTTCTTACAATCTAACATAATTATTTGAAACAATATAATATTAACTGGGGTATAACAAATTGTGGTTCATACAATATAAATTACAATAAATAAATAAAATCACAAAAATCGATTAGTATTATTACATACTACTTCCATAGTTTTATCCTATCCAAAACATACAGCACAGTTTAGTAATACATTAGTTTCACTTTGGTTTTTCACCTCAATGGGTACACTATCACTCACTTCGCACTATATACCACTCGAATTGTTTATTATGTGGAGTGATATAATTAAATTTTGAGCGAGCTTTAGTTCTACCCATTTCTGACTTTCACTCTCATGACTTACTTTATTGGGACCGGGTTATGTACCGTTACATAAAGCCCCCCCACTAGAACAAATTTATTTTAGTTCAACTCGTTGATAGAAATAAATTGTTAATTGGTTCAAATCTCCTAATGGTCTTGACTTTGTTTTCATAATAATGTTTCATTGCTGACTGATTATAAACTCTGGTAATTCAGACTTGTGGTAATTGTCGTTTTCTTACTTAACTCTCTCTCTCTCGGAGGCAAATTCATCAATTATTTCTCGGGGTTAGTGGTACTTCCACATTTTATTTGATAAGGACTGGTCACACTAATCATATTAAAATTGTTTCAACACTCATTTCTATTTGCTTCTATAAATTCGCTTTATCAATTAAGCTTTGGTCTGCTATCTTCCTTCTATTTTCTTCATTTAGACATCTGGAATCTAATATCACTCTTTTCAGCTATCTTATAATTATTATCCCTTAAATATTCAATTTCCCTAACATTTTTCCCTATCTTGTGCGGTGGTTCCAGTCGGGTGGCCACTCTGGGTCCATACACCGCTGTCCATCCTTACACCTTCTGAGACCAGGGGAACATCATCCCTGCTCATAAAAATTATTGCCGGAACATTTCTACGGTCAATACATAAAAATAAAAAAATTATAAGTAGTAGTCAATTAGCGACTAGTACCAAACACTTTTGGGATTCTTCATACTGTAGCTGTTTGTATTTATTTATATATTTCTTCTTCTCCTTGATTCCTTCTTCTTTTCCATTTACTAATAGCATATAACATCATTGATAGGCCTTATGTTAAAATTCTTCTGACTTTACTTCTTGTGACATATTTCTCCGTATCATTCCTTCTTATATAATCTTCAATTCCGAGAAATTCTAATTTTTGTTGTATTAATTATCATCCTCCTTCAGTTTCATTGTTGTCATTAAATTATTCGTTATTCTTCTTATTGTACCTTCTTATCTGAGCACATTACCATTAATTGTTTATTTATTTATTCTTCAGTTTGTTACCATAAAATATTATTTTTCCTATTATTTCAGTTTAAATCAGTTATTTATAATTAAATTATATAATCTGTTCTTACATTTTCTTAGTGGTTTGTCTTTTTATTTTAAATTATATGGTTTCGAAATATCTTAAGTAAGTTGTACTTACACACTTTTTATTAATTCTAATGGTTGCAAAATATCTTAAGTAAGTTGTACTTACGTACTTTTAGAATTTTGGGGTTTTATTCTCTTCACTTTAAATTATGTTGTTCGAAATAAGTTGAATAAGTTGTCCTTACGTGCTTTTTGAATTTTGGGGTTTTTATTCTCTTCACTTTAAATTATGTTGTTCGAAATAAGTTGAGTAAGTTGTCCTTACGTCTTTTGGAATTTTGGGTTTTTTTTTTCTTTTCATTTTAAATTATGTTGTTCGAAATAAGTTGAGTAAGTTGTCCTTACGTACTTTTAAAATTTTGTGGTGTTGTTCATTCATGGTTCGTCTGATATTTCCACTAATGGTCTCAAATTTTTCGTTTAGTTGTTTGACTAAACTTTCCTGAATACTGTCTCTTTTCTCATTGGTTTGCTTGTTTTGTTCCTTCAAAGTTTCGTTTTGTTTCTTCAAGGCTTCCTCCTGTTTTCTAAAATTTTCATCTATTTTGTTATTGGTTTGCTTTGAAGTTTCCTCCTGTTTTCTAAATTGTTCATTAGTTTGTTTATTCTGTTCCTTAAATTGTTCTGCCATAAAATCCATGACATCCTGACAGGTCACTTTCTTTGGTTGTTCTGGCGTTTTCTTCTGTTGCTTCACTTTGACTATTTTTACTTCTTTTTGTACATTGGGTTGTTCTATCTTTTTATTATTTGGCATCTCTCTAAATCCCCATATTTGATTGTGTTTCTTCCTCCAGTGACACATATCTTCTCGGGATAGTTCAAACATCACCCTGATCCATTCCCTTAATTCTTTGTTTTCTGTTTGTATTGGGTTTTCAGGTGGTCTTATTTCTCGTTTCCATTGTTCATAATCTTCCTGAGTATATTGTTCTGTCACCTGGGCGTATACTCCTATTCTTTCGGTTTTCATTTGTTCTTCATTATCGTCCCATCTTTCCCAATCTTCTTCAGTCATCCCTTCCACCTTGTTATCATCTTTTTCGTTAGTCGTCCCAATAGTCTTTCCTTTATTACACCTGGCATCTAACTCCCACAATTCATCATAAATCTCTCTCAATGTCATTTTGTCGTCTGGTGTTCCCAACGCATTCGCGCGACTCATTTGCGCTCTTTCGTGGTCATTGGTATTCTTTTCTATGTATCCCATCTCTTTGCTGAATTTCTTAAATAGCATCGTCATCCATTCCGCATAACTCAATCGTCTCTTTTTTTCGGACATTTTCGTTTCCTGTGGTATCATAGCTCTTTATCGCATTTCTTGTTTTCTCATAACTGCCAACGATAATTAGATTTTTTGGTATATTTTTTATTAAATATCAAAATTCTTTTCTAATTACCGCCCTTTTACGTTGAGCGCCAATTCTGTAACGTACCGCTTTTATGTGAGGTACTTGCGAAACGTACACCTTTAGTCAAGCCCCAAATGTTGGGTTCGCCAATTCTGTAACGTACCGCTTTTATGTGAGGCACTTTAGCGAAACGTACACCTTTAGTCAAGCCCCAAATGTTGGGTTCGCCAATTTTGTAACGTACCGCTTAATAGAGGCATTCACCACTTACTAGTGTATTGCAATTACCAGCTTCGTTAATTCTGCCCCACAGTTGTACGCCAAATCTGTAACGTACCGCTGTTTTCGTGAGGTTTTATGGAAGTGTTATTATATGCCTCACGCAGTATGCGTCACTTTTGAATTATACTAACTGACGTTTTAAACGGTATAAATAAAGGATTTTGTTTATCTTGTTTTACTCAATCTAAAAGAAATCGAGAGTGTGTGATTTGGGGTCAAGGAGGTAATTTGTTCAGCCTTATGCAGAAGAGAGAGTAAGTATCATTATTGCCCCTCTGTTGTGACGATTTTTCTGTATGTTGTGCTGAAATTTTCATTAACTACCCACTACAATAAATTATAACACGTTATAATTCAATATTAATTTTCAATAATATTGCTTTATTGATTATTGACTTTTGTCTCCAGCCACCAAAGTATAGGTATCACAATTAATCTTTTTAAAAAGAAAACCTCCTCTCGCCTTTACCGAGTAAACATAGATCTGTCTAAAGAACAAAACATATATATTGTTATTTAACCAATATTACGCTATAATAAAATACATCAGTTATTACATAATTCTTATTAATTCCCCAGGGTTCAGGGTGAATTCTTTGTGTTATGAGATTGTCAGAAATGGCTAAATGCTACGCTTTACAAATATAAGAAATTAATAAATAATTTGGTTTAATTTTCAGATATTACGTAGTTTCCGGAACTGCCGTAAGAGAGCAGCCTGTATTTGTTTACTTTTGAAATAAACATATGATACAATTAATATTTTTTTTTTGGTTCTATTTCACTATTAAAAACCGAGTTTTCTTCTGGATTTATTACGAAAAATGTTTATATTACCTCGCTCCGTGTTGTCCTTACTGGGTTGAAGTTTTATTCTGTGATGAGGTACGTCTTGCGTTATTATTTCCTCTTCATTTCGAGTATTTTTTTATTTTTCTACTAGAAGTAGGCCGAACTATATTGGATCCTCAGAATGTTTTCATCCACTGGTTTTTAAGGTATATCACCATTTAATTAGGATTCCTCTGGTATAAGTTAGTATTCACTTTGCTTATTACTCTTGCGTGAATTTCGCCTCCTCCAACGTCCAAAAAAGGTTATTTTTTTTATAATTTTTGTCGCATCGGTTCTTCAACAACTCTCGTTCAGTTCAAAATTTTTTTCTTATTAACAATACTTGTTATTTTCCATCACTCTTAGTAACACATAGTATTTTTATTATGTAGGCAGTTTGTGATTATTATAAATTTATATTTTTATTTATGGAAAAATAATTCCCTTCCATTCCGGTTTATTTACTAATTTAATTCACATAATATGTTTTGGTTAATTTTGTTTTATGACCTTGTATATAAATATTTTATCATTTTATTATCATTAAATAAATTTATATATTATTTATTTAATCTCGAATAGTGTTCATACCCGGTACTACTTCCTGTTGTCACTTCCTTCATAGGATTATTTTAATTTTATATTATCTTTGGTAGTTAAAATTTTTATGTCCTTTAAAATTAAACCCTGGGTTTTCTTACAATCTAACATAATTATTTGAAACAATATAATATTAACTGGGGTATAACAAATTGTGGTTCATACAATATAAATTACAATAAATAAATAAAATCACAAAAATCGATTAGTATTATTACATACTACTTCCATAGTTTTATCCTATCCAAAACATACAGCACAGTTTAGTAATACATTAGTTTCACTTTGGTTTTTCACCTCAATGGGTACACTATCACTCACTTCGCACTATATACCACTCGAATTGTTTATTATGTGGAGTGATATAATTAAATTTTGAGCGAGCTTTAGTTCTACCCATTTCTGACTTTCACTCTCATGACTTACTTTATTGGGACCGGGTTATGTACCGTTACAATATATAAGTGGGGCACAACACATATCAATTACACCCCATATTATATTGTAGTCTGTCACTCAGGTTCGACTGTTTTTGCACTGATCCACCCACTTATAAAAATTTCCGCGATTCATGCGACTTTCACCATACTGTTTAGTCATTCTAGAATAGATATTAGAGGGGTTTTCACCTTCAGAAAGTAAAAATCGAATCACTGACCGTTGTTCAACTAATGTGGAAACTTCTAGCGGACTTGCCATTGTTAAATGAGATTTTGAGGTTATAAGCAAAACAATTTTCATGAAACAGCTGCTCAGAGATCATCCCAGGGATGCCAACATGAAGTCCTAAAAGTACCTAATTTTTCCTGCCAACCGTTTTGAATGTCCCTCGTATTATCAGGGGTGGACTGGCCAGGTCGGCTGGTCGGCGATCGCCGAGGGCCCCGGGCCCCGAGGAGGCTCAGGGGCCCCCGAGCCATGAAAATTTTATTTCGAGAAAAAAACGAGAAATATGTATATTTTTTCCGGTATTAAAAACCTTTTCTCGTCTAAATATTGTAGGAAATAAATCTTGTGGATTTATTTTGGTCAGATTGGAAGTGATCACTTCTCAGCCTTGTTTATATACAGCCTATTTAGTATTTACTAATGGAGGAAAGCGAAGGACGTTACTGTAGAGTTACTGTCAAGTACTTTATATTATTTGTTCTTTGAGATAATTTACATTTTAGATTTAATTTTTTTTACGATTTTATATTACTTCTAAATCTGTATTGTAAGTTTCAATAAATAAATAAATAGCGTGATTATTTCCAGTAGTATATTTATTGGTAACTTAACCTATATATATCATTGCCATAGGTAATTATGGTTTTAAAGCTGGTTGTGTTAAAGGCTAAATAATCACATAAACTATCCTGTATGTTTTGTATTAAAACGTTCACTTACGTAAATACTGTACATACCATGTATTTATAAAGAGTAAATAAATAATTTAAAAAACGTATACGCACACAAATACGCGCGTGCGCGTTTGTGTGTGTAGCTGCAGGGGCCCCCTTGACTGCTTCCAGCGAGGGCCCCAGGGATGGCAGTTCGCCCCTGCATATTATGTACAATATATTTATAGTGTTAGAGTCTAAGTCCAGAGAAAATTTTAACTTTAAACGTCTTGTCTGTAGGCTGTTGTCTAGTAGATTTACGGCTACAGGATTCGTGTGCTCTTCAAGCCGTTTCACATACCTTTCGCTGAACATCGCAATGGTTTCACTGACTGAGGGCAGGTCCAGGTCTCAGTTACTGATATCTTTGTCGCTGATGAACCACTGTGCGTTGGTTATGGCACGCAACACCTTGGTCTGAAACCTTTCCATTATAGCGATGCAGCTCCCCAAAGCTGTAAGCCGTATGTCCAAACAGGCTTGAAGACAGTGTTGTACACCAACAGTTTGTTTCGCATTGACAGTAATGACTTTCTGCGCAGGAGCCAATAATGCTTGGGAAACTTGGCGTCCAGTTGTTTTCTCTTCATCCAACTGTGGTTGCGCCAAGTCAGTTTTTTGTCTAGGTAGATGCCTAAGTATTTTACAGAAATATTGTGCAGTGGAAACAAAATACAGACACCAATGAAGTCATTAATTTACCAGAGTTAATTGATCACAAATAAATTTGTTATCAACTCGTACAATAATTTAAGTTAAATTTGTACACACGAAATACTAATTGCAACTGTCAAGAGTTCCGCACTACTTACTTATAACACAATAATCAGTTTTCACTGATGACTCGATCCGCACTAAAGAAATCGCTGACAGTAACTGAACTGAGAAAGGCAGCGTCTGTCCCTTATATAGGTAGCGCAAGTGTTCGAGAATAACTTTCCATCCTTAATGCGGCGTTCCAGCAAAATGCGTATTTCAAGTGCTCTCCAGAACAGCCTAGACGCTACACCTGCTCGGCTGGCGAAGGAGAAGGGAAGGACTATTTCACCTTTTCGAGAGGATTCCATCGTTACACAATATTTTAAATCAGGGCTTGATTTCAGGGGCAAAGCGCCGGAACGGCGTTCCGGAACCTCTTGGATCCAAAAATAAATTACCGAAAACATATATGAAAATAAAAACCTAATTATTACAAATATTTACTACTACTTTTTAAATTGTGCCCATCATCAGCCCCACAACAAAACTAAACATTTGTCAAAATCAAACACCAGCTCTAATTTTTTTCTTAACTACTATCGTTCATTTTTTTGTTTGTTAATACGTTCTATCTGAAATTCTCTTGTAAGTAGAACGTGCTTAAAAAATTTCAACAAGGCTCGCTCAAAGGTGACATTCGCAGTTAGCGATGTCGACACGAAACGACGACCGACGTTTATCTATGCATTCCAGAGTTTTCCGGAGAGTATTTCTCCTTTGAAATATGCTATTGAATCAATTCAAGTGAATGTGAGAGGGGTTTCCCCAAATGCATCTAATCATTGCATCTCTAAAGACAAAGACTGTATCCAGCCTCTTATTTGTGAAAATTAATGGACCTCCTCTCCGTTTATCCATCAAAGTACGTGGATTCATGGCTGATTTCTGGCCATCGTACAGCATTGGACACAATGAGTAAGGAAAGGTCAACAAACAAACAATATGACAATACGATAATGAAACTATGGAAACTTTTTTAAAATGTCCGAACCACCGAAACCATCACTTAGATTTTGCTTGAGGCTCAGGGATGACGCCATCATGAGTGACATGTTTCGATTGTCGTGCGGCTAACCTGACGATGAACCTCTTTAGAAATATCAGTAAACTTTATTATCTTTTTAGATACAAGTTTATACGTATGTTACATATTTTATAAGGCTTTAAAAATGTAGACCTCCTTTGTAATAACCTGATGCAAACTTATACGCTAATATAAAATTTAAGTATATTTGTGCCTGTACAACTTTAGAATTGATGCGTTCCGGCACCTATAATTGTAGAAATCAACCACTGGTTTAAATTTTCGCCAATACGGACTTCACAGAAATCAGTTTTTAAATCGAATGTAACCCACACGGGATGAACTGTGTCAGTACACAAACAAATGTACGGGGATACGCCAAAGGCACTTACTCAGTAACCGTACCTGCACTAATTTTCATGTTTTGATTATGCGATAGTAGGTATCGATATGCAGTATCGCTTTTCTTCTCCTTCTTCTTCTTGTTTAGCACTACAGCCCAATGTAAGCCCTGGCTTCCAACACCAATCTTCCCCAATGTCCACTATCCACTGCCATCTCAGTATAACCCCTCACATCCATTCTTCTTAAATCTTCCAGCACATCATCCAACCATCTTACCGTAGGCCCCCCTCTACCTCTTTCTGCTTTTATAGACCTACGCCCTCAGAATTTTCTTTAGCAGACGCTGATCATCCATCCGCTCTAGGTAACGTACTCATTGTATTCGTTGATTCTTTATGAATCTACAATGTCTTCGTGGTTCAACAGCTCATCTATCCTCTGGTTATCTCTGATTCTCCATTCGTCATCTTCTTATTAACATGGGCCGTAAACACATCTTAAGATCTTCCTCTCAAACCTTCTCAGTGCTACTTGCCAATATCCACGTCTCACCTCCGTAAGCAACAACTGCTCTGACAAGTGTCTTATATATATATTACAACGATACAACGTTGCTAAATGTAAGCGTGTCGTGCCACACGTTGAGGGGCAACAAAATTTATAACAATACAAATACTGTATTTAATGTATTTTTACTTGGTGCTGTGTTTATACTCATATAACATTTTATATATAACATTATTAACAACGTGTATGTGTAATTGGGGTTCAGGTGTAATTATAATAAGAGTAGCCCTTTTAGGAATCATAATATGTTTCCATTTATTAATTTAAACAAACATATCAAAAATAATAATATAAAAATAATGATTAATTCGCCATACGATTTATGGTTTCAAAGTTTCTTTGCTTGCCGTATTCTCATCACAAACATAGATCTTATATTCTAGATATTATATTATCAATTTTAATTAAAACATTTCTTCATTATACTATAATTTCTTGACTACTCAGTCTGAATGTGTGCTTTTTTTAAATTTGTTAATACATCCTTATTCTATATTTTTTTATATACCTTCTGCGGCTTTATAATCATTTGAACGCAACTAACTGATTATTTCCAATTACGTTACTTTATGTGCTTTCAATAAAAAAATATTTAAATTAATTAATTGTTTGTTAATTCTCCAAGCAAGGATATAAATTATCGTTACATTGACTGTCATTCATTAACGAAAAATAATTAAAGAATATTCTGATTACACATAAATTACATTCTCTTATCTCTATCTACATAGTTATTATTTAATCTAACAAAAAATGTTTTTGTTTTTATTAAAGTCTTTCATGTCTTTACTCTTTGATAATTATAGATTGGTTTTTCGTCACCTTAAATTCTGCAGATTTGTCCCATGTCCTCCAGTGATCCCGTCAGTCCGCTCCTCCTGGATGACCTCTTGTCCTCACTGCTCGTCTCCCGTCTCTCGTCTTTCATGGTACATCGGCTGCTGTAGATTATAGTGACGTTTTGCTCTGGATCTGTAGCTGTTATGATAGAACCGTCTCGTTCCTCTGCTAGTAGTTCTCTCGTCATCTGTCTGGAGTTGATGTTCTTAGTTGTAGACTGCTTGTAGACGTCCGACGATTTCTTTGTTACGGTGCTTTTATTTATTGTTTTTCATTACTACTTGAAATCAAAACATTTCCCGTAATACTTTATAAGTTACGATTAAAAAGTCTTACTGATGTTAGACATATCGTCTAACTCTGTCCAAAGTAATTAAAAATTCGCGTCTCGGATGGACATAGCGTACCGCCACGACTGAAGAATGTTAGAAGAGAGAGTTCGGCTCTCCTGGGCTCATATTTATATCCACCAAGAAAACCACACCTGTCGGCTCAGGAACAAGCCTGTCGAAAACTGAACCATAGCGTGAGTGCCCCCACTCTCGTTTCATTTCACATATTTGCACTTTTTCGCCAAACACACTGTTTAATGCGGATTTCAAGGTGATATAATATTGTCTAATTTAATTACACATACAATATGTAATTATCATGATGATCGCACCATTAGTGTAATTATAATGCTTTAAAAATCGCAAAGAATTCGCAATGATTGTCCCAATTACGTAGAATTCGCACTGCACTTGTGTCTGATTTGTACACATTTTTAGAAGTTTTTACATTCTTCCTAACATATATGGTTTGCTTAATATTAAATATATTCTTAATTTAGCATTGACTTGGGGTGAGGTTGCAAACTTTCAGGCTCAAACAGGCTTCACGCACACACTCTAATTACTCGTGTACACGCTTACAGCGGTAATCCCGTGATCTTGCGTGTTGATTCCTGTTTGAAAGCCAGCTCCCAATTTCACACCTGCTCGTCTATTACATATTATTAAAATTAAATTAAATATTTATGTTATATCATATATGCGCATTACAGCATATGCTTGTATTGTCGCAATATATATATATATATATATTACATTTAATATTTATAATGAATTTACCTAAAGATATACCTTTTTTCCTTATTAGGAACATGTTTCGGGTACCATCTTGTACCCATCCTCAGCCTTCCGGTTTTTGTGTCTGGTGAAGTACATACGTGTTGGTTGACTATTATTATTGTGGCTTCCTGTTGGCTTCTGGTAATTCAAATTGGTTTTATTGTGTGTGATTGTGGTGTATGTGTTAGTTTTTTGTGTATTTTCGATGTTGAGTGCTTTGAATATTGTGTCATGTTTTGTATTGATTTGTATTTGTTCAGGTATTAGTTTGTTTTGTGTTTTATGTTTGTATATTTGTAAATTTTCCCAAATGTTCATTATGGTGCCTTTGTGTGGTATATGTTTTATTAGTGTCACATTGGTTATGTCTGGGAATTCATGTCCAGTGTTTATTGCATGTGTGGCTAAATTGGATTTATATATTTCTGGTTTTTTGTATGCGTTTAGGTGTTCAAAATAACGTTTTTTCAGCTGTTTTTTGTTTGTCCTATGTAACATTTATTGCAATCTTGGCATTCAATTTTGTATATACCGTTAGTTGTTGTATTATCTTTGTTGTGTGGGCTATTTAGTTTTTGTAAATTATTTTTATTAGTTTTGTATGCTATTTTTATATCTGTTTTTAAATAGTTTTGTTAGTTTTGTCATTTTATTAATTATGTATGTGAATGTGGCCCATTTTTTGTTGTTGTTATTATTTATGTGTTGTTCATTTTGATTAATTCTTAATTGTTCAGTTTTTATTTTATATTTGATTTTTTTTCTATTTTGTTTACAGTATTTTTATTGTATCCATTTTCATAACCAATTTGGTATATTATATTTCTTTTTTTGTCAGTTTCTTGTTTGTTTAGGGGAATTTTGTACATTCTGTTAAATAGCGAATAGAATGCTGCCATTTTATGTTGTGGTGGGTGGTCAGTGGTCAGAATGGTTAGGTATAATGATGTTAGTAGAAGTTGGTTTTCTATATATTCCATATTGTATGTGGTTGTTGTATCTTGTGATGGTTATGTCTAAATAGTTGATTTTGTTATGTTTTTTTTTTCTTCTGTGAATTGTATTTTAGGATGTGTGTTATTGATTTGTTTCAGTATGTTCTCTGCATTTGTGTTTTCGTTATTTGATACATATAGCCCATCATCTACATATCATATGATGGATCATATGATTTTATAATGTTTTGTATTTTGGTGTCTTGTATATTTATTTATTTATTTTTGTGTTACGAGTAATGAGACTCCAGGGCCAGCTACTTTCATTTTTTTCTTATTACGTATTCTAGAGCCAACTTAAGGATAACAGGCGCCAGCCTCCTGTTTAGAACCTGGATCAGCTCAAATGGTTCGATGAAATGACGCTAAATAAAATTCGATTTGTATAGAAAATGTTCTTCCAAACTTTATACGGCGTTCCAAGTCGCATGGCACCTGAGGGCTTAGGAGACCCTTACTAACATACACACACACAAACGCACGAACGCAGCTGGCCCGCACGCCTGGTGTATATGAACCATCTACTGGGGCGTCCACTACGTAATTGCAACATTTATAATATGAAATTTTTAACAAACGAGCTTAGCATATTTGTTATCTTCATAAAATTTTACAGAAAATGGCACCAAACACGACCTGGTTGTGATATACAGTGGAACTTGGTTATTACGGCCTCGGCTGTTACGTCAACTCGGGTGTAGCGTTATTTTGTCATAAGTCCGGTCAAACTGATATCTTTAACATTATAAAAATTCCCGGTTTTAACGTCACTAAATATTGTACTACTCTGTTATAGCGTCAAAAATTTCTCAGATATTTTACTCTAAATTTCATATAAACGTATATATGTGCGCGCGCGCTACGCCCATGGCTACAGACATACATTGTATGCAAGCGATAAGCACTGTAACAGGACCGCCGGCGCCAGCCAGTGTCTGGCGACTGACATGTCTCCCCACCACTCTCACCGGGTCAGTAGCACTGCGCGTCTCGAGGCTATTGTTCACGCCACGCTGTTACAGTATTTACTGTACAGTATTGTTTACACGTAGTCTCGTCTCTGTTTTTGGTTGTTAATGTTTCTGTATCTGCTCGTATTGTGACAGTTTCTTTTGTGTGTTTTATAACTTAAGTTTCGGTAGCCGCTGTTTATAGAATTTTATACATAGGTCTACATTTTTATACAGTAATCATGGCAAGTTCTAGTACAAAAAGAAAGGTTCTGTCTATTCAAGAGAAAGTACATGTAATTAAATCATATGAAAGCGGACGTAAAATAGCTGATGTATGCCATGAGTTTGGTTTAGTGAATTCTACTGTAGGTTCAATTTTAAAAAACAAGGACAAAATTTTAAAAAAATTTGAGGAAGATGGAGAAAAAATTTAAAAAATCAGGAAATGCGAACATGGTGATGTGGATGCAGCATTATTGAAATGGTTCAAACAGTGTCGATATTCAGATATTCCTGTGAGTGGACCAATTCTGAAAGAGAAAGCTACAGAATTCGGAAAATTGTTTGGTATTGATTTTACGTGCTCCAACGGATGGCTAGATCGATTTAAGGCCCGACACTCGATTTCCTTTGCAAAAATTTGTAGTGAGGCAAAATGCGTAGATCTGAACGTTACAGGCGATTGTGTGCGTAACACTTGGCCAGAAATTAGACGATCATATAAAGATGAAGACATGTTTAATGGAGATGAAGCCGGAATTTTTTATAAATCAACTCCAGATAAGACTTTCAAATTTAAAAATGAAAAGTGCGTTGGTGGGAAGCTCTCTAAACAAAGAGTGTTTTTGTTTGTGCGAACATGACGGGAACCGAAAAAAGGAAACTTTTAGTTATCGGGAAAAGTTTGCATCCTAGATGTTTTAAAAACATCAAAAAACTTCCTGTAAGTTACACTGCCAACAAAAAAGCGTGGTTGACTTCTAGTATTTTTGAAGATGAACTAAGAAAGTGGGATAAAGAACTGTCATCGAAAAACAGAAAAATTCTACTTCTAGTTGACAACTGTGCAGCCCATCCAAAGTTAAATTTGATAAACATTAATCTGGTCTTCTTACCGGCCAACTGTACGAGTGTCCTGCAACCTATGGACCAAGGCGTCATTAGAAGCCTAAAGTGTCACTACCATAAGCAACTTTAAAAAAAAATTATTTTCTGTACGGACACGACGCAACCTGCCACAATTTCACTCTTAGATGCAATACAATTCCTAGACGACTCTTGGAAGAGTGTAACACAGAAGAGTATAGCAAAATGCTTTAGTAAAGCACAACTCGTACATGAAAATTTACCCGATTATGACGAAGACAACGACTTGCCGCTCTTGGAGTGGATTATGAAACTCGACATAAATGAATTTGGAAATGAAGTTGATTCCTATGCATCAGTGGATGACCAAGTAGAAACATTCCAAGTGCTGAGTGACGCAGAAATTATCGCGGAAGTAAAAAACATAGAAGCAGAAGATAGTGTTGAAGAAGATGCTGAGCAAGAAGAGGATGCCGACATCGTTTGTCCGACAGTACAGGAAGCAATGAGAGCCGCCGAAACTCTTTCACGATTTTACTGCTTTAGAGAGACGTCTGACGACACGTTCAATGCAGCGCAGCATCTCCACAGCACAACAGAAAGAATTTATTTTTCAGAAAGGAGCGTTCAAAATTAAATTACGGATTACTTTCGACAGTAAGCCTAAATGTAAGTTACATGTACTTTCTTTTTGATCTTTTAAAATATTCTTCATGCTGTTTGTATAAATGAAATGCAGTTTGTAAACTTTCGAATAAATATCACGAATAATGTTAATAATGCAAAGATCTTTTTTTTATTTCTCCTTCCTTACTAGTGATTAAAAAGGGTCTTTTATAACGACTCTTTTATAACGTCACTCGGACATAACGTCATTACTTTTTTGGTCCCTTCAATGACGTTATAACCAAGTTCCACTGTATTTTAGATGTACAACTAAGTCTAATTTAATATTAATTTTGGTTTAACAAATTACAATTTTGCAATGTTATTTAATTTGCAAAATACTCATATTTATCGGAATGATGTGATGTTTCGACTCATTTTTCTCACAATTTCACGGAGATTACCCTTAGGCGCCATCCGGTTTGGAACACTCTATAAGTGTGTATTAATTTTTAACGAAAATATCGGTATGGAGAACCATACATGACTTCCATGTTCTAAGATTTATATTTAAAATCATTTTTGAAATGAAGTACTGTATTTCCATAGAAACTACTTTTTTCTTCACCCTTAACCACTGTACTGTGGTCACTAACGTATATCACCTCACGTTAGCGCACTCGATTATCACTGATGGCAGCAGTCGATGGCACTGCCGAAAAGTCTGGTTTTGCAAAAAATATTGGACCAAGGCCAAATAGCCCGGGAAGGAATTTTAACAACAAACTATTTCTTTGTTGCCGATAACGTAGTACACATGAAAAATTATCCCCTCCCCTTCAACTATCATTTTCATTTATAGAAAATTACCCTCTCCCCATTCAACTACCCTTTCCATTTATAGATATTTCATGTTCCTTTCTACAGTGGATTACGACCTTCTTTTCAGGATATTTTATTTATCAAAATTAAGTACTTTACTCTTGTTAAAACATAAAACGTTGCGGGTAAACTACCCCTTTCCCTTAACCGATCTTCACCAAAATCAATAGGCCTTGAGTCAAAATTGTTTGAATCTGTTTGAATTTGCGGCAGTTATCGTTCCCCATGGAAAAGTTCTACACACAGACACTTTTTGAAAATATCGGTATGGAGAACCATACATAACTTCCACGTTCTAAGATTTATATTTAAAATCATTTTCGAAATGAAATATTTCCATAGAAACTACTTTCTTCAGCCTTAACCACAGTACTGTGATCACTAACGTATACCACCTCACGTGAGCGCATTCCATTTTCACTGATGATGGCAGTCGATAGCAATGCCGAAACGTCTGATTATGTAGAAAACATTGGACCACGCCAAACAGCGCGGGAAGGAATTTTAACAACAAACTTCTTCTTTGTTGCCGATAACGTAGTACATGTAACATATAAATACAAATTATCCCCTCCCCCTTCAAGTATGATTTTCATTTATAGAAAAATTACCCCCACCCCCTTCAACTAGCCTCTTCATTTATAGATATTTCATCTACGTTTCTACAGTGGATTATTATTGTCTTATTTTCAGGATTCTTTATTTATCAAAATTAAGTATACTTTACTCTTGTTAAAACATAAAACGTTGCTGGTAAACTACCCTTTCCCCTTAACCGATCTTCACCAAAATCAATAGGCCTTGCGTCCTCTAGAATTCAGGGATGTATGCAAAAAATTATTTTATTCTGTTTGAATGTGTGGCAGTTATCGTTCGTCATAGAAAAAATTACCCTTGTTAAAACATAAAGCGTTGCAGGTAAACTACCCCTTTTCCTCAACCGATCTTCACCAAAAACAAAAGGCCTTCAGTCCTCTACAACTCAGATACATATGTAACAAATTATATGGTTCTCTTTGAATTTACGGCAGTTATCGTTCGTCATAAAAAATTACTCTTGTTAAAACATAAAATGTTGCAGGTAAACTACACCTTTCCCTTAACCGAACTTCACCAAAATCAACAAGCCTTGAGTCCTTTACAATTCAGGAAAGTATGCACAAAATTATTTGATTCTGTTTGAATGTGCGGCAGTTATCGTTCGTCATAGAAAAATTCTACACACAGACACTTTTCGAAAAACGTCTTTTCTTCATGTTTTGAGGGTAGTACAATCAGAATCAGCCCTTATCATTTTCTAATGGGGCAACCCGATTGGTGCCCAGAGACAGTGTCGGGAACTGATACACTTTTAAGAACATATTATTACAACAAAAGTTTCCGACTGTCATCCTTTTGGCCCCGACAGTATTGCAGTTACTATTGAACATAATTTAGTTGAATCACATTATTTATTAAATATCAAAATTACATTATATCTTCTTCTTCTCTTTAAGGATTAGGTTATATAAACGTGTTCCGGTACCCATCTCATCCTCAGACGACCCACGTCTCTTCTACCAATGGCTTTATAGTTAAGTGCCGCTTTCGGCAATCGATCGTCTGTCATCCTTTGCAGATGATCCCTCCATTGTCTTCTGTAAATTGAAATAATTTCATTTATGTCCTTTACTTCGAGTTCTGCTCTGATACCTTTATTCCTTATTCAATCTTGCAATGTATAATTTAATGTATTTCGAAGAAACTGCATTTCAGCACTCTGAATCCTGCGGCTTTCGCTTTTTGTCATGACCCACGCGTCGCTCCCATAAATCAACGTGGGTATTGTAATTGTCTTATAAAATTTAATCCTTGCGATGTGTCTTGTTTTATATCTAAGATTTCTATGAATCGTACCACAAATATATTCTCTCTTATATCATTCAGATTCATAGCTTACTGCACAGCCGTGATATTTGAAATGGCTCAATTGTTCTAAAGTGCTGTTGTATCTACAAACTGTTTTAGTGCTCACTGATATTTACCTTTAAAGGCCATGGTTTTGGTCTTTCTTACTGAAATTGTCAGTGAGATGATAATTTATTATCTTCCCTTTCACAGTAATTCTTCCATTTGTTGCTTGTGCCCCATCTCTGTGTGGCGTGAAAGTTCTGTGAAAAAAATGAAGGTTGAAGGAGGGGGGGTTCCATTAACGGCTGAGAATTACCAACTGTACTATCCATGTCTGAGTTCCCGATAGCACAACTCGCATTAAATTGCGGGGACATATGAAATAGTAAGGCATGAAATGGTTCGCGCAGATTGCAGTGAGGACTACGACAGCAGTGCAGGAAGTGGGGTGTGAGATGGCCAACCATGCAGCTGTTCTGAACTCAAAATGATTGCCCGGAAAACAACGCGTCACAGCTACGCATGCGCAACGAGATCGTTTGACACTGCGCATCCATACACGCGTTTCTTGTATGTAATATTATTTTAGCTGCAACATTTGAAGACAGGCGTATGAAAGCGAGATTTGCAGATTGCATCACCCCTTCACGCCTCACTCGGCAAACACGCGGCTCTGAGTCACAGGGAATACCCTTGTTAGCGTATAGTGGCATTACGATGTTACTATGCCAATGGTGATTCTCCAGACTTCTCTGTCTTCAGCCGCTTGTACAACACTTCATACAGGCCCAGGACGGTAAGTGACCCCCATCGTGCAGGCCACCGTCCTCTCGGCGCTCTCATCCGATCTCTTTCCAAGAACGGACCGCGGTCAGTTGGGACCGAGGTAGTAATCTGAACCCGCTCAACTGTATGTTCATGTTATCATTATTATTACTATTATTGTTATTATTATTATACAGAAATTACCTTTATAATTCCTTCGCTAACATAACCTAACCTAATGTAGCAGACAATTATACCACAGTATATAAAGTAATGATTAGACGGGTGATGACATATGGCAGCGAGACTTGGACTCTGAACAAACAAGCCGCCAACATAGTCAAAACCTTTGAAAGGAGAATTTTGAGGAGAATATATGGATCAATCCAAGTCAATGGAATATGGAGAATGCGTCACAATGAGGAACTATACAAGGTGTATAAAGACAATGATCTGGCCACCACCATGCGACTGCATAGATTGCAATGGGCAGGACACATCATTACGATGGAAGGCAACCGAATACCTAGGAAGGTACTGATTAGTCAAATCAAGGGTAGAAGGCCTGTCGGAAGACCCAAGCAACGCTGGATTAACGCAGTGGCGAGAGATGCTGATACTTTACTTAAAACAAAATGATGGACATCGATCGCCAAGAACAGAGAAAAAAGGAGGCGGATGATTATGGGGACTAAGATTCGACTTCGAATAGAAGAAGAAGAACCTAATGTAACAAAAATATTGGAAGAAAGAGGTTACTCGCACAAATAAAAAGTTGGAAATTTGAAATCTCATCGAAATTCAGAATAGCAACGTTTGACAGATTCGGTCAGTAAGTGAAAGTGTGGGGCACAATTGACCGAGTAAGACCACAGGTAAAAACGCTGTTTCGTCACAACTGACCGAGACCGCGAAGGGACCTGTAAACCTTCCTAAAAAGATAGACATACGACGTATCAAGTGTGACCATAGAATTTCAGATAACTTTTCATCATCACTAAAAGGTTTTAACCAAGAATGGTTTGTTCGGTCTCAAACAGTCAAAGATTAGAGCTGGTCTCCAGCGCTTCCTCGGACGTCCCACACCTCTCCGCCCCCTCGGCTTATAGTTCCATAGTTATTGGGAACGCGACAGTCATCCATTCGACAAAGATATTCTCACCAATTCAGCTGATACTGGGCAATTCTGTCGAGTATACTCATAATATTCAGTTCCTGCCGTATATCTGTGTTTCTTCCATGATCATGGAGAGTATACCCTGCCACGTCCCTGAGAAATCTCATTTCCTCATTTCAGCCGCTTGGATGCGACTGGCCTGGCCTTTCGTTAAAGTCCAATTCTCAGACCCATAAAGAAGTGTGGGAAGGGCCATCACTTTGTAGAATTTTAGGCGTGTTCCTTTACTTGCTGACCTAAGGGTTCACTTAATGGTCCTGTACATAAGGTTGAACTTACCTAACTAGTCCACAACGTCGTTGCTTGCATTATAAGGCACAATGAAGGCCAGGTATTCAAAATTGCTAACTTGTTCCAGGACAGTACCATCTGTAACAATTTTTGCCCGTACGGGATCAGTTCCACGAAAAGCCACCACCTTGGTCTTAAGTGTGGTTATTTGTAATGCAGAGTCTTTGCAGATTTAACTTAACTTTTAGAATTATGGACGATAATCTATTTCTGATGCGTAGCTGTTCTACAATCGATGCGCTGGGACGACGTTTTGTCCAGGAAATTCATAACGTCCTTCTCATTACTCACATCTCGAAGGAGTCAACCTTTTCCCAGTCACTTGATTTAAGAGTCCACGTCACTGTAGCGTACGTGTTGCTATCGGGAAAATTAGACTCTGCATTAGCCTGTTGCCGAATGTTTCCACACTTTGGATTAAACAAATAAACACATGGTATAGTTCTGCACATAGACCGGCTTAACCAGTGGCGTGGCGTGCGTTCATAACAACTGTTGCCGGTTCCTGTTGGGCCTAAAAGTTACCCTAGACATGAATTCGCATTTATTCCTACCAAATATTGTTTTAGTATTCTGTTTGGAACCAAAAGTGTTTTTTAATATTGTAACGTCCTGCTTTTTAGAGGCATTCACCACTTACTAGTGTATTGCAATTACAAGCTTCGTTAATTCCGCCCCACAGTTGTACGCCAATTTGTAACGTTCTGCTTTTTGTGAGGCACTTTAGCGAAACGTACACCTTTAGTCAAGCCCCAAATGTTGGGTTCGCCAATTCTTTAACGTACCGCTTAATGTGAGGTGTGCACTTGCGAAAGTGTTATTATATGCCTCACGCAGTATGCGTCACTTTTGAATTATACTAACTGACGTTTTAAAAGGTATAAATAAAGGATTTTGTTTATCTTGTTTTACTCAATCTAAAAGAATTCGAGAGTGTGTGATTGGGGTCAAGGAGGTAATTTGTTCAGCCTTATGCAGAAGAGAGAGTAAGTATCATTATTGCCCCTCAGTTGTGACGATTTCTTCTGTATGTTGTGCTGAAATTTTCATTAACTACCCACTACAATAAATTATAACACGTGATAATTCAATATTAATTTTCAATAATATTGCTTTATTGATTATTGACTTTTGTCTCCTGCCACCAAAATATAGGTATCACAATTAATCTTTTTTGAAAAAAAAACATCATCTCGACTTTACCGAGTAAACATAGATCTGTCTAAGGAACAAAACATATATGTTGTTATTTACCCAATATTACGCTATAATAAAAAACATCAGTTATTACATAATTCTTAGTAATTCCCCAGGGTTCAGGGTGAATTCTTTGTGTTATGAGAGTGTCAGAAATGGATAATTGCTACGCTTTACAAATATCAAAAAATTAATAAATAATTTTGTTTATTTTTTCAAATATTACGTAGTTTCCGGAATTGCCGTAAGAGAGCAGCATGTATTTGTTTACTTTGAAAGAAACATATGATAAAATGAATATTTTTTGTTCTATTTCACTGTTAAAAAACGAGTTTTCTTCTGGACTCATTACGAAAAAATGTTTATATTACCTCGCTCCGTGTTGTCCTTACTGGATTGAAGTTTTATTCTGTGATGAGGTACGTCTTACGTTATTATTTCCTTTTCGTTTGGAGTATTTTCTAATTGTCTACTGGAAGTAGGCCGAACTATATTGGATCCTCAGAATGGTTTCATCCACTGGTTTTTAATGTATATCACCATTTAATTTGGATTCCTCAAGTATAATTAGTTAGTATTCACTTTGTTTATTTACTCTTGTGTGAATTTCGCCTCCTCCAACGTCCAAAAAAGGTTATTTTTTATAATTTTTGACGCATCGTTTCTTCAACTCTCCGGTTTAGTTCAAAATTTTTATATCTTATTAACAATACTTGTTATTTTTCATCACTCTTAGTAACACATAGTATTTTTATTATGTAGGCAGTTTGTGATTATTATAAATTTATATTTTATTTATGGAAAAATAATTCCCTTCAATTCCGGTTTCTTTACTAATTTAATTTACATAATATGTTTTGGTTAATTTTTTTATGACATTGTATATAAATATTTTATCATTTTATTATCATTAAATAAATTTATATATTATTTATTTAGTCTCGAATAGTGTTCATACCCGGTACTACTTCCTGTTGCCATTTCCTTCATAGGATTATTTTAATTTTATATTATCTTTGGTAGTTAAATTTTTTATGTCTTTTAAAATTAACCCTGGGCTTTCTTACAATCTAACACAATTATTTGAAACAATATAATATTAACTTGGGTATAACAAATTGTGGTTCATACAATATAAATTACAATAAATAAATAAAATTACAAAAATCAATCAGTATTATTACATACTACTTTCATAAGTTTATCCTTTCCAAAAAATACAACACAGTTTGGTAATACGTTGCGTTCACTTTTGTTTTTTCACCTCAATGGGTACACTATCACTCACTTTGCACTGTATACCACTCAAATTGTTTATCATATTGAGTGATATAATTAAATTTTGAGCGAGCTTTAGTTTACCCATTTCTGACTTTTATTATCATGAGTTAATTTATTGGGACCGGGTTATGTAACGTTACAATATATAGGCCTAGTTTCATCATGCAATTACATTCGTTGTCTCAAATAAAGGGTGCTTGTTCATCGGTATCTGGCACCATTAAGGTTACAAAAAAATAAATCAAAACGCAAATAATCGAATTATAAGTAAGAAAGTAACACGAACAAAAAAACATAAGAGAAATACGTGCTAATATTGTAACCGTGGACATTGTCCGTTGTGAAAGCCAAGGTAGCTGTCCTAATTTGAACGTTTTGCCGGTTTATACAGCGGCAACACATTGGACAGCCGCAATGTGCTCTCTGTACAGTGACAATTACTACGAGGTCAATAACCGTGCGCAGTAGAACGTCGCCGATGTCTGAGCAGGGAACGCAACATTAAAATGACGGTGCATGTGCGCAACAGCTAGAAAGCAAGATTACACTTTTCTTCAGGTTTCCCTGCAAAATGTTGTTCACATTTCAATTTAATCAATAACTAAATTATTTACTCTGTGATAGAATGAATATTACTATTCACTTTCTTTCATTTCCTGTACTGATGCGGCCGGCAACAACGGTTACATGGACGCCACGCTACTGGTTGAACATATCGATGGTAAAGATTTAATTGTTTATATCTGTCGTCAACTGTAACTGAACGTATATTCGCAAAATTTCTCACATCTGGCCGCCTGTTAGCCTTGTAACGTGTTCTCTTCATTCAGTCGCTTTCAATTGCTTGCGTCTACTATATTCTCACGGACCAATACGTGTATCCAGTAAGTGGATCATTTATCTACCTGGGATCACTGTGAAATGAGGACAATTTGAACAGCGAGGAAATCATATCAAGGGGATTGCAAAGGCAAACACAGCGTATTTTGCAAACAAGAAACTATTGCGCTCTAGGATCCTAAGACATAATAATTATTTAGAATTATTCTAAACTGAAAATTTATGAAAAGTTTATAAGACCAGTTGTGACTTACTGCCGAGACACGGACGATGCGGAAGAAAGACAAAGAAGATCTTAAACGATTTGAGAGGAAAATACTGAGGAGAATTTGTGGGTCAGTTGTGCAACAAAGACGACGCTTGAAGGATCCGCATGAATCTTGAACTTGGCACGTTAACAAACAATGAAAACATAGTAGAGTTTATTAAGTCACAGAGAATTATATCTCTAGGACATATTTATAGAATGGAGAAGACCAGAAATATGAGAGCTATAACAGAATAGAAGCCCTTGGAGTCTAGGCCGAGAGGAAGACCGAGAAAGAGGTGGATAGAGTCTGTTCAGGAGGACCTGCGAACCATTGGGATCAGAGGATGGAAGATTGTTGCTGAGAACAGAAGGGAATGGTGTACGATTGTTGAAGGCCAAAAATCATATAGGGGTGTAGAGCTAGAGGAAGAAGAAGAAGTGTATTCCATATTTCACGTACAATTATGACCTACTGTACTTACTCTGTGCTAATACTAATACGTTCTGTGACCTACAGAAATAGCTCGCTATTTTCAACGAAGCACTTTTATTATTACAGAAATTTCGATATTTGATCATTTTTCAATTATGGGAAGAATTAGAAAAAATTTTATTTCTCTACTATTACTTTAGTTATATAACAATTGTAGAGCCCAGAATCATACAATTTTTATTTGGTGTTCTGCCCTAAGGCAGGTCTTCAAATGGCAAAATCTCTCCAAGTTGTCCTATCGCACGCCAGTCATTCCGTTTCTTCATAACACCCTCTGATTTTAATGCTATCTATATTAACTTCATTATTCTACACCCTCTTCTTTTTTATCCTTCTATGACACCCTCAATGGCAGTTGTAAGCAAGCAGTCTCTTCTTAAACAATGATCTAACCAATTCCTTTTCCTATTTTCTATTACCTTCAAGATTACTCTCTCTTCCCCTATTCTTCTTAAAGCTTCATCATTCCTTAGTTTATCAACCCCCACCTCACTTTTTCCATTGCTCGCCAAACCCACATCTCTAGTGCTTCTAATCTTTTCTCATCCTCTATCCTCAGTGTCCATGTCTCTACACCATATAAATCAATGCTCCACACTTAACATTTGGCCAACCTTTTTCTTAAATTCTTATTAATTTTGCCACACTGCAGTCTTTTCTTCCCATTCAATGCCTCTTTCGCTACAGCAATTCTTGCTCTAATTTCACGAGAATCGTACAATAAACACTGAAAATTCAGAGCATCTTGATTTGGGTTACAATTCCTATTAATCTGCTGGATTCTCACAATGTTTAAACATTTTTCATCTCTTTTTCGACTCTGGGGTATCAAATTTTTGAAATTTCCAAACTTATCACTACACTCAGATTGTGGTTTAAATTCGCTTTACGAATTCTGCGACGTTGTGAAAATTTTCACCCACTTTTTCTTGGCCATGACGTCCCAAAAATTTTGAAATTTTCAAAAATGAACACACAACATTCAGACTGTCGTTTAAATGTCCTTTAATTTGATACTACTCCACATGGACTTTTGCGACTTTTTCTCAATTTTGACTCCAACATTTCTGCCTCACATCCTTCAATTTTTAGAGAGATCAATCTAAAAAAAAATATCGGTATGGAGAACCATACATGACTTCCATGTTCTAAGAATTATATTTAAAATCATTTTCGAAATGAAACATTTCCATAGAAACTACTTCTTTCTTCGCCTTAACCGCAATGCTGTGGTCACTAACGTACAGGTATACCACCTCACGTTAGCGTACTCGATTTTCACTGATGATGGCAGTCGATGGCACTGCCGAAACGTCTGGTTTTGCATAAAACACTGGACCACGGCCAAACAGCCCGGGAAGGAATTTTAACAACAAACTACTTCTTTGTTGCCGATAACGTAGTTCGCATATAAAAAATTATCTCGTCCCCCTTCAACTATCATTTCATTTATAGAAAATTACCCCCTCCCCCTTCAACTACCCTTTTCATTTATAGATATTCCTTCTACCTTTCTAAAGTGGATTACTATGACCTTCGTTATTTATCAGAATACTTATTTATCAAAATTAAGTACTTAACTCTTGTTAAAACATAAAACGTTGCAGGTAAACTAACCCTTTCCGTTAACCGATCTTCACCAAAATCAGTAGGCCTTGAGTCCTCTACAACTCAGGCATATGTGCAAAACATTATTTGATTCTGTTTGAATTTACGGCAGTTATCGTTCGTCATAAAAAACATTACTCTTTTTAAAACATTAAACGTTACAAGCAAACTACCCCTTCCCCTTAACCGATCTTCACCAAAATCAATATAGGGCTTGAGTCCTCAACAATTCAGACACGTATGCAGAAAATCATTTGATTCTGTTTTAATTTGCGACAGTTATCGTTCGCCATAGAAAAAATTCTTCACACAAAACACACACAGACACATTTCGAAAAATGACTTTTCTTCATGTTTTTAGGGTAGTACAATCAGAATCAACCCTTATCTCGAACACGATTTTTTCGCCATCACCATACTTCCATTTCCTTATGGAACAGGGAAGTAAAAAAAAGTTTTCTCTAGGTTAAATGTGTGTTCACGTGCGACGACAAGTTTTTCGAAAATCGGTTGACGCGTTCAAAAGTTATCGTGAGCCATACCCCAAACTTATAGACAGGCAGATGCCACACGGTCGAGAACTCTCTTCGCTCGTTCAACAAAAGGTTGACACAATCTATGCACGGTACGTTTCCGCTTTTATAAATCACTACAAACGACAGTTAACTGTCTACGCAATGCACAAACGTGTGTTTTTTCTAGACGTTAAATTTAAATACGAATCGTCGCAAGGTAAGATAACAGCGCTATAAATATATAATTGTTATCTCAGTGTACAGTCGTAAACGCTGGTGTGCTGGAAGTGTGGTCTGATTTTACTGACACACGTGCGAAACTGCTACACGTTTCCCACTCAATCCGATTTTCCAATAACTGAGCTCAACTACTTAAATATCCACAGTAAATTTTTACATAATTTTATTTTTATAAAATTTGTATATACATTTTTTTATAATTTTTATTTTTATATCTTTAAAAATATGTCTTTCCTGGATTTTTTGTCCGTGACGTGTCCGTTGTTTAACTTATTATAAACATATCACTACTGACTCGGAATACTAATTATTTTTATAGTAAAAATGTTAAACTTTTATCTTGTAGCCTGAACTGGTTTTCGCTTATTACAAGCTTCGTCAGGGGCGCTGCCACTAGGAGCGCGGTCTGTCTTGTTCTTGGCGACATCGCCGTTGTTGGAAAGATCGACGTTGTGTGATGTGTTCGAACAGTATGTGTGATTTTAATTGTGTCAGACATAAACAGCAACATGGAAGTCTACATGTACACACAAAAGGGCGAACACTAGACACACTTGAAAAACAAGAAATATACAAACACACAAAAACGCACAGAAACAACATCCTAAAGGAACAGACGCAATTCAAATCTCACATACTATTCGAACAAATCACACGCACACACATAAAACATCGATCTTTCGAACGACGGCGCCGTCACAAAGACAAGACAGCCAGAGCTCCTAGCGGCAGCCTCTGAGGAAGCTTGTAATAAGCGAAAACTAGTTCAGGCTACAAGGTAAAAGTTCAACATTTTTATCAATACAAAATTAGTGTTCCGAGTTAGTAGTGATATATTTATAATTAGTATGTCTTTACGTCGTTATTTCGGTGCGCCGACTTTCAGTCCAAGAAGCCGTTACGTCTGACTGAAGTCAAAAATTCTTAAAAAGTCAAAATTCAATCTCTCTCAAAGTAACTGTACACTCAAGGCCTGAACAAATTCCCACAACGTTACTCATGCATCAAATATGGATGTACTCAATGTCACCAAAATTAATGTAGTTGAATTCTAATCCTTATCCCGTCCATCTTAAAGTTTCATTATTCATGATCGTTTTCCGTACTGCGTTTCTTACAAACGATTTAGCACAAGACATTTTAATGTTAATCTGTTTTATAGTTTAATTTCTAATATTGCGTTTTCTGTGAAGAACAGGTAGTTTTTAAAAACCTCCGTAGTTTTTAAAGTAGAGTTAAACTGTGAATATCAATAAAATCTTGTGTCGAAACTGTATTTACATAAAACTAAAGTAGCGTATAGGTACTGTCTGGCCGCAATTTGAAGATCGAGCATTGGGTAAGGTGAGAGAAGCGGGAGTAGCAGGCCGGGTACTACGGTAGGCTAAGTGGGGGTGTTGTAATCTCTAAGCTGAGAACACTACCTCGTCTCACTAGTCCCTCACCCCCCCTGCCATTTAGCTCGTCTCTTGGTCTCTCAACGCATTCACGCATTCCTAACAAAATCATATTATCAGTTATTTTCTCTATGTTAGCAGTATTCATAACTTTGTCGAATTTTGTTGCTTCTCTGCTATATACACTTTTCCCTCGAACGAGGCCGTTCGGTGTCGCAACCATTATCAAGTTCTGCCTACAACATCAAGTTATAGGAAGAACTTGATAATGGTTGCGAAACCGAAAGGCCTCGTTCGAGGGAAAAGTGTATGGCCTATAGCAGAGAAGCAACAAAATCATATTACCATGTACTTTAGAAGCAAATCCTGTGGAATTTGTTTATAACGAACGCGTAAATTTCTTCCTTGTAACTGATATTCGTTTTCACGCGAAATACGGAAAATTTTCCCATAAAGAGGCTTCACATTGACAAAAAAATTTTTTTTTTAATGTATGAATTACCGTACAGAATTTAATTTCAAAAAATAAATTAACTAAGCAAATGCATAAACTACAAAATTTATAATCATGTAAATTAACATTTATGTTTAGTAGGCTATACATTAAACATAATTAAGTTACCTGTAATTCACTACAGTTCACTGTAGTGCACAGAAGCTCGAGTAAATTTAAATCTAATGTTATAATTCAAATGCCGATAAACAGTATTTCTTAGACACTGTTGAATTAGAAGTACCCCTTCCTAAAGCCCGAGTTAATCGTACTTTTTCATAAATCGTTAAGATTTAACGTTTGATGCCTGATATTTTATGAATTTTAAATACAGTAAACTGCACACTAACAGACAGACGGCAGATTCAAACTAAATGTAAGAGAAAGTAACGCTGTAAAAGTAAACTTAATAAGGTATAAGAATACAGTATCTATTCTTAGGGCTACGCGGCCAAACAACAAAATATATACAGGTAACGAGTAGCAACCATTTAAGAAATGGAAAATTCCGAAAAATACGACATGTCAATCATTCCATGTGAAATGTGTAGTTTTAAAATACGACGTACACTATGGTATACTGTATGTACGTTACAAAAGATTTTGCTTATTTCTGGAATACATTCGTAGAAGGATAATTAGAGTAGGCTAAAAGAAAACTTTCATTATCAGTTTGTATAAGAAAACGTTCCATATCTGAAATAAATTGGTCGACAGAACCAAAGTTGAATCTATAAAACAAAAGCAAGATAATTATTGAATTATCTCACTGCAACGTTAGATAACTGCAACAGTCTGGCGACAGGAAGTCAGATAACACACAAACAAGGCACACAGATAAGCGTAATCAGGTGTTGAATTGCAAAGCCACCAGCTATCATTAGAGTGACCAAAAAACGCCTTTGTATTATTATGTCGGTACATGTATTCACACCTAAACTAAGTCGATCGTGTTTTCATATAGCAAACATTACGTTTAAGTTCACTTTATGTACTTGTGTATTTAGTTTTAATGTGCTAAATACATACACTTATTATGGATAAATAATAAAAATTTAGTTTTCGTTCATAATACAATTTTTTATTTCTTTAACTTTCAACACCGCTTGTTCTCACATTTTTAATCACCTTACCATACTTTTAATAGTCTTTTTTTGTTGAATACAAAAATCATTTATGTGGGATAGGTACATTTACAGGGGAAGTTATTAATACACACTTGAACACTTGAAACTACGCTAGATCTGTGCTCTTACTAGCGTAGACAAACCAAACGGCTAGTACACGTATTTTACCCGACATCGCTTACAAGCGGCCGCGTGTGGGGGAGAGCAGCTTCAATCATCCGGTCGCGGCCACACAGTATTACGAGACCGTCTGGAATAAGGGATGTAGGAAGACCAATAGCAAGATGGCGATATGGAAGATGGAGATATACGGAAGAAGAAGAAGAAGAGAAGAGGAGGAGGAAGAAGAAGAATTCATTTTAAATTTTTTTCGGTTGCGAGTCCCCTTAAAGTTGTCCTAATATTACTTTCTTCCTTCTTCATCTCCCATTGTACCCACAGCGTTGTGGTTTTGAACCATTTGTCACAAACACGCCTATCTCTTGACAAGGCCTTTATCTGTTCTAAGACCTTCCCCGTCCTTCTGGCTGCTTCGCTAATGCCCTCTGATAATCTCCTGCACTTTCTGTGGGTCACCAACAACAATCGCATCTCGTTCTGAATCCTTCTTCTGGAATAATTGTATGCGCCAGCCATCCGTTTCAGTGGAGCAGCTGAATTCCACGTTTTACGCAAAATCGATGCACAGACAGAACAGTCAGAGAGTTAGCGAAAAGAAAAAAGAGATAAGGAAGAAAAGTAAACAAGGAGACAGATAATGAACAAGAAAGAGAAATAGAGAAGTGAGAAAGAAACAGTCAGAGATTGAGTAAAAAGAAGCGAGAAGAAAGACAAGGAGAGGTGTAGTAGGAAAGAGAGAGAAATATTGGTAAAAACTAACATAAAATATGTCAACATAAGCACGAGAAAGTTGGCCTGCATTCACTAGTGGCGTCTTGAACGACACACGGTACCGTCACAGAGAGATCATTACCGTCGTCAAATGACGTAAACACAAGTACAGTATTTACATTTAATAACCCACCCTCTCCCATTGAATAAATATAATAATTAAATCGATACAGTAAGTGGGTCACGAAAGCGGGACGCCCGTTTGCGTCGTCATCGTCTGTGCGCGCGTACCACTGTCATCTTAACGTGGTTTTTGTTCATTACACTTTACGTTCTCACTCAGATATAAATTTGCATCCAAAAATACGTACCCAAGTGTAATAAATACTTATTCTAGTACTTTCAGACAATTTTAGACAGCTATCAAGGGACAGACACCCCCATTACACTTAATATTATCCACTAATATCTTAGTGATACGGGATTTTCTATTGAACACAATATCTTTTGTATTGTTTAAATTAGCAGCCATCCTTACTATTTCTTTTATGAATTTGCTCACTGCTATAATTTTTATTGTTCGACTAAGCTTTTCGTCATCACTGACATCTTCAGGTCTTAAACAACAAAACGTCAGGTTGTTTAAGACCTGAAGATGTCAGTGATGACGAAAAGCTTAGTCGAACAATAAAAATTATAGCAGTGAGCAAATTCATAAAAGAAATAGAACACAATATCTCTTAACAACTTAAGCTCTGCTGATATTTGAACGAGCGAAGAGAGTTCTCGGTTCTTAGTCGATCGTTTGGCGATTGCGAGTGTGTCTATTTTGGGTCTGTCATAGATAACTTTTAAACGCATCCACCGATTTTTGTAAAACGTGGAAGGCGTGTCCACACTTTTACCCTGCAGAAGCCTATTGTTTTACAGATTGATCCCTCTAAAATAGGGGGGGGGGAGCGAGAGGCGAAAACGTTGGAGTCGAAATTGTGAAAAAATCACAAAACCCCATGTGGGGCATGAAATTAAAGGGCATTTTAAACACAATCTGAGTATAGTGTCCATCTTTTCAAATTTCAAAAGTTGTAGACATCAGGGACCAAAATGCGGGTTAAAATTTTTGATAAAATCGCAAAAATTCGTGTGGCGTATCAAATTAAAGGCAATTTTAACTAAAATCTGAACTTACTGTTGAGTTCTGAATTACGAAATTTTTTGGTGCAGGGCCCAAAAAGTGGGTAAACGTTTTGGATAAAATCGCCAAAATTAATGTGGGGTATCGAATTAAAGGGAATTTTTAATCACAATCTAAATTCAGTGTTCGGTTTTAAATAATTCGAAGTTCTGAGACCCTAGAGCCCAAAAATAGCTTTTGGCATTTGTTTGTCTGTCTGTCTCTTGGAGTATGTCTCAAGATAACGTTTGAACGCATCATCTGACTTTGGCATGGGTGTCCGTACTTTTACCCTACAGAACCCTATTGGTTTTGAAATTGGTCCTACCCAAAAGTAAGGGGGGATGTAATAAACAGGGGAGGGGAGGGGCAAAATTGTGAAAAAATCGCAATATCAAATTCATGCGATATCAAATTAAAGGTAATTTTAACCGCAATCTAAATAATGTTAATTTTTGAAAAATTCATAATTTTTGGACGTCAAGGCCAGAAAAACGAGTAAAAGTTTTGATAAAATCGCAAAAATTCATGTGGGGTATCAAATTAAAGCGAATTTTAACCACAATATAAATACACTGTTCAGTTTTAAAAACTTTGAAGTTTTGAGTCCCATAAAAAAGAGTTCAAAAATTGTGAAAATCTAGCTGGATGTCAGACTAAAACGAACTGTAACCTAAATTGGAACGTTTCGAATTTATAGTGTTTATTGTACGATTCTGTGCTCTCAGACTGTTACATTACTAAATAAATAGCAGAGTAATTGGGATTTTCGTATTTTTTTCACAACAGAAAAATAATCGAATGACGAAATTTATGTAATAATAAATGTATTCGTCCAAAACAGTGAGCCAGTTGCAGCTCAGGGAGCTTACTACTTAACTAACATTAACCATGCTCCAGATATTAACCCGAGTACACATTAGTGTAAACAAGACACTGAATCAGTAATATTTTTTTGGGTCAATGACAACAATCCAACAACACACACGTACATACGCTAGCTTGGACGAGACCGACAATCTACACAACGCGCGACTTACAAAATGCATTACTTTATGACCTAACCTTCCATTTGCACGTGACGTAACCTTGTGTAGTTTCTTTGTTGTCATTCACCTTCGCAACAATCGGCAACTCGCTTCTACCGTGCGCCTGTGCTGGCAACAATCCAGCGCGTTGCGAGAAAATAAAATTTTCTTCCTCCTCTTCCAAGTCGCGAGGATTAACCCACAGGTCTGTTCCCACCGCATACATATCGATCCTAAAACTTCAGCGGCCGAAGGACCGGACCCCATCCCTCAATAGGTTGATATTTTGCGCAACAATCATACGACACATTTAGTTACATAACTACAGTTTTTACGTGTACAAGGATAGATATTTTATAATATCATAATTTAACATATTTTTATTAATGGAAGTGAAATTTAATGTTAACAATGAAACGTCATACTAATAAAAACTATATTCGTATGGGTACTTTATTATACGCTCATGATGCAGTCTTAATACAACAAACTAATGATGAGTTGCAGTATTCTTTACATCGTTTAAAGCGTATTTGCAAACAGCACGATTTCAAAATATCAAAGGAGAAAACCAAGATAATGCGTTTCTGAGGAAAGTAGCCAGTCAGATCAAAACTCGTTCTTGAGTGAACAGTTTTACAACAGGTCTCTGACTTTAATTATCTAGGTTGCGTTAACATTATTGGGAATGAGGTGTCATTATGAAATTATCGAAGATGTGGATGACGTGTGGCACCATATACAGAAGACTAAAGAATAAAACAAGGATTGCATTTTATAAAACAGTGGCAGAGGCTAAGTCAATGTATTGGGTGCGAATAGTGGACGCCTATAAGGAAGATTATAAACCAAATTCAGAGTTCAGAAGTGTGTTCTCTGAGACAAACAAAGGTTTGTACTAGGCGATACCGTTTGCGCAATGAGTACATTAAAAGTGAGCTACAGATATTGTCCACAAACGATACGATCCAAAAATATCGCCTGGATGGTCGCAACATTTGGACGGAATGGAGGACAGAGGGCTACCTAAAGTTGCGTATAGGTATAGAACAAGTAATGTAGGAAGACCAAGAGCAAGATGGCGAGATGGTGAAGAAGAATAAAAAAAAGTATTATTGTAAAGAAGCGGCCTCGAGATCGATTCCCGGGTAGAGTTATCAAATCGATGTGCATTTTTCAGTACAACAGATCAACTAAGTCTGTGAAAAAACTATGTAGCGTCTTACGTAAGGCAAAAACAGGTGACTGAAGCGTAGTACTCGGACCACACTGTCTTCTTTGTACGCCATAGAAAATTTCACTTTTAAGAAAATAATAGAATATAGTCTAGAATAATAGAATAATAAAATAAAATTTTCTCAGATTTTGTATGCTCCAAAATTGAAATTTTATAATCTTAAAGCAATTAATAGAAGATTCCAGTACTTTGTTTTTGTTCAAAGTAATTGTAATTGTAAAAGTAATTTCAAACTAATGGCATTAATAATATCTTTAAACCATGTCGTGTAGCAGATCTGTTTGTGAGCCGAACTGACTAGAGCGCCGCATCAACGCAGAACTGATCGTGCTGTTTTAGTCCACGTACATACGGACTGTATCTCGCGTATAAGCACTGTATCTATAAGCAAAACGTTTTCCCGTGTACCTGGTTTGACGCCTAAGTAGCTGGACTTCGACACGTGTGGCTGGAAAGATAGAGCCGAGGTTGGCAAAGTTAAGAAATAAACTTGATGTCGAGAGTGACTTAACATTGAAATTATCAGACATTAAACCTAATATTGCAGAGCTAATTGTTCAAAAGCAGCTTCATTGTTCACATTAAACTACGTTTGATATCATTAATATTGTAATTCTGCAAGTTAAGAGAATTTTTATTTTAATACATTTTAATTAAAATATAAGAGCGTATCATATTTACTGTTTGTTTTATTTCATAACTCAGACGAGGCCCGTGAAATTAAAAAAAAATTGGGGGGGTCCGTGGACTGAAACGTTTTGGAACCACTGGCGTATGCCATTTAGCTGGGATGTCTTATTACTGTTATAAGGAATAATTAAAATTAACCCACATCATCCGTAAGGGGTTCGTACACTTGCGCCCACTGACATTTGCCTGTAGTGGCAGTAGCCCGAAAGTACGTGTGTTATCAACGAGATGATAACTGTTAAGCTAAATTTGATTACTGCTATTATTTTGTTGTTACTGAGTATATTACTCATACAAAACACACACATACACACACAGACATTTGTAAAATTTTGATGCTTCTGATATTAAACGCTTCACCCGTGAGCACTTTTCGCCACACAACAGAATCTACAAAAGAATATTCTTTACATGTTGGAGTTGGGAGACGGGATCGTGAAATTGTTACTTAATCAGGGACCTTTACCTAGTTTTAACTAGTTCTTCTTTCACTTTGCGCACTTCAAGATCGGTGTATTTTCTGAAGTGCGTATGCTAGGAAAGTTGCGCAATTTTGCAATTTCCACCGTACAATTGTCCGATTAAAAAACTGTTTTTATGTGAAACTAATACACATGTTAATTGACAATCGTTGTCTAAAATTTATCCCTAATTGATGCATAGTTTAAATTTCATAGCTAAATGAGTGAGCCGTCTTCAGGTGTATTAGGCGATTTTTTGTCATTCTACAATGAAAGATTGAAGAACACGGATTAAATTTTGTGTAAACTGTGAGATAAACTGCTCTGTCCTGGTAAACGTGTTCAGAAGGTTTCTGGTGAGACCGCTGTGCGTGAACAAAGCGGTTTACAAGCTTCAAAGATGGCCGTAAATAAGTTTAAGATCGTGGTTGCCACATAAAGGTTATGTTTCTGTGATCGACGAAATTTCATCGCTACGCGCAACGATGAATGTCGATTGAATGAAGGCATAATTTTTAAAATAAACAAGAACTGGATGAACTTTTTGATCAAACCTCGTATGTAATGTCGTGATAGCTACAATTATTAGCTGTCCGGTTGAATACAAAATAACTCTTTCTTGACCGTCCTGTAACATAACTTTACAAGTTCTCAATTAAGCAAATCTGATATACAATTATTAATAATGTGCGATTGAATTATGAACAGTAATAGTAAGTAAGAAATTGTTATGTATGTAAAAAGAAAAAAATATAGAATAAGAAGGGACAGGGTGAGGGTGAGGCCCAGTGCGCCGACAGTCTGTCGCCAGCCAAAATAGAAATATAATAGAAGCCTGTACCTTGCACGTCATAAAAACATAAAGTGCTTTGTATGATCAAAACAGCAAACAATGCGTAAGTCCCGTTAGAAAGGCGAGGCGATGTCCTTCAAAATACAATGGGATTCACCCCAACATAAAGTATGAAAGTTAGAAAGTAGCATCGTTTTTAGCAAGTTAAACGGCCACGCGGTAAAACTTCGTGCCCGAACTCATTGACCAATAAGCAGTAGCGTCACTCGGAAGCGCGAAAGAATTACGATGTCTGAATGGGTATATTCAAACATACCGGGGAAATTTTCAAAATAGAACCAATGGGAAAGGAATTAGCTATGACGGAAGAGAGGGTATCTCCAAGTAAACTATAAAAAGAGAAGATGTTAAAAAATCGGTGAGTCTATCAAAGTCTGATGGGGTAGGAGTCTATGTCACTCAGTAAATAACTCCATTAATGTAATCATAACGGCAACGTTACTCCAAACTTATACATAATGTCTAAATTGTTATGATAAAGAGTCGGAAAGAATAATTAGTACCGTGGGAGGAAAAAACATATAGATTAGTGCGCGGAAGTACGAGATAAGAAGTATATTTATACATATGTGCGCGTGAGTACGAAACAAGAAGATATTTATACCTATGTGCGCGTCGATTGTATAAACGCGAACGTATGATACAAAAGTAATAAATCAAATGTGCTTATTAGTGGAGTGAAGTGTATTGATCAAAGTAGAAACACCAGTCATATCAGAGGAATCCTGCAAAACAAGTAACAGAATTCTATAATAACAATTTATAACCAATTATTTTCAAACAGAGTAATTAATGTCTACCGAACTTAACTCATCTCATTCTAAAAGACCCCACAGTTCGTTCAGATCCTAAGCAAAGTAATTTATGTATTATGACATGACAAGAAGAAGAATGATTATGACATGACAAGAAGAAGAATAAGTAGATGTGTAGATATAGCTAAGTCTCTATATAACAAAACGTAATAAATAAATTAAGATATAGTAACCATTGGAATTAAGTAAGAGGCTAATTTACACGCAAATGTTAGTATGTTAAGAAATTCATAACGGTTGATAGAATAGTACGATGTGCCTTAAAATGATATCGATTAAATATTTATGTTGTGTGACTAAATGTAATATTGCAAACTAGTAATTCAATTTATATGGTGAGCAATTGTAATTCTGAAGATTAGTGAATCAATTAAATTTTGTTTTAATAAGTAATTATAAGTTTGACAATTGATAAATCAATTGATACCATATAAAGAATGTGTAGTATGGAGTATTAGAATTTTAATTCACATGTCTGTATTATGAAAGAATCATTACAGTATTATTAGAATCTGAACGAGAAAGTGTCATTATTTGATAAACCCTGGGATACTCTGCTCTGGCGCCCAACGGTAATTATTGATTTCACAAGTTAAACGAGCAGATATACTTAGTTGTCAGACGCAATCACACTGTAGAATTAAGAATCTTTATATTTAGCACAAAAGTGAAATTAAAACTCTGTATATTAAAAACCCCGAATAAAAGGAGATCCCAAAGAATGTTATACTCCTTCCATTACAACACGAACTGTAAAGTAATTTTTGCATGCGCACGGTTCCAAAATTTGACGCTACGAGTTAATATTGTTACGACGGTCTACTTGATCGTCGTAGGTACAGTGGAAACAAAATAAGTACAAGACACCAATTAAGTCACTAATCACCCGCTTTAATTTTCACAGTTAACAGTTCGTAATTAACAACACAGTCTCTTATAACAAATCAAATAAAAATTGTTCACACGCAAATAAACGTCAGCTAATATTAAAACACAATTTTATTACAATATACCGTCCGATTATAAAACACAACACTTAACTAATAACCACTTGAACGCGCACAGTAATGTCGCCCGATAATAACTCTCGAACCGAACTGTAAATATATCGCTGCTATACTGAAAACTAAGGCCGCTGCCGCCATGTATTTATATCTCCGCTCACAAACCAGAAACTTCCAAACTGCGTCTTATCTCTCGTGTGAACTACGTAATTAACTGCGGCCTTGACACAGTCCGCGCGGCTGGCGCCTTCGAGAAACCTCTCGAAAACGCGTCTACAAGCACGTACGCCACACGCGTTACATCGAGATTCTTCTGGCACATTCGACAAACACGTAGATTGTTCTGTGATGTCGTAACAGTACTTGTCAACTAGGGGTGCTATTTCGTAACCATCCTACTTACGAAACCGCCGCTAACTTAGAATTCTCCTTGTTATTCCTTCTCTAATTAAGTAAGGAAATTTTTAATGAAGATTTTTAAATTAACCGGGGCTAATTGTATTCCGATAACGTAATAGCAAACATAAGTGAAATCTTGTGAACACACTGAGATTTCCAATCGGAAATGAAGGTTTAACGTTACTATTTTTAGCTGTTATTATTCCGTTACAAAAAAGATGAAAGCGTGTTTAAAATCACGCGTTGAAGAGATAACGGAAGAAGAAAGCGAAACATACAGTGCAAACACTTTCAAAATAAGTGTTCTTGTACATAATATGTTTTTTGAGATTTCTATTATGATCTACGGTTGGATGGAAAGTTGCGATAGCCCCCCCCCCCCACCACACACATATCACGCATATATATTTGAAATTATTTCTCGGATTTATGAATCACATTTCAAACTCATCATACATCGGTTTGCAACCATCCTTAACGTCCTCCGAATTTCAATGTCAGCGTCTCTTTTAGTCGTTCAGTAACGTTGCCTTTGCGACATCCGGTTCCGAAGCTGTTGCTTGGATTTAAAAAACAGTTTTAGTTTTTCTGTCTACCGATGGCTACCCGATCTTGGACGACCACCAAAGTGTTTATCGAAGTTTTTGGATCTTTCCATTTCTTGCTGGTAAAGAGTCCCTTCTACGCCTGAGGATGACAGCGTGTGAAAGCAGAGACCTCGTATAGTCTAACTGCTTCAATGATGGATAGGCATCTGCACCTGTGACCTGTGAAAGCACTAACACATCAGTCATGTCCGCTTAGTGAACAGCTGTCACTCGTTTTGTCACGTCATGGTGATGGCGAAAAAATAGTGTTTGAGATAAGGGTTGATTCTGATTGTACTACCCTCAGAACATGAAGAAAAGTCATTTTCCGTAAAGTGTCTGTGTGTAGAATTATTTCTATGGCGAACGATAACTGTCGCAAATTCAAACAGAATCAAATAATGTTTTGAATATGTGCCTCATTTGTAGAGGACTCAAGGCCTATTGATTTTGGTGAAGATCGGTTAAGGGGAAGGGGTAGTTTACCAGCAACATTTTATTTTTAAACAAGAGTAAAGTACTTAATTTTGATAAGTAAAGTATCCTGAAAAGGTCATAATAATCCTGAAAGGTAGATGAAATATCTATAAATGAAAAGGGTAGTTGAAGGGGGACGGGATAATTTTCTATAAATGAAAATGATAGTTGAAGTGGGATGGGATCGGCAACAAAGAAATAGTTTGTTGTTAAAATTCCTTCCCGGGCTGTTTGGACGTGGTCCATTGTTTTCTGCAAAATCAAACGTTTCGGCAGTGCCATCGACTGCCATCATCAGTGAAAATCGAGTGCGCTAACGTGAGGTGGTATACATTAGTAACCACGTACTGTGGTTAAGGTTGAAGCAAGAAGTAGAAAGAAATAGTTCCTATGGAAATATTTCATTTCGAGAATGATTTTACATATAAATCTTAGAACACGGAAGTCGTGTATGGTTCTCCATACCGATATTTGATATGTGTACTACGTTATCGGCAACAAAGAAGTAGTTTGTTGTTAAAATTCATTCCCGGGCTGTTTGGCCGTGGTCCAATGTTTTCTGCAAATCCAGACGTTTCGACAGTGCCATCGATTACCATCATCAGTGAAAATAGAGTGCACTAAAGTGAGGTGGTATACGTTAATGACCACAGTACTGTGGTTAAGGGTGAAGAAAGAAAGTAGAAAGAAGTAGTTTCTATCCAAATATTTTATTTTGAAAATGATTTTAAATATAAATCTTAGAACATGGAAGTCATGTATAGTTCTCCGTACCTATTTTTTACAACGTGAAACCCTAGCAGGATAAAATAAAGCTATGCAACTTACAGTTCCTTTTTTAAAGCATATCCCCAGCGAAACAACGATATCTGTAATCTACGCCACAGCACTTACCTGCAAACAAAAAAAAAGTATAATTATTGTTAAGTCCGAAGAATTCGTATTTCTAATTAACACATTTGTTGTAAAGTACGGTTGTATAAAAGTGGTGCCGGTAAGTTGTTTAAATTTTACACCTTGTAATCCAACGTTCCTTTTGTGTTTCTTACAAGAACTTGGGTGCTTACCCAAACCGTTACCGTCGTCAGGAGATCTCTGAAGTCAGCACGTAAATAAACACGTCTAAGGTTCTAATATAGGGCCCTTCCCACACTTTTTTATACAATTGCATTTTGTCAAACTAAAAAGTTAAATCACTCGTATTCAAGCGCGGCTGAAATAAGAGTTGTCAAGCGTGTGACAGGACATACCCTTCAAGACCGCAAAAGAAATACCGATATACAGCAAAAACAGAATATTAGTATAATAACAGGCAGGTATGATATCCAATTATTGGGTGCTTCTGTCTTTCGATTGGTTTGTACCCTCCCCGCATATACCCGTAGTGCGTGTGTTAGGGAGTCACACGCAGGTATACGGAACTACAGTTTAACGCCGGATCCGAACGGCATAGTTGGGTAGGGTTTATACTAGGCAAGATACCTCTCACTGGTTTGCCACTGCCTTGCGAGGGAGAACGGTCGTTTCTAAGTCGGATGGCCCCGGCGGGAATCGAACCCGCGCCGACAGCGTAGCAGAGCCACACGCTAGCCACTACTCCACGACCGCTCCTGATACCCAATATTATCGGTTAAATTGGTTGGAGCACCTCAACCGAACGGATGACGTACTCAACCGATGATGACGATGACGTACATCGTCAAGCAACTACTGAACTGTAAGAGTGTGGTGACTGCTCCGACGAAGCGTTGCAGAGACGAATTCTAAGATTTTGTCTACGTGGGACCGGAACAAATCAACCTTGGTATAATCCGTGGAACTGATCATGACGACGACGATGTCACCACAATACGAGACAATGGCAGTAAAAGAGTTCATATATCTTTGGCTCCCAGATAAACAGCACTGATGACATCAACACTGAAATAAGAAGAAGAATATATCTCGCAAATAAAACATATTATGGATTAAAAAAGCACCTGACATCTAGCTTCATTTCAAGAAGCACGAAATGCAAAATTCACAAAACACTTATCAGGCCAGTGTTGACATATGCTTCAGAAACCTGGACAACGACAAAAAGTAGCGAGAGACTTTTAGGCTGCTGTGAAAGACGTATTATAAGAACAATATTTAGAGGAGTACAAAAAATGGAACGTGGCGCAGGCGCTATAATTATGAACTATACCATCTTTACAAAGAACCGGACATTGTCAGGCTAATCAAAATATACAGGCTAAGCTGGGTTGGACACATAGGGAGAATGGAGGATAGACAGCCTACGAAACATATTTTCTACCGGAAACCAATGGGTAGTTGAAGAAGGGGAAGACCCCAAAGTAGATTCAAAGACCAGATAGAGGAGGACCTCGGAAAGCTGAACATAAGAAACTGGAAAGCCAGGGAATGCAATAGGGAGGAATAGAATCGACTCTTGGAGCTGGTCAAGACCCACCAAGGGTTGTAGAGCCACGGTTGATGATGATTGAGGTGGTTACTACTTACGTAACCGCCTACAGAGACCTCACAACGCGATTACGACCACCATAAGCTGGTTAGCAATAGCACGTGACATATGCTTGCGACTGTTTAGTGACGGTAATTGGGCGAGATTGCGTTCATAAACCTCTTCAATGTACAGTCGGTACTACGAGTATACAAAGAGAGATCTGTTGTCGGTCATATAGCGCCGTAAGTAACCTCTACACAGCGTGTCTCAGCCCTATCATGCCGTATCACGCACACCCGATCCTGCTGACTGCCCTGCCCCCGACCGCATGGATCCTTACAGACCTCCCGGCAAACCAGCCCTCCGTTACATCGTCCTCCATAAGCTAAACCGCCGACACGCCCGGAGTGCAAGACTCCGTCCAGACTAGAGGTGACCCGATATACCCGTAACAGGTATTTTGGAACGATTATTTTTGTGGGACGGATATAAAAGTGACTGAAAAGTTGAAATACCTGTTCTGATTCAACGATAACTGAAAAGTCGTACACCCCGTTCCGATTACTCGTGGCCTCGCGGTTCCGAGTCGCGGGCCCCCCTACTGAACTACCGAATAAACGAGTACTACGAGTACACGAGTACAAAGTCACAGTTATTGGTGCTGAATACTTCATTCTGCGCATGTGCCGATTGCTATACAACTACGAAACGGAGCAAAACAGCGAGGTTCAGAATATCTTTATGCCAGAGAGATCAAGTTGTTTTTAATAAATGAAAAAAATTCTTACTGATGTTACATTTATTCTCGTGTGCTATGCACATATACAATACAGATTATAATAACAAATTATATACTATACTAGTCACCAACTTGGTAAATTTTGAAAAAGTGAATTATATTGTGTTAAACCTACAGAGTGGCTGATAGGCCATATAGTACTTTTTGTTAACGTGATTTCGGAGATGATTTTAATTACACTGGCCATCTCAAGTAAAGTTTTTGACATTATTCGTTGTGCTACTACGTGCACTCTAAATTTCATTGGCTAAGTTTCACAACTGATTCGTCTAACCAATAATGGAATCAATAATTTAACATTAAATCTATGTCAGTTTGTTTACTCCTAGTGAAAACTTAAATTAGTATTCCCAAAGGTATATAGGCCCTTAAATTATCTTGTTTCTTTTTCTCTTTTAAACAGTAACGGCTTAATAAAGTCACAGTGTAAAGTAACACTGTTAATACTTTTAGTTTCAATTTATTTCTTGTAGCAAATTATATAATACATGTATATGTATAATAGCTATATAATAACAGGTATTTGTACGTGTTATTTTTTTTTAGAACGGTATCGTTCGTACCTGTTATTTTCAAATACTAGTTTAGCACACTGTAGTCCAGACTACAGAAGAATGTATTAATCCTCCGACCGGAAACATTCGAAGACCCACCTTCTTCATAATCTTCATAACTGGCCTGCTGGCACTTACCAACACCCTCTCCCCGAAAACTACAGGTAGACAACATAATACTCGTTTATAAACTTCTGTGTATATGAGTCCTGCGCTGCTACACTACCGTTTCGCACACAATTCCTCCAAAACAACTCTAACCTTTTTCCAACTACACAACACAATCATGTTCATACTCTTTTCACTTCTTCTACGTGCCTCCACCTTCTCAGCGGCCGATCTCCACTGGGGTCGGTTCCCTCCGTCCCGAACCTTTACCCCACTGGCTGAAGGGGGGCTGGTCTAATTTTAATGTAAGGTAACTTTTCAATCATCAGAAAAATTACCCTACTATTTTTTGTTTAGTACAATAACAATTATAGGCCAATCGTAGAATACACGCTAAAAGTTCCAAACAGTCGGAATTGTGTTGAAATTTCCTTTTAGTCTGACGCCCGGTTGCGTTTTTACAATTTTTTCAAACTTATGATCCCGTTTTTGGTTCTCGGGTACAAAAGCTTTTGAAATTTCCAAAAGTGTACACTATATTCAGATCTTTGTTAAAAGTCTTTTTAATTTGATATATCACACATTGAATTTACAGTTTTATCAAACTTTGCCCCATATTTGGGGGGGGGGTCCAAAATTTTTAATTTCCTAAAACTCAAGACTGTATTCAGAGTTTTTATGTAAAATTCGTTTTAACCTGATACGCCACACGAATTTTGACGATTTTATAAAAATTTTCACCCAAGGTTTGCTCCATACGCGTCCCAAAACTTTGAAATTTTCAAAAAATTTACACTAAATTCATATTTTTGTTAAAATTTCTTTCATTTGATACCTACCCAAAATGGACGTCTGCAGATTTCTCAAAATTTTTTTGACTCGCTCATATTTTTGTTTCCCACTCCACTCGACTTCTTGGGGGATCAGTGTCAAAAACAATAGGGTTGTGTGAGGTAAAAGTATGGACAGGCATGCCAAGGTATACGGAAATCGGTTTTGCCGCGTTCAAACGCTATCGTGACGCATACCCCGCAAATAGACAGACAAATGTCAAACGGTTGAGTTTCTAATTAGGATCAGTATTAGTTACAAAGATAGCAATTTACAAAGGTTTTTAAAAATATATAAACACTTGGTACGTTTCACAGTTTGTATTTAACTCTGACAGCTGTTTCAGCTTATCAAGCTATTGTCAAAGAGATCAGTGAACAACTACACAGAGGATGTTAGGGTGGTGAACATATGTTTAGGGTGTGTTTCCGGACATGTGTGGGGTGTGATGATAGCTGGGGGGGGGGGGGGGGTTGGAGAAGCTAGGGAAGGTCAAGTGTCTGCAAAAACTAAATATAATCTGAATGCAAAATATAAAAATTAACTAAACTAAATAACAACTTTTAATAAAGGGGATACAGAGAATTCAGTTTGTTCATTTGTTACTTTTTATTGCTTTTTTACAGACACTTGACCTCCCTTAACTTCTCCACCGGGGGGGAGGGCATCATCACACCCCACGTACAAAGTGTTTATATATTTTTAAAAACCTCTGTATTAATATGTTTCAGCAAGTGCCCAACAAGTCATCAATAAATATCGTGATATCAATTTAATTCGATTCTGTGATTAGTGCAGCAGTTACTGTAAAGTGTCTTTCACAAGACAATTAATCCAGATTGATTTGGTATATTTTTTGACCGTCACATTAAGTGACACTGTGTGTATTAATTACTGACACTTCGCTCGTTCAATTAGCGTGTGTCGGAACATTCGTAAATTTTAAGAATTGTTTATACGACTATCGTTGCTTCTTGAGACTAGTATTACAGTTCTGAGTAACGAATCCTAAGCAATGGCTCGACACTTTTCCATGCTCTGAAGACCAAGTTCATTGGTAAGGCAGAAATTTCGAAGAAAATTATGATGAGCCTTTTCAAAAAGAAGAGATAGAATCAGAAACACTACTATAAGACTGAGTCTTAAGACAGTACCTTTGAAAGATCAAATTAAGAAAGCCCAGTTGCGCTGGTTTGAACACGTTCAGAGGATGGAAGGGGATAGACTTCCAAAACAACTGTATGAGGCAAGAATTGCTATGAGAAGACCCAGAGGCCGAAGAAAAGTGACTTGGGAGGACGATGTGAGGTGCTCTCTGCAGGAGCTGGGAGTGCAGTGGAATGAAGCCAAGGCCCTGGCCATGCAGAGACCACGGTGGTGAGACCTTTGATCAACCTCTACACCTTGGGGTAGAAGACGAATGGAATAAGAAGAGTAAAGCTATGTCCACACTAGTGCGCTTTTCGTGCATTTGAGACGTGCGCAGTAGGACCTTCTTCTAGCGAACGTAACGCATGCACAAAGCACGCCTCAAAATCTGTTTTTAGTGACGGATTCAGTGACGCACGTGCTTCCACCACCAATGTATCTTCTTTCAACATTCCGTGCAACTTCATAGTTTAAAAGAAAGGTTTTATTCTGTTTTCGTGATTACTGTGACTGTGTTTATTGTTTACCATGTCGGCAGAACAATCGTTGACCTTTATTGAAGATTATAGGTCACATTGTGCCTTATGGGACATTACTGAAAAAAAAATACAAACAAAATTAAAAGAAATTATGCTTACACTGTTTTGACTACGAAGTATGAACTGACTACCAAAGAACCCCGGGAAGTATTGATAAAATGAATTGCTTGTATACTTTAAATAAGTACATCAAAGAAGTAAATGAATCACCGGTAGCCAAGTACCTAAGTGTGATTGTTAATTTCACTTCAGCTGGTATTGCTTCTCTAAAGCGAGTATTTCCTTTTGGGGTCTTAGGCTTCACCATTTGTAAAAGCATATAAAAGTTCGTTCTAGACATTCGTGTAAAGTTCTTAAACAGAACGTTATCATAAAGGTCTCTCATAATTCCAAAATTCAGCGTTCTTAAATAATCTTTCAACCATATCGAGCGTTGATATTTTTCACGCCTTTTTCTAACTTTTCAGCACTAAAAATGCAGCACGCATACTCGCTACATAGCAGTATCAGTCACGTCCATTTTCACGTTTACACTAGAGAAACATTGACAACTGTGACGCACAGGTATAGACACTTTGTGGCATGCGTTCACTACTTTCGATCTAAGGCATGCGCAAGACCTACTCGGTGTTGAAAGCAGAATTGAAACTTGAAAGCGAAGTTCAAGTTGAAAGCGCACAAGTGTGGACATAGGATAACGAATCTTCTGGTTTCAATTTATTTTTTTGTACTGCTTGTCGTGCGATCGACGTTACAGATTTGTAACAACGTATTCACCAGCTGATACCAGTCGCCAAAACAATGACAATACAAGATGAAACGACAACCATTACCGTTTCAGCAATTTAATGTACACAGAGTCCGTGACATTGCTATTATTCAGCAGTATCAGCCGCCCCCCTGTCACACACACACACACACACACACACACACACACACACACACACACACACACACACACACACACACACACACACACACACACACACACACACACACACACACAGAGAGGCTTTATTAACCATATTATAACGATGCACGCGCTTTCGTCACGCGATGTCTATTTTTAAACCGCCCGCTGCTACACTGTAACCAAACTGCATACACAAAGTTTATTAACCCCGTATTTGTAATACTACCTTCTGTTTATTACCAAAATATCTAAATCTGCGCGTTCGCCTTCTTCTTCTTCTTCCCTCTGGAAGATGGTTAGGCCTCTGGATCTATTAATACTCCCCCGCCCCTATTTCTTAAGTCTTCCTAGACTCTTTTTGCGGACGAGATCATACATACACGAATGCTTGTCTTTGAAATTCTAGTGTTTCGCATTTTGTCAGGAGGTTAACTCCACATGAGCCATGTCAACTTATGAGAATACGTTATACTTTCCCTCATTCATATATACTGTTGGGACGGTCGCACGGATCGACGTACGGTACAGTGGAAACAAAATACAGACACCAAAGAAGTCACTAGTTATCAGCTTTAATCGGTCACAAATAACAATTTGAAATCAACAAGGTACTCTCATACAATTATTGGGTCCTTCAGTCTTTCGACTGGTTTGTACCCTCCCCGCATATACCCGTGGTGCGTGTGTTACGGAGTCTCTCACAGGTATATGGGACCTACAGTTTAACGCAGGATCCAAACGAAATAGTTGGGGAGGGTTTATACTAGGCAGGATACCTCTCGCTGGTTTTCCATTACCTTGCGAGGGGGGGGGGAACGATCGTATCTAAATCAGATGGCTCCGGCGGGAATCGAGCTCGCGCCGACAGCGTAGCAGCGCCACACCCTAGCCACTACGACCACACGACCGCTACTCTCACACATATATAAAATACAGTTATCAATATATCATACAATAGTTCAAGTTAAATTTGTCCACTCGCAATCATAATGGCAACTAATGGAGTTCCGCACTAATTATAACACAGCAATCACTTTCACAATCACTTGATCCGCACTTTACAATCTCGCCAGGTGTAACTAACTTCTTAGCCGGCTGCTGTTGCTTATACATAGGTCCCGCAGATGTTCCAGAATAATTTACCATTCTTTGGCGATGCACGTGCCGGCATAATTTGCTTAGTTAAGAGTGCTCGAACTGTCTTAAAGCCACTTGAGTGCACGGGCTTGACAGAGACACTGCACCTGCTCGGCAAATAATTTTTTGCATATGCGCCTCAGTTATAGACGACTCAAGGCCTATTGATTTTGGTTAATATCGGTTAAGGGAAAGGGGTAGTTTACCTGGAACGTTTTATGTTTTAACAAGAGTAATTTTGTCTATGGCGAACGATAACTGCCGCAAATTCAAACAGAATCAAATAATGTTTTGGATATGTGCCTGAGTTGTAGAGGACTCAAAGCCTATTGATTTTGGTGAAGATCGGTTAAGGAAGAGAGGTAGTTTACCTGCAATGTTTTATGTTTTAACAAGAGTAAACTACTTAAATTTGATAAAGTATCCTGAAAAGAAGGTCATAATAAACTACTGTAGAAAGGCAGATAAAATATCTAAAAAGGGTAGTTGAAGGGAGAGGGGGTAATTTTATATAAATGAAAATGATAGTTGAAGTGGGAGGGGATAATTTTTTATAAATGTAATACGTTATCGGCAACAAAGAAGTAGTTTGTTGTCAAAATTCCTTCCTGGGCTGTTTGGCCGTGGTCCAATGTTTCCTGCAAAGTGCCATCGACTGCCATCATCAATGAAAATCGAGTGCGCTAACGTGAGGTGGTATACGTTAGTGACCACAGCACTGTGGTTAATGCTGAAGAAAGAAGTAGTTTCTATGGAAATATTTCATTTCAAAAATCATTTTAAATATAAATCTTAGAACATGGAAGTCATGTATGGTTCTCCTTACCGATATTTAGTTATACAAATGAAAATTCTTCTCCACCGAACAAACACATGTTGAGTCAATGTAAATGCTATACTCTTATTATTAGACCTATATACATTTACTGCATTTTAATAGAAAAAAAAATGTACTTTCCCAATATCCGTTTCCCAGTGCACTGTACTCACATTATATTTCGATTTTTCGAACGCGCAATAGTATCGATATACCACGTGGAGGAGGAGGAGGAGGAGGAGGAGGAGGAGGAGGAGGAGGAGGAGAATTGGGAATTATCCTATTCCTTAATGTACAGTAAAAATAACTAATGTTTTCATTTGTGAGGTAAGGTAATAATTTTTTTTTTATTTTTTTTTTTTAAAGAAATACAAGCCATGATTAGCAAAAATATAACGTTTAATGTGTATGCACAATGCTTATAACCAGGGGCGGATTAACCATTAGGCTGACTAGGCTGTAGCCTAGGGCGCGGCACTTTTGAGGGCGCAAAATTTTAGGTAAAAAATAATAAAATTTTACAGCTAAATGTAAAATTGGTAATAAATTACAAGGAAAAAATTTGAGTTCATTTTGAAAACAGGCGCCTGTTCGCGAGAAATTATGGTAAAACTGTACATAAATAATAAAAGTGGTTATCAAACTGTTTTCTCTGGTTAAGAGTCATCGGCACCCGGCGCTCAACCCAGAACAAGAAGGAGAAGAAAAGAAGAAAAAGCGATCTCAGCGGCCGATCTCCACTGGGGTCGGTTCCCTCCGTCCCGAACCTTTACCCCACTGGCTGAAGGGGGGCTGGTCTAATTTTAATGTAAGGTAACTTTTCAATCATCAGAAAAATTACCCTACTATTTTTTGTTTAGTACAATAACAATTATAGGCCAATCGTAGAATACACGCTAAAAGTTCCAAACAGTCGGAATTGTGTTGAAATTTCCTTTTAGTCTGACGCCCGGTTGCGTTTTTACAATTTTTTCAAACTTATGATCCCGTTTTTGGTTCTCGGGTACAAAAGCTTTTGAAATTTCCAAAAGTGTACACTATATTCAGATCTTTGTTAAAAGTCTTTTTAATTTGATATATCACACATTGAATTTACAGTTTTATCAAACTTTGCCCCATATTTAGGGGGGGGGTCCAAAATTTTTAATTTCCTAAAACTCAAGACTGTATTCAGAGTTTTTATGTAAAATTCGTTTTAACCTGATACGCCACACGAATTTTGACGATTTTATAAAAATTTTCACCCAAGGTTTGCTCCATACGCGTCCCAAAACTTTGAAATTTTCAAAAAATTTACACTAAATTCATATTTTTGTTAAAATTTCTTTCATTTGATACCTACCCAAAATGGACGTCTGCAGATTTCTCAAAATTTTTTTGACTCGCTCATATTTTTGTTTCCCACTCCACTCGACTTCTTGGGGGATCAGTGTCAAAAACAATAGGGTTGTGTGAGGTAAAAGTATGGACAGGCATGCCAAGGTATACGGAAATCGGTTTTGCCGCGTTCAAACGCTATCGTGACGCATACCCCGCAAATAGACAGACAAATGTCAAACGGTTGAGTTTCTAATTAGGATCAGTATTAGTTACAAAGATAGCAATTTACAAAGGTTTTTAAAAATATATAAACACTTGGTACGTTTCACAGTTTGTATTTAACTCTGACAGCTGTTTCAGCTTATCAAGCTATTGTCAAAGAGATCAGTGAACAACTACACAGAGGATGTTAGGGTGGTGAACATATGTTTAGGGTGTGTTTCCGGACATGTGTGGGGTGTGATGATAGCTGGGGGGGGGGGTTGGAGAAGCTAGGGAAGGTCAAGTGTCTGCAAAAACTAAATATAATCTGAATGCAAAATATAAAAATTAACTAAACTAAATAACAACTTTTAATAAAGGGGATACAGAGAATTCAGTTTGTTCATTTGTTACTTTTTATTGCTTTTTTACAGACACTTGACCTCCCTTAACTTCTCCACCGGGGGGGAGGGCATCATCACACCCCACGTACAAAGTGTTTATATATTTTTAAAAACCTCTGTATTAATATGTTTCAGCAAGTGCCCAACAAGTCATCAATAAATATCGTGATATCAATTTAATTCGATTCTGTGATTAGTGCAGCAGTTACTGTAAAGTGTCTTTCACAAGACAATTAATCCAGATTGATTTGGTATATTTTTTGACCGTCACATTAAGTGACACTGTGTGTATTAATTACTGACACTTCGCTCGTTCAATTAGCGTGTGTCGGAACATTCGTAAATTTTAAGAATTGTTTATACGACTATCGTTGCTTCTTGAGACTAGTATTACAGTTCTGAGTAACGAATCCTAAGCAATGGCTCGACACTTTTCCATGCTCTGAAGACCAAGTTCATTGGTAAGGCAGAAATTTCGAAGAAAATTATGATGAGCCTTTTCAAAAAGAAGAGATAGAATCAGAAACACTACTATAAGACTGAGTCTTAAGACAGTACCTTTGAAAGATCAAATTAAGAAAGCCCAGTTGCGCTGGTTTGAACACGTTCAGAGGATGGAAGGGGATAGACTTCCAAAACAACTGTATGAGGCAAGAATTGCTATGAGAAGACCCAGAGGCCGAAGAAAAGTGACTTGGGAGGACGATGTGAGGTGCTCTCTGCAGGAGCTGGGAGTGCAGTGGAATGAAGCCAAGGCCCTGGCCATGCAGAGACCACGGTGGTGAGACCTTTGATCAACCTCTACACCTTGGGGTAGAAGACGAATGGAATAAGAAGAGTAAAGCTATGTCCACACTAGTGCGCTTTTCGTGCATTTGAGACGTGCGCAGTAGGACCTTCTTCTAGCGAACGTAACGCATGCACAAAGCACGCCTCAAAATCTGTTTTTAGTGACGGATTCAGTGACGCACGTGCTTCCACCACCAATGTATCTTCTTTCAACATTCCGTGCAACTTCATAGTTTAAAAGAAAGGTTTTGTTCTGTTTTCGTGATTACTGTGACTGTGTTTATTGTTTACCATGTCGGCAGAACAATCGTTGACCTTTATTGAAGATTATAGGTCACATTGTGCCTTATGGGACATTACTGAAAAAAAAATACAAACAAAATTAAAAGAAATTATGCTTACACTGTTTTGACTACGAAGTATGAACTGACTACCAAAGAACCCCGGGAAGTATTGATAAAATGAATTGCTTGTATACTTTAAATAAGTACATCAAAGAAGTAAATGAATCACCGGTAGCCAAGTACCTAAGTGTGATTGTTAATTTCACTTCAGCTGGTATTGCTTCTCTAAAGCGAGTATTTCCTTTTGGGGTCTTAGGCTTCACCATTTGTAAAAGCATATAAAAGTTCGTTCTAGACATTCGTGTAAAGTTCTTAAACAGAACGTTATCATAAAGGTCTCTCATAATTCCAAAATTCAGCGTTCTTAAATAATCTTTCAACCATATCGAGCGTTGATATTTTTCACGCCTTTTTCTAACTTTTCAGCACTAAAAATGCAGCACGCATACTCGCTACATAGCAGTATCAGTCACGTCCATTTTCACGTTTACACTAGAGAAACATTGACAACTGTGACGCACAGGTATAGACACTTTGTGGCATGCGTTCACTACTTTCGATCTAAGGCATGCGCAAGACCTACTCGGTGTTGAAAGCAGAATTGAAACTTGAAAGCGAAGTTCAAGTTGAAAGCGCACAAGTGTGGACATAGGATAACGAATCTTCTGGTTTCAATTTATTTTTTTGTACTGCTTGTCGTGCGATCGACGTTACAGATTTGTAACAACGTATTCACCAGCTGATACCAGTCGCCAAAACAATGACAATACAAGATGAAACGACAACCATTACCGTTTCAGCAATTTAATGTACACAGAGTCCGTGACATTGCTATTATTCAGCAGTATCAGCCGCCCCCCTGTCACACACACACACACACACACACACACACACACACACACACACACACACACACACACACACACACACACACACACACACACACACACACACACACACACACACACACACACACAGAGGCTTTATTAACCATATTATAACGATGCACGCGCTTTCGTCACGCGATGTCTATTTTTAAACCGCCCGCTGCTACACTGTAACCAAACTGCATACACAAAGTTTATTAACCCCGTATTTGTAATACTACCTTCTGTTTATTACCAAAATATCTAAATCTGCGCGTTCGCCTTCTTCTTCTTCTTCCCTCTGGAAGATGGTTAGGCCTCTGGATCTATTAATACTCCCCCGCCCCTATTTCTTAAGTCTTCCTAGACTCTTTTTGCGGACGAGATCATACATACACGAATGCTTGTCTTTGAAATTCTAGTGTTTCGCATTTTGTCAGGAGGTTAACTCCACATGAGCCATGTCAACTTATGAGAATACGTTATACTTTCCCTCATTCATATATACTGTTGGGACGGTCGCACGGATCGACGTACGGTACAGTGGAAACAAAATACAGACACCAAAGAAGTCACTAGTTATCAGCTTTAATCGGTCACAAATAACAATTTGAAATCAACAAGGTACTCTCATACAATTATTGGGTCCTTCAGTCTTTCGACTGGTTTGTACCCTCCCCGCATATACCCGTGGTGCGTGTGTTACGGAGTCTCTCACAGGTATATGGGACCTACAGTTTAACGCAGGATCCAAACGAAGTAGTTGGGGAGGGTTTATACTAGGCAGGATACCTCTCGCTGGTTTTCCATTACCTTGCGAGGGGGGGGGAACGATCGTATCTAAATCAGATGGCTCCGGCGGGAATCGAGCTCGCGCCGACAGCGTAGCAGCGCCACACCCTAGCCACTACGACCACACGACCGCTACTCTCACACATATATAAAATACAATTATCAATATATCATACAATAGTTCAAGTTAAATTTGTCCACTCGCAATCATAATGGCAACTAATGGAGTTCCGCACTAATTATAACACAGCAATCACTTTCACAATCACTTGATCCGCACTTTACAATCTCGCCAGGTGTAACTAACTTCTTAGCCGGCTGCTGTTGCTTATACATAGGTCCCGCAGATGTTCCAGAATAATTTACCATTCTTTGGCGATGCACGTGCCGGCATAATTTGCTTAGTTAAGAGTGCTCGAACTGTCTTAAAGCCACTTGAGTGCACGGGCTTGACAGAGACACTGCACCTGCTCGGCAAATAATTTTTTGCATATGCGCCTCAGTTATAGACGACTCAAGGCCTATTGATTTTGGTTAATATCGGTTAAGGGAAAGGGGTAGTTTACCTGGAACGTTTTATGTTTTAACAAGAGTAATTTTGTCTATGGCGAACGATAACTGCCGCAAATTCAAACAGAATCAAATAATGTTTTGGATATGTGCCTGAGTTGTAGAGGACTCAAAGCCTATTGATTTTGGTGAAGATCGGTTAAGGAAGAGAGGTAGTTTACCTGCAATGTTTTATGTTTTAACAAGAGTAAACTACTTAAATTTGATAAAGTATCCTGAAAAGAAGGTCATAATAAACTACTGTAGAAAGGCAGATAAAATATCTAAAAAGGGTAGTTGAAGGGAGAGGGGGTAATTTTATATAAATGAAAATGATAGTTGAAGTGGGAGGGGATAATTTTTTATAAATGTAATACGTTATCGGCAACAAAGAAGTAGTTTGTTGTCAAAATTCCTTCCTGGGCTGTTTGGCCGTGGTCCAATGTTTCCTGCAAAGTGCCATCGACTGCCATCATCAATGAAAATCGAGTGCGCTAACGTGAGGTGGTATACGTTAGTGACCACAGCACTGTGGTTAATGCTGAAGAAAGAAGTAGTTTCTATGGAAATATTTCATTTCAAAAATCATTTTAAATATAAATCTTAGAACATGGAAGTCATGTATGGTTCTCCTTACCGATATTTAGTTATACAAATGAAAATTCTTCTCCACCGAACAAACACATGTTGAGTCAATGTAAATGCTATACTCTTATTATTAGACCTATATACATTTACTGCATTTTAATAGAAAAAAAAATGTACTTTCCCAATATCCGTTTCCCAGTGCACTGTACTCACATTATATTTCGATTTTTCGAACGCGCAATAGTATCGATATACCACGTGGAGGAGGAGGAGGAGGAGGAGGAGGAGGAGGAGGAGGAGGAGGAGGAGGAGGAGGAGGAGGAGGAGGAGGAGAATTGGGAATTATCCTATTCCTTAATGTACAGTAAAAATAACTAATGTTTTCATTTGTGAGGTAAGGTAATAATTTTTTTTTTATTTTTTTTTTTTAAAGAAATACAAGCCATGATTAGCAAAAATATAACGTTTAATGTGTATGCACAATGCTTATAACCAGGGGCGGATTAACCATTAGGCTGACTAGGCTGTAGCCTAGGGCGCGGCACTTTTGAGGGCGCAAAATTTTAGGTAAAAAATAATAAAATTTTACAGCTAAATGTAAAATTGGTAATAAATTACAAGGAAAAAATTTGAGTTCATTTTGAAAACAGGCGCCTGTTCGCGAGAAATTATGGTAAAACTGTACATAAATAATAAAAGTGGTTATCAAACTGTTTTCTCTGGTTAAGAGTCATCGGCACCCGGCGCTCAACCCAGAACAAGAAGGAGAAGAAAAGAAGAAAAAGCGATCTAAAGCAAAACCACTGTTGAATTTTTTGAAAACGCTTAACTTAGAATCAGTGTTTCCTAATGTTGAGATAGCTTTGCGCATTTTCCTTACTATGCCCGTCACTAACTGCAGTGGCGAAAGATCTTTTTCAGCTTTGAAGAGGGTGAAGAATTATTTACGCTCAAATTTGCGCCAGGATAAACTGACCAGTGTAGCCCTCTTGTTTATTGAAAGTGACTTTCTGCAAGGACTTGATTTCAGTGAGGTGATTAAAACGTTTGCTCAATCTAAAGCGAGAAAAAAGAATCCAGCTTGAACTTTACATGAGTCTTATCAAATCCACAAGACATTTAACTGATTATCTTCATTGTGTAAATGATGTTAAATGTACCCTTAATAAAACTGTTATAATTCTGTAATTACTTAGTTAATTTTTTCCTTATAAAAGCCATGCAAACTACAAATGGTTGAAGGTGTAACTCTAAAACAATCTCTGAAAAATAGCCTCAGTTTTCAATTCTTGAGACTATTTCCAAAAACAGTAAGATATTTGAAATATTCCTAACTAAGAAATATATTGTAGGGTGTTTAAAGCTTCATTCATCCCCTTGGAAATAAACGGAAGAGTAGTCTACGGAAAGTGAAGGGGGCGCTAAATTATAATTAGCCTAGGGCGCCAAGATATCTTAATCCGGCCCTGCTTATAACAGAGTAACATTTAAAATAAATGTACTTAAAGTACCGAAGAAAGTTCGCGGACTTTCGTACTTTTCAATGAATAGTGGACCTCGTCCGCTTCATTGCTCCTGCCTCTGAAAAAACACAATAAATAACACCAAAAAGTCTAACCTCAGAACAACTGAACCAATCCAAGACAAATTTCCAGTAACGGAGAACCGCGGAAGTGTCCGAATCGAGTCTCGTGTTCACAATCCAGACAAAGCCGCGCGAGAGAACGACCTCGGTCTGACGTCAAAGTAAGCATTACGCGATGTCAAAAGCAATGCGCGTTATATAACGTACGAGCGCTACTGATATTATGTAAGTCAGTTTTGGGGAAGTCAAAAGAGAGAGAGAGAGAGAGGGAGGGGTCAACTTGTCGGGAAGGTCATCTGTCCGTATGCACACGCCTTGCTCATGTACGAGTTAAACGCGGGTCGCGGACCCATGACGCTGCCCGGCGTACACGACGACGATTCCATTTACATATTTATATACCACCGGCAAGCCGCGCTGGCGGAAATAACACATGTATTTTAAAACACAACGGTCGGACGCACAACACAACAAATATAAATAAATACACACGCTGTTTCTATGTATAGATTGCGTCCGAGTGTTTCCTTTTTACCGTGGAAACCTATTCTGCGACTGACTTGACACATACGCGATAACTCGACCTGCGACCACTTCGCGTCAGCTGTTTCTGAGTCTACTCCTCCGTTCGCGACTCGATTTGTGTAAAATAATCCCCTGAAGAAACATTTTCTTATTTTTAAACAAGTACGTTGCTGTCAGTACATACAAAAAGTGCAGAATATATTATTTATTTACAACGAATCTCTACAGCTTACGTGCTTATTATATATATAATATTAATATAATTGATCGACTTACGAGAATCGATCAATAAATAAACCTAAAGAAGAAACATTAGTAACTAGTATGCTCCCTGAGATGTAGAACTCGCTCACTATTTTGAATGAAGCACATTTACACATTTACGTAAATTTCAATATTAGACCATTTTTTTCAATTATGGGAAAAAGTTGCAAACATCTCGATTACTCTACTATTTCTTTAGTACAGCCTGACAGCTTTGAAAAAACCAATTACCGATTTCAGTACGCGCAATCTTTACTGTCCCCCTTACCTTCCCAATCAACGGCATGTTGTATAGTTCCCATACGGTGTTCGGCGACTGAATGATCCCTCCCCCCTGCTATTCTCTGTGTACGTCAACGACGTGCCCAAGTTGCCGGGAACCGGATTGGCCATGTTTGCCGACGCACGGCGGTGTATGTCGTCGGTCGTAGTGCTGAAACGACAGTTATCTGGCTCCAGGAACAATTGGACGAATACGTTGAGTGGGCAGAGAGATGGAGGGTCGCCATCAACGCGGCTAAGAGCACAGCCGTAGTCTTCTCCAGGGGCTTCAGGCTCCCTGACAGACTGTACGTAGGCGACACTCAGTTGCCCTGATCTCGAGAGGTCAAGTACCTCGGGCTCCACCTCGATCGTCGTCTTACCTGGCGGACACACTCCGAACAAGTAGCCCATCGACTATACAAACTCCGTCCCCTGCTGTGTAGCAATTCTATGACTCACCGCCTAGGGAAACTTCTCGTCTCCACCTATGTGGTCCCGATGGCTACCTACGCAATCCTACTTGGCCAAGACCCATAAACGAAATCTTCAGTCTCTCCTTAACCAAGGATTGTGCTGGGCGTGCAAAGCCCACTACCTGACCTCAAACAAAACCATCCGTGAAGCCCTGCGTGTCCGTTCCCTGGACGCCACTATACGGACAGTGTCCCGGAAATTCTATCGCCGCACCGCCCGATTTCAGGGCAACCACCTCATTAGCGCTCTCGGTCGCTACCAATCTGTGCCAGGTGAATCTTGGATCCGGCCTCGGCGAACTCTAACGCTCAATTAATTAATTAACCCCATGGACGGTAGCAGGCCACACCCTAAACATCCAGCCCTATCTACTGTCCCTGCGGCAGGAGCTCTACTTGAAGCTCGGGAAGCAGCATACGAGCGGGCGACGGGCATGCCCATCGTCCCGCACAGCCCCCCAGGTCGTCGTGATCCCTTAAGTGTGTCAAAAACGTTTGTTCTGCGTAGCTCGTTTTCAACGTTGTATACCTACCTATACAGTACAATAATTATTATGGAGCACACGGTCACACAATAAAAACTAAAAATTCGGATTTGGGTTACAATTCCATTCAATTTGATACTCAGCTGGTGTTTCAAAAATTTTTCCAAATTTTTGGTCTCCAGTTTTTTTTTCTTTTGTTTACCAGATAGGTGCCGGCCGTGAAAGCCCGCGTTCTTTATAAAACATTAAATGTTCTTATCATTCTTAAAAATTACAATTTTTAAAGAAAGGATTAAAATTCAAATTGTAGGAGCCTGCACCAAACGAACAGAGTATAAAGTTTGGACGCTTTCGACAGTGAGAGACAGAGAGAAAGAGAAAGAAGAGTTCAACACACCCTGCGTATCTGACAGTGATAAAGAGTAACAGATTAAAAACACTCGGTCTGTCACGTGCCAAAAACACGCTACACGTTAGCGTCCGGTCGCGATGAATGGGCGCCGTTATGAGGCAATTATTCTTGGTGTTGTTTTTTTGTCCATTCTTTAATAACCAACATCACCGGATAACAGCGTGTCGTCTGTTATCGTATACACACGCCGAACGAATCAACGTTTTATCAAACGGTGACAAAGTTAACCCCGCGCGCGCTTTGTAAAACGGTCTCTTTATATTTGTTTACGAAACAATACTACTACTACTACTACTACTAGTACTAATTCCTGTCACTCTCTGGAGAGCATAGGGCCTCTACGAAGCTTCGCCAACTCTATTTAGGGGGCGTGCTCTGAGATCTCCAAAGGACTTCCCCGCCTTTCCTGCTTCCATTTCGACAGTTCTTCTCCACGAGATTCTTGGTTTTCCTCGTCTTCTACTTCCCTGAGAGTTCGAAAAGAGGCTTGTCGCTCAATTGCATTTTGGTTCTTCCGCAAGGTCCACTTCCATTTTCCTCTTTTCATCTGGGTGACAATGGGTTCCTCGTTTTTTCCTCCTCCAGAGATCGTCATTTTAAACAATGTTTGGCCAGACAATTCGAAGTATTTTCCTCAGGCACCTATTGATGGAGACCTGCAGTCACTTGGTAATTTTCATTGTGATTTTCCAAGTCTCGCTCCCATACAACAAACCAGCTTTGACATTGGTCTTGAAGATGCGTAGTCCTGTTGCAGTTGATATTTCTCTTGATTTCCAAACTGGGTAGACTTATATAAAGGCCGCATTAGTTTGCGAATTTTTACTTTAGAATCAGCATCTGATCCTCCTTCTTTTGTAATCACACTACCAAGGTAAGTGAACTCCGCAATTTTTTTCTGTTTTCTTCTTGCACCTTCTGTACCTTGTGACCTTTGTGTTAATTTTCATTAGTTTTGTTTTTGAAGTTTTATCTTGAGTCCAACCACTCTGGCTTATTTTTAGGGACCACCAAGTTTTATCAAACAGTGACAAAGTTAACCCCGCGCGCGCGCTTATTCAATCAGTGCTGCCAACCTGGCGTCTGTAAAATTACCGACTGACCGTCCGAAAATGTGTTTTATCTTTGTAAGGCAGTCTCTTTAAGTTTATTTACGAAACACGACAGCTGAACATAAAGAAGGAAAAGAAGTCTCCACAGGCGAGTTCAAGTGCAGAAAGTAACTGAGCGCGTGGGCTTTACGACAGCAAGAGAGCACTACCTGTAAGGTCGGGTACAGAGAGTTTAGTGCTGGTAACAAAAACGCACAACTGTTTGAAAAAACAGTTTTCTGAAAAAAAACGAACGAACTGTTCTTTTCCGCGGAGACAAACTGTTCTCCGTTTTAAAAACAAACATGGCGTTGACAACTGTTCTCTGTTCGGAGGAAACCGTTCGTTTTCATTGGAACTTTCGTTGAGCTGTTTGGGGTAAACTGTTTTTATTGAACTGTTTAGAGTAAATTGTTCGTTTTCATTGCAACGTTTGTTGAACTGTTACAAGTAAACTGTTCGTTTCTACTGCAACGTTCGTTGACTTGTGTTCGATTATTGTGGCGGCTGGTAATGTTTTTGACTGTGGGGGGGGGGCAAAATTTAGTTGTACCCATATATTATGTAAAAAAAAACCAGTAGAAACTAAATTATTGCTATTATCATCAAATAATTGAATCTTTTGCTTCACTACTAAAATTATTGTTAATATCAAAAACCTACCTTGCAAACTACCAATATTTAAACAGTGTTTGAAACTAAAATTATTTATAACCCCGTTTTATAATTTTGTTGTGTAATATCTAAATTCGGTTTTGGTGGCCCTAATTTTTTTAGTTCTATTTTCTTTTCGTAAGTAAGTGAATTTGAGATAATCAATCGTTTAATATTACTTACCGAATTCATAGCCATTTTAATCGTTTCTAACAAATACGCACAGAACACACAGGCTCAGGCCTACACAGAATAAGTTACACGTTTATGTAGGCCTACGCAAGGTTCGACAAAAACACTATCGTACACAGAATACACTGCCTAATAAAGAATAAATTATTAGAACATTACGTTTACACAAAAAGTACAACAAGAACACAATCAAAACTATATACAACACAAGAGAAAATATATGCACTTTAAACAGCAACAGAGAAGTTTTGAACAACGCTCCGTTTCTCTATGAATTTAGCTGCGAAATCAGAAAGCGGACACAGCCCCACCTGTAATGGCGGATGCTCATTTAAATGCATAGACATGTGTACACGTCTCTTGCCCCGCTCCCCGAAAGACCGGCCTATGCAGGGAGGACGACAGCGAAACCGTCCCGGCTTCGGGGCCATGCCGAAAACATCGGGTGATCGCTATTAGTCGCCCCAAAAATATCTTTCAATAAGGATACTACACATTATCACATTATAGTTATATTATTGACAAGTTTAATTTGCAAATTTAGTGGGAGGGCTGGGCCCTTTTGCCCTCCCTGTACGAGCCGCTACTGCTGTCCTCGTTCCGGTTAGCGCAGAATTAGGCTATATTCAGTTTTATTTCAGTTACTATAAAAATATTATTCAGAAATTCACCATGAGTTTTGATGAAACAATTTAAAACGAAAAATGCCTTTTAAGAAACTGGTAAATAAGAGAAACACTGGCTTAATTCCATTGTTTAAGTTACATAACCATCCATTTAAGAAAAATAGTAAAATGAACAGTTATTTGAAATGCTCAAAACAAAACGTTTAACAATATGATGGTAAATTCAGTAAACGTAAATAGCAACAGTTCATTAACTCAACCTGTTTTTTCCAACTGTTTTTAGAAACAGTTATTTTTTTTTAACGAACAGTTCGTTTTCGTTTTGCAAAAACAACAAAAACGCCCACCGCTAAGAGAGACAGATGGTGCACAGAGCGCCTTGCGCCCCCGAAGCCCGATGAACGGTGCAGCACGGTCGTTTGCCCAGCACAAGGACTTAGAATGCTGCCGTGTTACGTATACTCAACTGGCGTATACGAGTATATGAGGAGGGTTCGGTTTTTTGCTTCTGCTTATCCCCACGCCGGAGACGCGACTCCGTGGCTTCCTAAGGCATCACCCACGGGAGCTTGTGGTCGATAGGCTCGACTGCCGGTATGCCAGTCGGCCGTAATGATGGGTTGCCGCGTCAGGGCGTATGGCCCCGCAACGGCCCAACCGAAACGCCAAAGCAAGTGCTGACAGTAGGAGCAGGCGATATCTGACTTTTGGCAGACGCTAGTTTGCAACTCCAGCGTCGAAGATCGGGTACAGCTAACAATTCCCTACGGTTTCGCAGAAACGGAATACCTGGAACAGGCATAACAGATAACAATCTTTAAGAACAAGTTGCTGGTAAAACAAGTGTCGGAAGCAGATGAGTATTAGTGTACGTGACATTAAGTGATTATGTATAGTTGACCACGAGTCACTTCCTTCACCGCCACTGACTACCTGTTATTGACAATTATGCGCAGCGCATATTTGATTAAATTAAAATTTCGCATAGTTGCGAAATTAAATGTAATGTGAATGATACTTGTGAAATTAAGTGTAAGCTGGATAAAAGTGATTCATAAGACTTTTGACCATTTATCTATGCGCTATTTCGATTGTTAGACTTTAACAGGTGAAAGAGAGAGATTTCGAGAGCTGTGCAAGCGACGGACAAGCCTGCCATATGTAGCCATTACGCCGAGCTTCAATAGAGCTCCCGCTGCGGGGACCACAATGTATGAGGTGTACCCAGATGTAGCTACAGTCTAAGGGTTTCAATTACACTTAGTCTTATTCAGGGTCATTGTTCGCCGAAGTCGGGTTCAAGATTCACCTTGCGCAGATGGGTGTGAGACGATTGTTCTGAAGCGGGCACAGCGGTGGTAGAACTTTCGAGAAAGTGTCCGTATAATAGCGTTCAGGGAACGAACGCCTAAGTAGAGCGTTTCGCATGGTCTGGTTGGATAATGAGCTTTGCAGCCCCAGCGCAAACCTCGGTCCAGGAAAGGTGAAAGAAAAATTAAACATTTTTATTGTCGCAGGCACACAAAATGAAGTCGACGAAGAACAACAACAACAACAACAACAACAACAACAACAACAAAATAAAAGCTGACGAAGTAAAGAGCAAGAGGGGAAGACAACGGGACGGACAACTGGCTAAATGAAACGTAAACGTAAGAGTGTGATGTAAAAGAACTGAATAAAACTAGCTTCAAGATGAGACAGCTAGAGAATAAACGACAGGGTGTCAAAAAAAACGGAAAAGAAAGAGATAGAAAGGGGAGAAAAGCGAGGGTGACAAACAGGGCGAGAGAGAATGAGAGAGAAGCGGCGAGGGGGGAGACAGATGGTCCAGACAGATACACTACTGTAATGATAAATGAAATAAAACAAAGAGTACGAGTTTTGTAGACAAAGGGCTCACAGTTTAAATCTCCCCTTCCCGGCGCGGCGCCCGCGCCCGCCCGTTCCAAGCTATATGGAGTTTTTATCTCGACTAACCGATGTACAATGTGTTTTGCGTTCTAAATATTCCAGTTTGCATATGAATCATTTTGTGTGTTTGTGAACTGATTAGTAGGGTGAACACGTTCTTGCGACAAAGCAAAAGCAGTCATTGATTTGAGCTGTGTACAATGCTGCTAACTCTATACCAGCCTTGCGAACCCGTCCGTTAATTCCCATTGTAGTGGGTTTTATTCTGTAATGCGACATTGCACTAAAACGAACGATCTGTACGAAGGATTTCAAAACATGTATCCTCTATTTAACTTCGGTCATTTTTACATTACCACAGAAGTATCTCTACGGAAATTATAAAAATGTCACTTACCTATTCCTTAATCTGTTTATACTCTCTCTCTCTCTCTCTCTCTCTCTTTCTCTTTATACTCTCATTTTATTTGGGGGGGGGGGGAGAAGGCAGACAGTGTATACATCTCTAAAAGCGTGAAGTTTGAAGACAATAAAACATGTAACCTTATTGTATAATAACACACACACACATTGTTTGCTTTGATTTATAACTCAGAAGAGATCCGTGAAAGTTTTAACTTTTTTGGGGGGGTGGGGGTCCGCGGACTGAAACGTTTGGGAACCACTGTTCTATCAGGTCTTTTTTGGCTTCTCGGGGTAAGTACTACGTCACCGTAAAAATAACACAAGATTGTAATTCAAACAATACTTAACAGAAGCTGAATCTCAGTTAACACAGAGATAACAATAACACTGTAACTATCCATTAATGTAATGTCCGGATGTTTCTCAATTCGAATGTCGACCAAGGCGACAGTTTTGAACAAGTTTCTCACTCCATGTGAGTCGGTAATTTTTAATGCCGATACAACAAACTCAATTTTTCTGCTATAGGTCCGACAGCCGTTCCTAAACAGTAATCTGCGCCGACCCAATGCATGAATTACCCCCACTTTCAAGTATAGCTAAGTTATCTAGACAGAAGAGAGGGGAGACGACGCTATAACATTCACTGTCTCACTTCCATATTATCTCCCTCTCTGTTACACACATGCTTCCGTTATTCTCGCCAATATTTTTGCAGCCAATGTTCAAGCTGTGAAAAACTGCACAAAACTGTTCTGCGCATGTGCGAAGTGAATGAAAATTTTGTTAGCCTCGCAAAGAGGTGTTTATCTACTGCGCATCGAGACCCGAGTGTTCAATTTAGATCGTCCTGCCTCTACCTCCACTAGCACAAAGGAAAAGGATGAGAGAGAGAGAGAGAGAGAGAGAGAGACAGAGAGAGAGAGAGAGGAATGTATTAGGAAGTATCTCAGTGTATTCTGTGCGCGAGGTTGCACAGAAAATTTACTCAAATAGACTGCGATATTATCCAAAATGACGAATAGCTAGACAGACCCAAACTCTTTGCTCTGGTCATCAAGAATTCAAATTGTTAAAACTAGGAGTGTCACTGACAGAAATGGGCGGAGCATTTGATATTCATAATAATTTATTTATCAATATTTTTACAATCAACAAAATACATAGCCTACACTTTTATGATACTGTACACACTTTTTATTGAATACACTACATTATAGTACAATATACATTAATTGCCATTAGACATATTCCACAACCTTTGCAACTCATCTGTACGATCAACCATTGATGGACTTCTATTCATTTTAGCAGTCTATCAAAATTAAACGCTTACGGTTTTAATAATAATCCTTCTAATGTTTTCACTCTTGAAAGAGCAAAATACGTTAATCCAGCCTGAAATTCATTGTCTCCTAAATTAACAATTGCCTTACCTAATGTTATCCCTTGCGATCTATGTATACTAACACACCATATGCTAACATTAATGGAAATTGTTTGCGAGTACAAGAAATTTAATTTTTCTTGAATGATGCCACTACTGGTACAATGGGTATTGAGTTCTCGTACAGAACTGGTCCTGTATATTTTTCGAAAGATACAAGTATACATATTGGCAAGTGATCGTTATAATTTTCGCATACAACTGCTGGGTCATAAATAATATCAGTTACTGTCTCAACTGAACAGTTGGCTAGTCCTTTTGTGACCCAAAGATTTCTTCTAAGCATAACTCGAGCACCTTTACATAAACGTAATTGGGCAAATAATCCCTGAGCATCGTCAGATTTTGCTAGAGAGGCTTCTGGGCAATTATGGATTGCATTGATTAGAGCCACGGGTTGTTTATTGCTTTCTAGTTTTTCATAATTAAAGCGTTCGACTTCAGCATTTTTCGGCATTATACAGACGCTATCTTTGAAATTGTCCCCGATATTGTTTACATAAAATCTTTTAGATAAGAGCTAATAATCTTGTTCAGTTACTCTATTAATAATCATTTGCGACTCTATTTAAAGTCTCTCTGAAATTTTTTTGATCGTCACCTTGCTGTCTCATAATCTCCGTTAAAAAGAAAACTTTTTTGAACTGTTTATATAAAAGATTCAATTGAATGGTCTGAACATTATTACTAATATTGTAAAGACTACTGTCACAAACCGGTGGAAGTTGGGACCAATTACAGACTACATACACGCAAAGGCCACCAAATGGAACAGGTGAAGAACGCTGCTTTGCTTGTTTGAGTCGCATATCCACTTTGAAAAACAAATTCAAACCCAACATACTGGCTTCATCAATAATAACGAACCTCACATCTTTTAATTCTTCTTCAAAAGCAATTTTGGATTCACCTTCTAAATACTGTATTTGAAAGTTCCTCCCCTTTTCTTTGAAGTATTTATTCTTCGAGCTGAATGAATAGTTTGTCCAGCAATATTGTTAGCTGCCACACCAGTAGGAGCCATTAAAAGAGTTGCATCGCAGCCAAAATATGAATTACTTCTCCTAACCATTTCATTAATTACACAGCTTTTACCAGTTCCAGCTTTTCCCTGAATAGTTGCAAGTCTTCGATTGCAATCATCATAGTCATTTATTTAGATATTCTAAGACAGATAAGATCTTATTTTGTTGGTCGTTGAAAATAACATTGTATGATTCATGAGAAGCATCCTGATTCCCAAATTTTTCTCGATTCCTTTCGATGAAAGAAGTTTTATTCTTTATATCTGGATATTTCTAATAGGCTGCTTCCCAATTATGAAGTAAATGGATATCACGATTACCTAGACCAACACGAGTTGATAGTGCATTAGGCATTACTGCTGCTATAGCCATCCAGTCTCTATCGCCAGAAATATCAAACTCGTTATTATTATACTGATCAATTTCAGTTTCTTCTGTAATTAAAGACATGTGTCATTGTTCGTGAAACTGTCCAAAATTTTGTCAGGTATAAGCCATGAACCATGTTTCATCTGTACTTTTCAAGTCTTCTTCATTACGCCAATGCTTATGTAAAACCAACTTTTGTTTACAATATAATTCAGTATTGACTGCATTGTTATTGTTGTTTACTTTAGGGAAAACTTGTACAATACTTTCTTTTCTGTTTGTGCTAATTGAATTATTTCTACCGTTAGAAATTTTTTTAGGAAAATCGAAGAATGTTATTTCTTCCATGTCTAGTGGTCTACTACTATAAAACTGAATGAATGAATTGTGAATTACTGTCATTTTCACTGTTGGTTCCATTAATTGCAACATAATCTTCTATTGTTATGACAAGTATTCTAAAAGTTCTGGTACATTGATACAATGGAATTCCATAGAGTAAATGACATATTTCGCAAGCCCCGATGTCTATTTCTCCGCTCACTTTTATCATCAAACTTGTATAATATGCTCGACGAGATTCTTCATCCAGAGGTCTCAATTCAACGATTTCTTGAAACATTTCCGTCAAATTTTTCGAAGCAGGTTCTGACTTTGAAGCATATCTGGATACATATTGTAACGTTATATATAATCAACCCAATACCAACATAAAACAAACTGATTATAAAACAATCCAAAGCAAAATAAACAACAAAATGGGAACATTAAAGAAGACACTAGGACGAATAGTGACTAATTTAGGGGAATAAAACAAATTATTATTAACAAATAATGTATTACAGAAGAAATGAAGACACACGACTGAAGACAAGACAACGTTGACCCATATACCCAATAGATCAGACAGTGAGAAGAAGACAGGAACATCCATAACAAGAGATTTATTAAAGATGAAAATAGAATCAGTGCGACTAGGGAAAATAAAATGACTATTAATAAACTAACTTCAATGACTTGACAATATAACCAGAACTCAAAGGTAAAACAATGATGGTAGGGAAAATAAAGGGGAGAGTGAATATAAGAATTGTAAATGTATAAATTAAGAATCTATAAAGGTAACAACTAAATGATGTCCAAAAGACTAGTTCAATATGTAAGGTAGACATAAAATTATAAGAGAAAACTATTAGTCAACAATATTGTTGAGATAGTCACAAAAAAGAAACATGTAACTATAAATAATAAAAACTAGCAATAATACATGTGAAGAATTCAGTACAATATGTAAAAACAAAATCTAAGGTCCTACCATTGTTAGGAATCCAGGTGGGGACACATAACCTAACCTAACCAGCAAGGTTCAATTAGAATTGCCTGAAACAATAACAGGAATGTTCTTAGACTAGAGTATATTATAATATAACCAAACTAGAGACTATAAGGAGCATTCCATTAAAAAAATAATTATATAGAAGGACTTGTGTACATTAGAAGTGTAAAATAACATGCTCAGAGGTACAGCATAATGTTGGTACATTGAACAAATTAAATAACACATAAAATGATAATAAAAGAAAATGGACTAATGTCAGTATGACAACTGAGATATAATACCACTAATGTAAGGCAACTCAATAATTACTGCCATGAATTTAATACTAATGATGTAAATCAAATATAACTTATATGTGAACGCAGATGCATGAAGCAGTAGGTATTTACCAACCAATGTCAGAATACCAGAGCAGACCAAAACACTGCCAAACCTTATCATTACTATAATAAACATTATGCAAACTATATGTAATCAAAAGACGAAGATGTAATGTAGAACACTCAAGGATACTGAATGATAGGCTGATGGAAAGTGTAAATAAATTAAAATAAAAGAATACTAGCTAATACTGTGGTAATCAGAAGTTGTGATGATTAGTTCAGTATAGATAGGTCACAGCAAATATGGTTTAGAAACCAATACTAACATAAAATGAATAAAAACAATTAGCAATGTCATAGACTAGGTGTCTAGCCAAAAGAAATAGAATTATTATGAATAATAATTAGGTAATTATATAAAATACTACTGTGCAATAATTATAAGATGTCACAGAGAACAAAGGTGAACAATAATAATGCATTAAATGTAAGAAATATTATTATAAGAAAAGGATAAAGACATTGTAACAAATATGGAGGTAGGCCTAAACTACCATAGACGATTTTTAACAACTTGCCACCTTAAACTTTAATGAGAAGGGGTAATAATTGATAAGGAAGTGGTAATGCTAAAAGTTTATTAAAATTGAACAGAATAAATAAGATAAAAAGGAAAATAAGATATGTAAATAGATAGTAAAAAATATTACTAAGTTTATTTTGTTAATCATTATCAAAGTTATATGGTGTGGGTAACCGAAATACTCGTATCTAAAAGACAGAAGCAATGGGAGTAACGAAAAGTTGATTGAGTACTTATAAGTGAACATTTTGAATTACAAGGAATTAATTATTTACAATTCCTTGGGCTTACATAAGTGAACCGAGTTTTGATAATCTCAAACCCAGAGAGATGACGCCAAGAACACGTCTATTTTGCCGAATAATACCGAAAGTACACAGAAATTGCAAAAACTGACCAATCAGGGGTCATTATTGAGCATTAGGAACCAGATTTTGACACAGGTGAGTACACAGTTCATCTCGAGACATCGACGAGGGATCCACGCAGGTCACCGAAGACAACAATGCAGAATTGATAGCCGACAGCTGATCAAAATCGTCTTAACCTCGAATAGCGAAATTGAGGTTAGGTCGAATGTAAACAAAGTGAAAGTATTTTTATATCAGTGTTCTAATTCGGAGTACGTGCGCATAGGTAGTGAAATAATAATAATTATTAAATATTATTTAATTAAATAAAGAATTTTAATAGTGATACTACCAGAAACGACATCGAACGCAAGTATAAGTGACGATTACTAAATATTCAAATAGTAATAAAATTTTCAATGACGATATTAGCGAAACTGATTAACCATATTATATCAATTTAAATCCAACAAAGCTTGGAACAATATTTAAATTAACAATTCAAATAATTATTATTGAAGAAATTAAGAAACAAAGACAAATGACTTTATGTATTTAATTGATTAAAATGTTTTATTAAATGGTAGTTATTGTAAGAGAAGAGATTTGGTCATATGCACAATTAATAAGTTTTAAGTGTAACAAGAGCTATTAAGGGAATTTAAAAAAGAAAAAAAAGGTGAATTAGTTTTAACCAAACCTTATTTTTAGAATTAACTTGATGAACATACCGAGATAGGATGTATCAACTAATTCATGATAAACTTTAAAAACTTTGATTTATCATATAATCATTATGTATTGTGTTTAACTTTAAGATTGTTCCAAAATATTTAATAATGTTCAACCTTATTAGCGAGGAATATCCAAATACCTGCATTTTTTGTGTTATCCAATTTGATGAAGCAGATAATGAATCTTTTCACTAAAATGAATTCCTAACCGTATTGTACGGATATCTGAATGTTGTTAAAGAGGTATTAATAATTTAAAGTTGATTGATTAATGTTCCAATGAAACTAGCTTTAACCTCAAAGATCGACAAAAGTCACATGTTTGTTTTTTATGTTATTCATTAAGAAATTTTAATAATTTTATCACTCTCCCACTACTAAATAATGATAGTAGTACATTGCTTTATGTTTTTTGTATCTTGCAGTCTCAAAGAACCTACTTTATTTATAAAATAATTAAACCAAACATTAACGTCCCATGTGGCGAAGACTAAAATGTCAGTATGGTAAACCCTGAAATATTATAATTTTAAAGAGTCTATCAGTAACCTTGAACCAAAAGAATGATAAATAATGTAGCGTGACAGATGTATGCATAATATTGAATGGCAATTGATCATTAGAATAATGAAGTTATAATGTTTAAATTTGGAAGAAAGCATTAAGTTTAATATAAATTAATTAATTCATAGCAACTGTGGAAAGAAATCATTATTATAAAGAAAATACAAGTTAAAATAAAAGGAGTTACTAGTAATGAGTCATCCAAGACCAGTCTCATAACCAAAGGTTTTCAAGGTATAACCCAGGAAGGTAAAATAGTAAATAACAAAGCAGTACTGAATATGACCAAACCCACAACGAGGGAGAATAAATAGAATAGAAACCCTAAAATAAGCCAAGACCAAACAATACAGGTTGTGTATTTCTGAATTAAAGAAGAAGATGGAGAAGATCCCAAGAAACCTGATGGCATCAAGAAGATGGAGAAGATACCCGTCCCAGAAGGCAGGAGAAAAGAAGACTGAAGAAAGAAGAAGAGGGCAGCATCCTGAAGAAGATGTCATGCTCTTATAAAAGACACCCAAATCCCTATATCCCCAAAATAAATATTTAAAAATAAAAGTATAACGAATTGAAAACCACATGTATACAAATTTAAGAGAGAGAAGTGTATAAAGTAAAAGTTACCTGTGAACTAAGATGAAACAATAATATAGTACCCATGGAAAAAACGCTAACCAATTTATTATGTTAATAAGACTATACGACCATTTAGCATTAACATAATATATAAGTGCAAAGTGAACCAGTGATAGTTTTGGGTATTATAAAAAATGAACCTTGTGTTTCATTCTTGGCAATCACAAACATTGGATGCAATGAAATATGCATTTTTCAATGACTTAAAACGTGTACTGTGACAATATGTTGTTCATAAGTCATGAATCTGTTTAAAATAACATTTTGTTTTACATGAAAAAAGAAAAACAGATTTCATAGTGCTTTTTGAACGGTTCATACTATTTATTTGTTAATGACAGGGTGCAATTACCCAAAGACAATGTATAAAAGACTGTATAAAAACTGTAGAATCCTACTTATAATAATAGTTAGAAATAAGAATATAAATATAAGGTTTTTATGTATATAGTACAAGAATGTTTAAAAATGTTTTAGATATAAGGCCATTTGTTTGGGTCTGATACAACTAACATCAGAACTATAAAAATAGTTACCACTTGTAAATAGTAGAGAGTAATTAAGATGTTAGTTAGTACAAAACCTTTGTTGTAAACCATATTTCCATGTTGGAAATGGGAATTTTGTTGCAAAATGTCTGATTTGAAGACAACCATTTATTTAAAAAAAATATTCTTTATTCTGTTTAACTATTATTTGTATTGTAACCAATACTAATTGTTTTTGTGTAATTTGAAAACATGTTTAATTTATAATACTATATGTTAAAGTCAGAGAGGGTATCACACATCATATATTGTTTGTAAAATATTTTGTAAGAAAAATTGTTAAAAAATCATAGGCCAAAAGAATGGAAACCAAACTTCATCAAAACAGAGAAATTAATCATTTAAATGCGAATAAACAAAAGGGGTTTAGACAAAATAAGCTTGAGATCAAGCCATATAATTGCACATACCATTCAGAAAGATTTTAATAAATTATATTCAGAATTATAAATAAAAATGTAAATGACTAAACTCAGAAATTTGGACATGGGAGTAATATATTCCTGAATAATGTTTCAGGATACAACTAATTCAATTAACTACCAGAAAATAAGGGAATATGAACCTTTTAATACAATATAGGATTATTAATATTAAATATAACTGATAAAATGGCTGAATTTACATTATAACAGGAAGTAAATTTTGGAAATGTTTTGACTTATCAGAGTATACCAAACTGAAAGTAAAATTACTATTTTTTGGACAGAAAACACTATAAAATGGCATTATTTAATCTGAAAATAAGCTGAATGAACTGAAAGATTAATTTAAATCACATCTAGTGAATAAAATTGACAAATAACCAAAGTTTAGGCATTCATATAGTGAAAATGTAAAAGTGCACACAGGATGTGAAAAATATTTGAACAATGTTAAGGATAATATTATATGGGCTAAGAGTTTAATTGAAACTAAAGGAAACAGTTAGTTGATTATTGGTATTTGAACGGATAACATAAACGAGAGTTTTGTGACGATCTAACCTATCTTACAAAGGTGAAGTTTAGTGGCGAACAGTACGTTACTGTAAAGTCGGGAGTGAATTATAAAATCTTTCCAGAACCTATACATTGTGACAAAAACGATCAAGAAACACTAATTAACACTAAACAATACATTTCTACTCTGAAAAACACCACAAAACACCAGAAAACTGTATAACACATTAACCAAATTAGTGTCGGAATTGGGAAAAGTGTTTTGACTTATAATTACACAGACATACTAAATACAACCCAGAATCACTACACCAGTCACTACACAACATTTAACAAGAGATTTGCAGAGACAAGAACAGGAATTTTGCCAGAAAATACATTATTTGGAACACTGCAGGAACGAGCAACATTTTGATCAACTTGACGGCGGCCATTTGCTTTGACGATTCCAGTGCCTTCTTCTTAGTACAACTCAGCTGTTTGGTGAAAACAATTATTATATTTACAAATTATTATTCAATGTCTGTGTTTATTAATAACTATTAATTTGATTGTAACGTTATACTTTTTAAATATTAGCCCGATTTCTCTGACTTTGGTAATAACTGGCTGTTTAAAGAACCCTATATAATTTTTATATCATATACTTGTAACTTTTTTCGATATCCTGAGAATCGATACCAATCGATAAGAGTCAATATTGCTATTACTTAATAAAAAACATTAATACTTTTCAATACTTAATAGTTCTTTATTTCTTCAATAATACTAATTACCAATAATATAATTCTAATTGATAATCTACAAGGACTTTACCACCTGTAAGTGAAGATAACCTAAAAAATAAAAAGGTAAACAAGTATCGATTGGTTTACAGTCTTATGAGTGGTGATAGATTATTTAAATTATACTAAAACTTTAATAAAAATTTTCAGAAGAGCATTACACTGTTTAAAACTTCACAGCCCTATATTAATTAATTGATCCTAATTAATTAATTAATAAAATTAAAAAAAATTTTTTTTATTATTTTTTTTTTATATAAACATAATTTTTTTTAAATTTCCTTCAAAACAATAATTTTTGTTTTGAAACTTTCTGTGAAGCTGAACATATATATATTTCTTCATCAACTTTACGCTACTCGACCAGTCTTGCTACCATTGGGACTCGACCAGCTGGGAAACTTAAGGAAGTGTTTCAGGCCAGTAAGACGTCGAGAGCCACACCAAATACACACCAATTAAACACCTTACAACTTACAGATTCACACATCAATCTTATTTATTTTATTACAAATTGGCTAGTCCAAACAGAGTGGGGCTCGATTACATCAGAATCCATACTTCTTACTACAACATCTTTTGATTTATTTGTTACAAATTGGCGCACAACTTTAGGGGCTTTAATTAGCGATTGGAAGGCCAATACATTCTGCCCAATTACTAGTTGGAGCTAGGCAACAGCTACAAAGTCAGAGAAAGATAATAACAAGGGAACAACAACAAGCAATATGACAGAACTAACACAAAAAGAAGATACGAGCACGGAGAGGATAATGGAAATATTCTCGGAATTTATAGAGGATCAAAAATCGATGATGATGGAAAGGCTCCTTCATGAGATGAGTGAATGGATCAAGGAAAAGAGAGAGGACAGATTAAAAAGAGAAGAAGAGGAGAGCAACCAATCCTTGAAAAAAGAATTGGGTGACCAACTGGACAATATCAATAAGAAGCCGGAAGAGGACATCAAGGAAAAGAGAGAGGACGGATTAAAAAGCAAAGAATTAAGAAAGGAGAAGACCGAAGGAATAAAAAATGAGAGCAAACCAGAAACAGAAGAAATACCAAACGAGAAAAGGGTACAACTAATCGCGGCATCATTGAACGGACAAATGAAACGATGGAGAAAAGAAATAAGAAGGGAGCGTAAACAGATTAAGAAAGAGGAGTCAAAACCAAGAAGACAACAAAGAAGGGAAGAGCTACAGGAAAAAATAAAACGAAAGACAGAAGCACTAAAGGAGTTCACGAGAAAGTGGAGAGAAGTAAGAATAAGTACTCTAAAACCGATGATAGAGAATAACAATAAAAGGGTGGAAATTATCATCAAGAATAATAAACTGTGGGAGGAAGAATTAATAAGAGATAACAAAAGAGAGTTGGAAGAAATGCCAAATGATAAAACGCAGGAACTAGTAATGGTAGTACCTGAAATTAAAACTAACCGAAACCAGGAAGATATTAAACCAAGGAAAAGGAGAATGTATATAAGAAATGTAATAAAAACGAAGGAAGAGTTGGAGATGTTGAACCATGGGTTAATTGATGGCAATAATATCCCAATTACCTATGACAAAGACATCATGAATTCTATGAATTATAGAAGGAGAATCGAAGTAATTTCAGAAATAATTTACCACAAGACAGTAGTTTATCACTGGGAAAGGACCAGAGGTAAACAGAATACCACAGGTGGAACAGACCAGTTTCAACGCAGAACCGGACGGTGGATTTCAGAAAGATGGAAATGTGATATCGTACCAGACTGTAATGACGGCACAGGTGAATCACCAGAATGTATTCCATTAGCGTGCCATCTAGAACAGTTCCAGGGTACGGTTAGACTAAAATATATTCCTTCAGAGTGGATATATGATGGTAAACCAGCTTATGGTGTTTCAGATAAACAAATAATAAGTGATAACCCAGATGAAGATCCTCACATATATTTGTCAGGTAACACAAAACATGGACCAGAGAGGTATTGGTGTATACAATACGATGATAGAGGGAACCAGCCCAGTAATTACAACGGCCCTAACAACCTGCCGCATAATAACCAGTTTATCGGTAATTTTAACGGCGTTAGGAATAACAACCCCTATCCATACAATAGAAACAATTTATACCAACATAATAATATCCCATACAGTCAGAGAAATCCATATCCCAACAATAAAGATGACAGACCTTACCAACCTAACCGAAAATACTATCATGATAAATTTAGTAATAAAAATAATAACAGTAATAATAACCGAGTGTCGCGCCCTAGGGTAAATTTTATAAGAGCAACTGAGATGATGGACCCTGGTTGACACAAATACCACACGACATCAAGAAAAGGGACGGATCATGATAACCGACTACGGCGAAAAACAATGTTGAAGGAGACGAAATAAATATCATTGAAAGGAAATGATACGAAGAATAAACATAGAAACAAAACTGAGTTTTATGAGTGAAGACTATGTAAGAAAATGAACATGACCAATAAAAATATGAGCAATGCAGTGACATACAGAAAATCGTCCATCTTCCTGGGTATATAAAAGAAAAGAAAATTTATAAGAAAAGAAAAAGTGAAGATCAACTTATTAAAGTATAAATAATGGGCCAGTGTAGAGTACAATATAACCCCATATGTTGTGGTAAATGATAAGCATAACAATACATATGAGTTGAAGGAAATCGTTTCAGGAAAAATCAAAGGAGTGTACAATCAAGCTTCTATGAAGAAATATTATGAAGAATGACTTGTGAGTTTTAGAAGTTAGAATTTTTATATATTTTATAAAAATTCGAAAATAATGTAAGTACATCTTACAACCTAATATTTTGAGAAGAACATTTTGGAAGAAAGAGAAAGAAAAAGAATTTTTTATATATATTAAAAAATTCAAAAATAATGTAAGTACATCTTACAACCTAATATTTTGAAAAGAACATTCTGGAGAATTATAAGAAGAAGGAATTTAGAATTTATATATTAAAAAATTCAAAAATAATGTAAGTACATCTTACAACCTAATATTTTGAGAAGAACATTTTGGAGAATTATAAAAAGAAGGAATTTAGAATTTTTATTTTAAAAATTCGAAAATAATGTAAGTACATCTTACAACCTAATATTTAGAGAAAAACATTTTGGAGAATTATAAGAAGAAGGAATTTAGAATTTATAATTTTTAGAAATTCAAAAATAATGTAAGTACATCTTACAACCTAATATTTTGAGAAGAACATTCTGGAGAATTAAAAGAAGAAGAATTTTTTAATTTAATAATTTGAAAAAATTCAAAAATATGTAAGAACAACTTACAACCTAATAATTTTGGAACAAACTTTATGGAAGAAAGAAAAAGAAAGACTTTTGAATTGAAATATAATTATAAAAATTTAAAATTGAGTAAGTACTTCTTACTACAACCTGATAATTTAGAACAAAACTTTATGGAAGAAAGAGAAAGAGAGAGAATTTTGAACTTAATATTAAAAATTTAAAATTAAGCAAGCACAGCTTACTACCACTGAATTATGAGAAAAACATTTTGGAAGAATTAAAAAGAAAGGAATTTTGAAGTTAATGTACAAAAAAATTTGAAAATGAAGTAAGACCAACTTACTATAACTAAGTTTATGAGAAAACTTTATGGTAAATAATTAAGAAGAATTTGAATTTGGAGGAATACCGAAACATTCAGAAAAAAAAAATAGTAAGATAACAGTACTATAAACAATTCTGAATGAAACAATTCTGGGAATAAATGAATTAAACAGAATTTGAATGTTGATAGAACGTCAGTACTTTGAAACAAGATAAGATCAACATATTACAAGGATGTATGAGAAATATTTTTCAATTAAATAAAAAGAATAGTTTGAATTTTACATTAAAACTAACCAAGTTCCAAAAAATAATTATGTGTCAATTATAATTGAATTGAGAAGAAAATAAAGGGATTAATTCAGGAAAGTGAATTAACGTGAATCCAGAATAAATGCTAGATATTCACAATAGCATTTGAAGGAGTAGAGAAGAATAACAAAAAAGAGTGTAATATGCAAGAAAAGAAAAAATTTGGAAGCAAAGAGACTAATTACCTATGAAACGATAATGAAAACAGTTAATTAAGAGCAAAGAAGAACAACTCATACCAAACAGATGGAGAAGATGATTTTGAACCAATGATAATAATAACACCTATATGAAATGCAAAGAGAAGAAATACCACATGAAATATGATATAAATGAATTAATGTTAATGAATGCGAAGGCGGATTAATAACTTTCTAAGAGAAAGGAAAGAACCAAAATGTTTAAATAAAATGATCAATAACAACCTGTATATCTAATGTAAAGATACAATGTTAAAAAATTAAATACAATATATTAAGACCATTCAAATAATGAATAAGAAAGACTATATATAAAGACCATACTAATACTATGAGTAACCAGAAGAAAGTATAAAGAGAATTCAGATGAAGAAGAAAGAGAGTTACACTGTAAACAGTAACCAGAATTATTAAATGAAAGGTTTTCAACCATAATTAAAATAAATATATCAGACAAGTTAAGAGTTTTGAAAAAATATATATATAATGAGTATAATAATGATTATGAAGATTTATTAAGATAGAAAATGTGAGATAATCTGAGAGACTACGAAGTGGAGAATCCAAAGATATTTTTATTAGTCGAAAATGAGACTACTTTTTATTTATTTATTCGATGACTGACTGAAGATAATTCCAGCAGCATTATGTTTTTTTGAGCAGGGATGGATATGCCTCTGTACTCAATTTATAGAAGTGGTGTATGGCCAGCAGAGAAGTAGCGTACAGTGCCCCTCTGATCTGGCCCAGCCCACGTGATAGGGAATGTTAGGGAATTAATATCCCAAGGATACAACACGAAGTTGATATAGAAAGAAAATGTATTACAATTATAATATATCTCAGAAGACACTAACTATCCGAAAAGGATCAGTAGTAAGACAAGTAACCATATATATAAAATCAATAAAACTCTAATATAAAAAAGTCGATATAAAAATGGAGAAGAAAATGAATTATAAGAAATGATGAAATTATCATAAGAAATTATTTCATCCATAAACATGTCTGAAATAATTACTTCTGGAGGGGAGCAATCTGTAGCGTGACAGATGTATGCATAATATTGAATGGCAATTGATCATTAGAATAATGAAGTTATAATGTTTAAATTTGGAAGAAAGCATTAAGTTTAATATAAATTAATTAATTCATAGCAACTGTGGAAAGAAATCATTATTATAAAGAAAATACAAGTTAAAATAAAAGGAGTTACTAGTGATGAGTCATCCAAGACCAGTCTCATAACCAAAGGTTTTCAAGGTATAACCCAGGAAGGTAAAATAGTAAATAACAAAGCAGTACTGAATATGACCAAACCCACAACGAGGGAGAATAAATAGAATAGAAACCCTAAAATAAGCCAAGACCAAACAATACAGGTTGTGTATTTCTGAATTAAAGAAGAAGATGGAGAAGATCCCAAGAAACCTGATGGCATCAAGAAGAAGATGGAGAAGATACCCGTCCCAGAAGGCAGGAGAAAAGAAGACTGAAGAAAGAAGAAGAGGGCAGCATCCTGAAGAAGATGTCATGCTCTTATAAAAGACACCCAAATCCCTATATCCCCAAAATAAATATTTAAAAATAAAAGTATAACGAATTGAAAACCACATGTATACAAATTTAAGAGAGAGAAGTGTATAAAGTAAAAGTTACCTGTGAACTAAGATGAAACAATAATATAGTACCCATGGAACAAATCTCCATTGAAAAAACGCTAACCAATTTATTATGTTAATAAGACTATACGACCATTTAGCATTAACATAATATATAAGTGCAAAGTGAACCAGTGATAGTTTTGGGTATTATAAAAAATGAACCTTGTGTTTCATTCTTGGCAATCACAAACATTGGATGCAATGAAATATGCATTTTTCAATGACTTAAAACGTGTACTGTGACAATATGTTGTTCATAAGTCATGAATCTGTTTAAAATAACATTTTGTTTTACATGAAAAAAGAAAAACAGATTTCATAGTGCTTTTTGAACGGTTCATACTATTTATTTGTTAATGACAGGGTGCAATTACCCAAAGACAATGTATAAAAGACTGTATAAAAACTGTAGAATCCTACTTATAATAATAGTTAGAAATAAGAATATAAATATAAGGTTTTTATGTATATAGTACAAGAATGTTTAAAAATGTTTTAGATATAAGGCCATTTGTTTGGGTCTGATACAACTAACATCAGAACTATAAAAATAGTTACCACTTGTAAATAGTAGAGTAATTAAGATGTTAGTTAGTACAAAACCTTTGTTGTAAACCATATTTCCATGTTGGAAATGGGAATTTTGTTGCAAAATGTCTGATTTGAAGACAACCATTTATTTAAAAAAAATATTCTTTATTCTGTTTAACTATTATTTGTATTGTAACCAATACTAATTGTTTTTGTGTAATTTGAAAACATGTTTAATTTATAATACTATATGTAAAAGTCAGAGAGGGTATCACACATCATATATTGTTTGTAAAATATTTTGTAAGAAAAATTGTTAAAAAATCATAGGCCAAAAGAATGGAAACCAAACTTCATCAAAACAGAGAAATTAATCATTTAAATGCGAATAAACAAAAGGGGTTTAGACAAAATAAGCTTGAGATCAAGCCATATAATTGCACATACCATTCAGAAAGATTTTAATAAATTATATTCAGAATTATAAATAAAAATGTAAATGACTAAACTCAGAAATTTGGACATGGGAGTAATATATTCCTGAATAATGTTTCAGGATACAACTAATTCAATTAACTACCAGAAAATAAGGGAATATGAACCTTTTAATACAATATAGGATTATTAATATTAAATATAACTGATAAAATGGCTGAATTTACATTATAACAGGAAGTAAATTTTGGAAATGTTTTGACTTATCAGAGTATACCAAACTGAAAGTAAAATTACTATTTTTTGGACAGAAAACACTATAAAATGGCATTATTTAATCTGAAAATAAGCTGAATGAACTGAAAGATTAATTTAAATCACATCTAGTGAATAAAATTGACAAATAACCAAAGTTTAGGCATTCATATAGTGAAAATGTAAAAGTGCACACAGGATGTGAAAAATATTTGAACAATGTTAAGGATAATATTACCTGGGCTAAGAGTTTAATTGAAACTAAAGGAAACAGTTAGTTGGTTATTGGTATTTGAACGGATAACATAAACGAGAGTTTTGTGACGATCTAACCTATCTTACAAAGGTGAAGTTTAGTGGCGAACAGTACGTTACTGTAAAGTCGGGAGTGAATTATAAAATCTTTCCAGAACCTATACATTGTGACAAAAACGATCAAGAAACACTAATTAACACTAAACAATACATTTCTACTCTGAAAAACACCACAAAACACCAGAAAACTGTATAACACATTAACCAAATTAGTGTCGGAATTGGGAAAAGTGTTTTGACTTATAATTACACAGACATACTAAATACAACCCAGAATCACTACACCAGTCACTACACAACATTTAACAAGAGATTTGCAGAGACAAGAACAGGAATTTTGCCAGAAAATACATTATTTGGAACACTGCAGGAACGAGCAACATTTTGATCAACTTGACGGCGGCCATTTGCTTTGACGATTCCAGTGCCTTCTTCTTAGTACAACTCAGCTGTTTGGTGAAAACAATTATTATATTTACAAATTATTATTCAATGTCTGTGTTTATTAATAACTATTAATTTGATTGTAACGTTATACTTTTTAAATATTAGCCCGATTTCTCTGACTTTGGTAATAACTGGCTGTTTAAAGAACCCTATATAATTTTTATATCATATACTTGTAACTTTTTTCGATATCCTGAGAATCGATACTAATCGATAAGAGTCAATATTGCTATTACTTAATAAAAAACATAATACTTTTCAATACTTAATAGTTCTTTATTTCTTCAATAATACTAATTACCAATAATATAATTCTAATTGATAATCTACAAGGACTTTACCACCTGTAAGTGAAGATAACCTAAAAAATAAAAAGGTAAACAAGTATCGATTGGTTTACAGACAGTCTTATGAGTGGTGATAGATTATTTAAATTATACTAAAACTTTAATAAAAATTTTCAGAAGAGCATTACACTGTTTAAAACTTCACAGCCCTATATTAATTAATTGATCCTAATTAATTAATTAATAAAATTAAAAAATTTTTTTTAATATTTTTTTTTTATATAAACATAATTTTTTTTAAATTTCCTTCAAAACAATAATTTTTGTTTTGAAACTTTCTGTGAAGCTGAACATATATATATTTCTTCATCAACTTTACGCTACTCGACCAGTCTTGCTACCATTGGGACTCGACCAGCTGGGAAACTTAAGGAAGTGTTTCAGGCCAGTAAGACGTCGAGAGCCACACCAAATACGCACCAATTAAACATATTACATTGGACTTGATTACATCGGAGTCACATACTCCACGATAGCTCAATATCATCAACACACATCATTAATAATTAATAATATTATTCTATTACAATAATATTATTGTAATTTAACCACAATTCAAAAATAAGTTCGGAGAATAAACATAATTTTTACCCCATCCAAGAGTTTTGACAAATTATTTCGTTAGACTAAGACGTTACAGCTTAGGTGGACAGCATCAACGGTTGGCAGCATTGGTGGCGGTAACAAGTGGGTTTAAATAATTTTAAACATTCTGACCATCAATGTAAATCGGCTTTGCTATTAGAGCATCACTACAAGTAAGTACCTGTATAACCGAGCACTTCTAATTTCAGTGATGAGTAACATACATAGTTTCGTCTTATCAACGAGAGAACGTCGAGAATCAACTACGAACTCATTGAACCCGAACATAAAATAAACTAAGTATTTTATTTAAACAATTATTAAACCAACGATCACAAGCTTCAAGATTTTTAAAATATTCAAAAGCATTAATAATAATAAAACTTTAAACAGAGGCATAAGTGGTTCGTAACAATACAAGCATATGCTGAAATGTGCATGTATTAAATAAAATAAATATTTAGATTAATTTTAATAATATGTAATAGATAAGCAGGTGTGAAGTTGAAAGCTGAGTTAGACGCAGGAATGAACATGCATGATCACGCTATTATTGTGTGACGATTTAAATTGTAAAAAAATAAAAAAATTTAATAACAGAAATCGAAGAATGTGATGTTAGTTAAAAAACATTAAATCGCACTATTAAACCAATTACCCCTGGACTAACTCATGGTAGTGATGAGACTTAAATAAGAAAATTTAACTAGTATTAATTAATTAAAATTGTGGAAGCAAAAGTTAAAGAAAGAATAAAACTGTTAACCCTTTATTAAACTTATCATGCTATGACCTGTGAATTCCGGATTCAACTTGTAGGCCTATACCGAGCCGGCATTAAATAAGAAATACGTGTAAACCATAATATAAAGAATTAATAATTTAAAGTCACTAGTAATAGGTGTAATAATTTCAGTATACGAGGAAAATCTCGATTGTTTGTTTTGTCTAACTGTAAGACTGTAGTATTAAATAAAAGATGGAACTATGTTATGGCGGAGTATTCGCTCCGCGTCGTTGCGACTTTCCTGTTGTAACAACTAGGGATTAACGATACGGCTTTCTAACTGTAAACAGCTCCACGCTGGGGCTCTACACAAAATGTTATTTTGTGTGCATTTTAATTTAAGTGTTAACTTCCACTAAAAGTGTGGACAGCTAGACATAAGTAACGAAAATGTAGTGAGTAAATTTTTGTGAAACAAACATGTAAGAAAAAGGAAAAAACGTGTATAAGAGGTGACATCTCCTGTAATTTAAATATCCAGTCAAATATTGTTCAAGTTAAAAGAAATTCCAACATAATGTACAAACAATACGTAAACTCCAACACGACGATGCAATTAAACAGGTGATGTGAATAACAGTGAAAAGTGACGACTTCGAACTATACTGCCTTTACTCTATCGCCGAGAATCCTGACGACTTCACGTTAGCTGGCACCATCACATCCATTTCATCGTTACTGGACAGACTACCCTTAGGACAATCCTCGACTACAACAGTACTGAAGAATCACTCGCCAAGACACGGACAGTTAACCATAATATAAGAGGTGACGCGGGAGCTCGTCTTCCGTGAGTTATACATATTTTAAAATATAAGTAATTAAAGATGAAAAGACTTTCAAAAGACAATCAATAAGCTCTAAGATCTAAACTGGTGTAACCACCAATTCTTGTAATCATACGTTGTAACTTAACTTTCGTTATGTAACTTCAAAAGTTGCTCAACTAAATAAAACCATTCTTCAAATGGTACTTAAGGAATAATGTAATCATATAATCAAGTATGGTAAATTTGAAAATTCTTAACAAGAAAAAGAAAGACTCGGATCCGAGGTAAAATCATTATCTAAATGATCACTTTATTTTAGATAGAAAAACCCCTTACAATCTCAGAGTAAATAATATCTTTATTTGTAATGTGTTACGTATACTATGTGAATAAAAGGGATGTCATCTTTGTTACATACTAAAGTGAGTGCATAAATCACTTAAACCCCTCCCCTTGTTTCCTATAGTTAGAATAATTATAATTTTGTTAGTCTTGTGTTTTGAGTTTCAGTTTGTTACAACGTAGGCAGCCTGTATAATTGGCTAGCGTCAATTATCACGGGTTCCCTGGATTATGACGTAGCCGACACGTCATAATTGCTGAGAGAGTGTACAGCAGTAAATAGTGTGTATGTGTGAAGCCTGTTCAAGCCTGCAAGTTTGCAAGCTCACCCCAAATAGATACTAAATTATAGTTTTATTTAATTATAAGCAAACCGTAAATGTTAGAAAGATTGCAAAGACTTCTAAATATGCATAAAAATCAGACACATGTGCAGTGCGAATTTGGTGTGATTATGACGTTCAGTGCGAATTCTGTGCGATTTTAAGAGCATAGTGATTAAATTAATGATGCCATCACTATGACAATTACGTATAATATGTGTAATTAAATCAGACAATGTTAGATCACTTTGAAATCCGCATTAGACATTGCAATTGGCAAAAATGTGCGAATATGTGAAATTGGACGGGAGTGGGGGAACTGACGCCACTGACCTGCAGGCCTGAGCCGACAGGTGTGGTTTTTTTGGTGAATATAAATACGAGCCCAGGAGAGCCAAATTTACTCTTCAATCAGTTTTCAGTTGCAGCGGTAAGCTCTGTCCGTCAGCGACGCGAATTTCAATTACTTTCAATCAGTCTTCAGACATAGCTGGACGCTATGTCCAGTATCGACGAGATTTTTGTTTATAAACTGTAAAGTCTAATGGACAATACGTTAATTCAAGTAATCAAAAACAGTAACTATTAGTTTGGTTATTTTTAACTACAATTATCGGACGTCTACAACCACAAACGTCAACACCCTAGACAAATGGCGAGATCACATCGAGCAGAGGAACGATATGCAGAGCAATAGAGACGGTTACTAGAACAACAGCAGCCGATGCAGAGCAACATATCATTTCATTCTACAGCCAGCAGATGGAACCATGAAGGACGAGTGACTGTAGGACGACCAGTGGAACCGGTAAACGCAAGAGGAAATCCAGTAGGAGAGGACCGACAGATCACCGGAGGACATGGGTACAATCTGCAGAATTGAGGTGACAAATAACCAATTTATAATTATGAAAAAATAAAGACATTGAAAAGACATTTTTAAAACTTGAAAAATAAAGAAAATTTATGTCATAGAGATAAGAGAATGTAATTTAACTGTAGTAAGAATTTTCTTTAATGATGACCAATTAATTTAAAGATAACTTCAATCATTGCTTGGATGATTAACAATCGATTTAATAATTTTAAATGTTCATTTAAAGTGTGTAAAGTAATCAGCGTGTAATATCACACGAAATGTATAAAGTAAAGTAATTAGAAATATAGAAGAAGACTAACGATTCGATTAGTACATTTAAAATTTTATAAAGCATTAAAATGTATGCCAAGCATAGAATAATAATGTAAATAAGAACAAACTTATAAAGCACACAGTCAGACTGAGCAGTCGAGAATTTATAGTGTAACAAAGATATGTTTAACATATTGAATTTTGCTGATATAAGAGTTATTTTATGATGAATGTACGGCAACAAAGAAACATTGAAACAATTGATAATGAATATTTTATGGCGAAGTAAATATTATTATTATTTTTTTACTTATAATTTCGTTTGAATAAAGTAATGAAAACATGTTACGATTTATAAAAGGACTACTCTTATTATGATTACAACCCAAACTCTATTTACAATTAACACGTTATAAAAAAAAAATGTGTATGAGTTATACCACTACAAAAATTAGATTACATTTAATTAACACATTGAATTGTTGTATAATTTTGTCTCCCAAAAGCGTGGGGCTACACAAAGTAAATTAATTTAAATTTGTATACACAAAATGTGTCGTTGTATAGTGTTGGTCGCCCAAGAACGTGGGGCCACATAAATTACATTATATAAAATTTATGTTATTGTACTGTTGTATAATTTTGGTGTCCCAAGAACGTGGGGCTCCTCAAACACAAATAGATTTGTATTTGGAACCTGAATACACAAAAATTGTATTGTTATAATTCAACCACCTGGTATAAGGAGGTGACTATAGTAAAATCAGTATTTGCTCTCCATGTTTGTGCGATGACAGGATTATACTGATTCAGGAGTTCATCATTCCTTATTGGTGTATATATCCAAATACCTTTCTCATTTTTCTCTAGAAGAGATTGCTCTTATAATTCTTTAGGATATTTGAACCTCCAAGTATATTCTTTGCCATTCCACTTAAGACAATATCCTTTGGTACATCTGGTATGTCTTTGGAATCGATTCAATAGTTCTGAAAGAGAACGATCGTTGTCGATAACAACATCAGTTGATCTAATCCTTGAAGGATGTATAGTTGCCGGAGGAGTGAATGGCAAAGGATTGGATGCATTAACCAAATGGTCATAATAGGCCTACATCTTGGCACTCAAAATGTCTTCCTCAGATGCATTATCAAAAGTTCTTGGATCAGGAGCACCAGAGATCCAAAGAAGACTGTGTGCATGACATGAAACACGATGCTGGAATTCGAAACGAAACCAATAATCTGAAACTGAGAATACCTTACAGACGACATTTATTATTAATAAAGTTGCACGAAAAATAATCTTCAACAATTGAGGGATTTTCATTTATAAGTTTTTGCCTTTGCTGAGCGATTCTAGATTCATCTAACGTTTCCTCTTGCACGAAATTACAACCCATGAGTCGTGCCAGATCAGGCCACCAAAGATTATCACCCTGCTCAATCATTGATTCAAGTTCTCCTCTTCGTTGAAACCAGTAAGATTTTGATCCTCTTATTTTTCCACGCCAATAATATAAACTTCTTATTATTTAAGAATTACTCGACAGCGTGTTTCTCAGTTACTGTACTGTTCCATTGAAATCCAAATTTCTAGCAAATATTGTCCCTCGTTGAATAGCTTGATGACGCTGAACAGTGTTCAATGCAAAAAATCTGAACCTAGAATCTTGTGCAAAACGTCAGTCTTTATATTATATCAAAAATTAAAAATATTCAAGTGCTGTAAGTTTCATACTACTTGCTCGAGTATTATCGTTTAGTTCAGCAGATCCGTAAGGTAGTAAAGCGGGAAATGCCATGCTTACATATCCTTCGCACGAGAATTCATTTATGATAGTGCCTTGTGGCCATGGAATTACATTATTCACTGCAGATTGGAGTCGATCAACTTCTGTGATTATAATATTCTCCGGGATCTTACTTTCATAAATTTCTTCAGAAACGTTCTCTTCATCTGTATTCACCTCAGGTAAATCAACAGTGGGTATCATTCCATAAATACTACCATTTAATGGAAGTTGAGATATTTGTTCCATATCAATGATGATGTCACTATAAAATGGATTATTCATTTTCAAAAAACTGAGTGCTTCTCAAATTTTGTTACGTCTCACATGAAAACTACAGTGCTCAGTGAAGCGGGTGTAGGGGGCAAGGAACTAACAATCTCCGTTATATTTTGACCAATATTTATAATATTTCTCTTATAAGCATATTGACCGGGAAAGCCTCTCGATTTCACCCTATACACACGCATCACTGGTTGTACTCTTGCTATCAAGAGTTGTTCTACATAAGTGAGATCCATCAGTTCTATAGGTACATCTTTAGGATCCATACGATTAACTGCAGTAAACTTATTTGGGTTTCGCTTACACTGCGGACACATCAATACATGTTTGCATCAACGCTCGAGAACAATTTACACATTCATAGAATTCTAGAGATCGTAAATTATCTTCAAGTTCATTCTAAAGATTCCTATATCCTGTGTTGTTTTGTTCATATAACACATGATTCATGTTATGTTTTGCAGGGCCTTCAACAGTTGCTGCAGCAATATTTTGTCGCTGTCTCATCTGTCTTTGATTTGTAGTTAAACGACCAATATTTGGACCTCTTCTCCGTCGAGGCATACTATAAATACTACGTATATATAAATTGATGAAGAAGATTGTATAGAATATGCGTATAACAGAAAAAAGTACCGGTACTTAAAAAAGTACAAAATTGAATAAAAAATATAAGAATAATTTTTCAGTGAAGGGTTAATGAGGATCGGTCAAAAATAACACAAATTTTAACTTATTTGTGTCCACGTTTCGACAATGTTTATTGTCATCATCAGGACCTGTGTATGAATTCAAAAGAAATGTCAAACACAGCAGAACAATTATTTGGGTGAACGTGTTCGTGTATGTGAGTGTGTGTGTGTGTGTGTGCGCGTGCGCGCGTACACACGTGTGCGTGCGTATGTATGTATCACTGTATATGTGAAGGAGTTGAGATAATTTGTTTAGGCTTCAAATGTTTTCTCTAAGAAAACGAGAAAATTATAATATCACAGTACTTAATTTATACATTATTACAATTTAATATTACAATGTACTCGTGTTACTTTCATTTCCTTCAAAAGTCAAATAATGTACAAGGGTCATCTGGTTCTGTTTTATAAATATGGCGGTTGGTCTGGGAAAATTTACAGTTGTGTGTTTGGCGTCAGCAACAATTGTAAGTGCCTCACTGATCTTATTATTTAGTATCAGCTAGGTAAACATATAGCAATTCTTATAGACACATATTCTGATTAGTTTTAAACTCAGTACAGTGGTCATCTGCGTTCTGCAAAATTTACACTTACGTGACAAAAAAGAAGAGAATATAATTGTGTTATACTTAAGTATTGATGCTCGAGTGTGTAGTTGTGCTTGTGTGTGTGTTGTACGAGCGTGTGTGTGCGCACCGGCATTTGTGATACAGCAAAATCTTATCTTATCGGGCGACAGCCAACGATATCTCTATCTCTCTTCCTCTCACACGTTTAAGCTAAGATTTAAAAAAATTCGTAATATCTTTTGAACTAAAAAATTATTGAAATGAAAATTACATGTGTGCACTCTACAATACAGTCCGGATATGTATGCAAAATGTTATAACATTCGGTTGAGTAGTTTCGGAGGAGTTCGCGGTCTAAGTTGTGCATCGAGTCATGGATAGAGGGCTATGCCTGATTTCGCTACGCTCATCAGGCTCCGCCCAATTAATTTATATAGAACAATTTGAGCAGCCAATTACAAAATATGCACCGGAGTATTGCACCAGAGGTGACAAAAAGGATTAATGAAAAAGGAGCAACGGTTGGAATGGATTGTTTGTGAAGGTATTGTCGGACATCCGGATTACACCATGTAGGGAATAATACTGTAAGGGAGTGAGCAAATGTTAAAGGAATCATCAATAAAATAGTTGAGCAACGTGGTACGGACACATGTAGCGGCTGAGCAGCAAAACATGGTCTAGAAGGATAGTACTAGAATATCATCCACTCAATCGCAGGGAATGGTAGTTCTCAAAGGACTTGGAGATAGGATGTGAAAGAGGATAAGAGGAGCAGGAATTCACAGCAGACGGACTGGGAAGAGAGAAGTTGCTGACGGTAGGATGCGGGATGCGACGAATGTCGGCCGCTCCAAGCCACACACACACACACACACGCGCGCGCGCGCGCTGTTGAAATTGAATCATTTAGGTCATTTGTTAATTCATTATACACCTCTGAAGATACTGATTCTAACAGTGAAATGCACGTCAGGTCAGTTAAAAAAATAATATCAACAATTTGCAGAAGTAATTATAATTTTATTAGGGTCTACTAATTAGAAAGTAATATTACTAATTATAATATTAGTTACAAAGAGGGAGAGATGGACAACAAAATGGACTGGAAAAGATATACATACCTAGTGAGGAAAAAAGCATAGAGAGAGAGAGAGAGAGAGAGAGAGAGAGAGAGAGAGAGAGAGAGAGAGAGAGAGAGAGAGAGAGAGAGAGAGAGAGAGAGGGGGGGGGGGAGACAGACAGACAGACAAGGGGGGGTAAATAAACGGGAAGAGCCTAGATGAACTGAAGAATAAGGAGACGGTAGTAAAAAAAGTACACGACAGGATTGATAAATTGACTAAATAAAAGAACAACGATTGTTTGATTAAAAATAAATAAGAAAACACAAAAGGGACAAACGGAGATAAAAAAACGAGGACAGGCCGGTCAAACCAAGATAGACAAACTAATACAAGGAAGAATGAATAAACAAAGACAGTGTTCTGCAGACAAAGGTACATTTTAAGTACTGCCACGGGCATGTTTCCAGTTCTCATTTCGCCTGACCTCTGTATACGTATGTGTTTTGTGTCCTAAATATTCCACTTTACATATTAACAACTGTGTGTGTGTGTGTGTGTGCGTGCGCGCTCGCTCGCGCGCTGACTTATCGAATGGCACGTTTTACCGACAAAGCAAAGCTTTCATTGATTTGTTCTCTAGGGCAATATGAAGCTGCAAATTCTATTGCCATCTTTCAAGAACCCGTACAGATCCCCACGTTGTGCATTTTTTATTAACTCTGTTGGACTGTGAGATTGGATTCTATTGTACTGTGAGATAATCATACTTTGCCTGTTAATCAACTTGGCCCCATACACTACTATACTCTTTAGTATTATATCGTAAATCATCATTATTATGGGCGGCATATGTTTTTAATCGACCATAAATTTGCCTCAGGTAGGGGTGTACGCCTTGAGAAGCCTCACTGAGGAAGCACGACTAGACAGAGGTGACAAATACCACTGTCAGGGACGGAGTGTAATGCAGACTACTGAGCTGTGCCAGTGAGTAGGTACGTTACACGCGCGTCCGACGCGTGACGGAAGGACAGAAAGAGAAGTGAGGGTACGGACGCCGGACACCATCGGGGAGGAAGGCTCCGACGAACGTGTGGAGACTTAGACGATGAGCCAACCCTAAACGACGGAGAAGAGTGGAGATTACGTTGAAAAACCGGAAAGCGTATATAATTGTATGCGCGCGCGCGCACACACACACACACAGTAATAGCACAATAATTTGAAAGAACGAAGCGAGTTCTCAGTTTTAACTCGACCGTTCGGCATTTGTCTGTCAGTCTGTTTGCGATAGGTCTCACGATAACCTTTGAACGCACCAACCGATTCTAGAAAAACTTGGCATGCGCGTCTATACTTCTATCCTACAGAACCCTCTTGGTTTTGAGACTGAACCCTCAAAAAATAGGAGGGTGGGAGAAAAAAATGTAAGGGGGATCGATTTTTTGAAAAAATCGCAAAAGCCCATGTAGGGGATCAAACAAAGGGAATTTTAGCTACTACATGAATATAGAGGAGTCCCAATCGACATAGCGAAGCTAATAAAAGAGATCTACACGAACACTTCAATGAGATTAAAAGCCAATGGCGAATTATCAGATAATATACCTGTAACAAAAGGGATCAGGGAGGAGGATTCCCTAAGTCTCATACGCTTCAATGTATTTATGGAGGAAATTATGGAGGAGGTAAAGCATATGAGAGGATATAGGATGGGTAGAAGTGTGTTTAATACGAGTGTGTTTCCCTCGTATTATATGTTATGCAGACGACGCCATTCTAATAGCGAAAAATGAAAATGACTTACAAAGGCTTGTGTGTAATTTTAACAAAGCACGCCAGAAATATAATACGAAGATAGCGGAAGAGAAAACAAAATCAATTACGATTTCACGTGACCCATTAAGGTGTAATCTTGTGATAAATGACAAAACAATAGAATAAGTAATGCAGATAGACAACTTAGGAACAAGCCTTACAAATAACAATAGCGCAAATGAAGAAATAGAACATCAATTGATGAAGCAAGAATTGCTGGATGCATAAATAACCTTATACGGAATAATAAATACCTCGCACAAGAAGCAAAAATTAGGGTTTACAAAAGCACAATACGTCCAGTAATATCGTATACATCAGAGACCAAGCCAGATACAGCAACACCTCAAAGAAAACGACAAAATATAGAAATGACTATGTTACAGAGGGTGCTAGGAAAGACAAGGTACTATAACGTGTCGGCTACGTTATAATCCAGGGAACCCGTAATAATTGACGCTAGCCAATTATACAGGCTGCCTACGTTGTAACAAACTGAAAAGTCAAACACAACACTTAGAATAATTATAATTACTCTAATTACAGGAAACAAGGGGAGGGAATTTAGCTGATTTATGCACTCACTTTAATATGTAACAAGATGACATCTCTTTATTAACATATAATATATAACCCATTACATATAAAAAATTTACTCATACTGAAATAGTAAAAGGGGTTTTCTGTCAAAACAAATGATCACACAGATCATGTATTTTACCTCGGATCCGAGTCTCTTTTAATCTAGTTAAGACGTCTCAAATTTACTTTACTTATTAAGAAGGTTGCATTGTTACTTAAACACCATTTGAAGAATGGTTTTATTTAGTTAAGCGATTCAAAGTTATATCTCAAGAGTAATGTTACAACGTATGATTTCAGAAATTACTGGTTACATCTTTCTAAAACTTAATGCTTAGAGATTGTCTTTTTTAAAAGTCTTTGGCATTTATAAAAACTTATATTTTAAATATACATAATTCACGGAAGACGAGCTTCCGAGTCACCTCTTAGATACGCTTTATCTGTCCATGTCCTGGGGCATGAATCTTCGGTACTCTGTTAGTCGAGGGTTGTCATAGGGGTAGTGTTTCCGGTGGAGGTCCTCTGAGTGAATTAATGAGGAGATGGATGTTATGCAGCGTGAAGTCGTCCTGATCCTCGGGGGTAATGGTAAGTGTTGTTTAGGTGTTAGTCGTCACTATCCACAGTTATGCACATCACATATTTAATGGCACCGTAGTACTGGAGTTTGCATCTTCTTTTCACATTATGTCGGAATTACTTTACTCGAACCATATTTGATCGGTAGTTTTTTAATTAACCTGAGATGTCACCTTATACACTGGGTTTCCTTTTTCACATCATCAAACTTTTTAACAAATTACTCACTACATCTTCGATATTTATAACTAGCTCTCCACGCTTTTAGTGGAAGCTAACACTCAATTAAGAATAAAAATAAAACATTTTGTGAAGAGCCCTCGCTTGGAGGTGTGTACAGTTTGAAAGCCGCATCATTAGTCCTGCATTGTTACAACAGGAAAATTGCAACGACGCGGAGTGAGTACTCCGCCATAATATAGTCCCAACTCTTTATTAATAATACAGTCTTACAGTTTGACAAAATAAACTATCGAGACTTATCTTGTCTACAGGAATTATTACAACTACTACTTGTGACTTTAAATTATTAATTATTTACATTATGATTTATAGGTATTTCTTATTTACTGCCGGGTCGGTATGCAAGTCGGATCCGGAATACACAGGTCATAGCATGATAAATTTACTAAAGGGTTAACGGTATTCTTTTTAACTTTTACTTTCAGATTTTTAATTACTTATTTTAGTTAGATTTTCTTAATTGATTCTCATTACTATTATGAGTTAGTTCAGGGATATTTGGCAAATCCGAATTAATGTTTATTGTATAATTGTGTGCTCTATAACAGAACTATTATTAAAGACACAGTACGACAATCGGGATGTTTTTAATGTTTCCCGTAAATGAAAAATTATCTAACATCGAAGTTTATGTAATAGCAAATGTACTCCGTTCAAAATAGTGATCGACTTCTGAAGCTCAGGAAACTTATTAATGTATTAACTTATTTACATTTTGCAAAGTAAAATCAATCGTCAAAGGTTTAAATATACAGAATATTCCTCCACCCCCCTCACAAAACAGTGGTGCCAAACCCGGGGAAATGAAATTAATTACTGTTGAAGCCAACGAGGTAAGGAGTTGAAATTTGATACACAAAGTAAGTGTACTTTTGTTTTCAGTACAAAATGTACCCCTCGTACGGACAAAGCAGCCTGAAACCTAAGAAGGTTTCATTCCACTCTCTTTACACGTGCAGAAAATCTATTTGTAACAAAAAACGTCTCCACGACAACACGAGATAATGTGTATAAAGGCAGTGCTATAAAAAAGAGTTTCCGAATCCGCGTCCCGTGTTATTCGCCACTGCCGATTAGATCAAATTATTATTATGATTATTATTATTATTTAGAAGACAAGGAAAGACACAAAGATAAAATTCTATAAAATAATGGCAACACCTGTTTTAACTTATGGAAGTGAAACTCGGACGACGACGAGAAATGATGAACGAAGAATACAAACAAGTGAAATGAAGTTCTACAGGAAAACCAAAGGTAGGCCTATAGATCAAATACGAGAAATATGTATTTACGTTAAATGTATATTCTATGGCCAGCAGAATACGGAAAGGACAAATAAAATGGAGGCAGTATATTGAGAGAATGGAAGATATGAGACTACCTAAACAAATAAGATACAGACCTCAAGGAAGACGAGATATTATAGGTAGACCAAGGAAGAGTGTAAACTGTAAGGCTATACCTTGACGTGGAAAAGAAGAAGAAGAAGAAGAAGAAGAAGAAGAAGAAGAAGAAGAAGAAGAAGAAGAAGAAGAAGAAGAAGAAGAAGAAGAAGAAGAAGAAGGAGGACGAGGAGGAGAAGAAGAACAAGACGAAGAAGAAGAAGATTATTAGTCAGTAAAACCCAGTTAAAACGCCTCTGCTTATTACGTTCTCCTGTAGAGCTATAAAACGCGCTTTTGTACAGTGTCTGTAAAGAAGTTATGATTTAAACACTTAATTAATTACGAGATGAATCATCAGAGAAGTAATAAACGACTTAGTAATAGAATGTATCATATATTATTGCGAAGTAATGTTATAATTAATTGCAGAAATTAATGACTATTGCAAAAGGTCTAAATAAATTATTGTTTCTAATGCAGAATCTGGTGTACGAGTCGTATCATTTATTAATCATCCTACTTAATATTAATTACTTTAGGTAAGCATACGCAGATACAAATGACACCCAAAGTATGGGATCAAGTAGTGATAACATTGTAATACTCATAGTAAAGTCAAAACCATCTGAATAATAATTAATGGCACTCATCACACTTATTACACGTATATACTTAATCTGATGTTACATAAGCATTAACAGACATAGTTGTATGTGGCACCCATAGAGTGAGACTAATAAACCACTCTATACGCAAGAAAACAAAGTAAAACTAATATGCATACGATGGCCTTTATATCAAATTCACATTGTTGTATATTACTTATCCATTGTTATTTATAAAATCCCAACGAAGGATTCGAGCGACATAAGATGTAATTATAATTTATTACTTTTATAACATTCATTAATTAACAGCAATAAACATAATATTGTATTTGGCGCACTAATTGCGAGGTCTTAAGAAAGTTATTAATTACAACTCAATACTTAATTAAACTAATTAACAATTAATTAAATCATAAGCACATAAATATACATTTGCATATGGCATGCCCAACGTGGGGCAGTAAGCACAAGCAGTAGTGTAAAGACACAGTTATATAAGGCTCCCAAACGCGGGACATAAGCAATTAAAGTAAACAAACAAAAATTTATTATACAGTTATTGTTTATTAAGAGAAATTCACATGTAATAAAACCTTCTTAAGTGTTACTTGTTCCTTTTTGTCAATGTCCACGTACCACTTCCATAAGTAACAACTGGTCTGGTAAGTGTCTTATATACGTCTTTTTATTTTTGTGTTGCGACTAATGAGATTTTTTACTAACACCGGCCATTCCGTACTTAAAAGTTTCATTTCTTTTCATTATACGAGGGTCAGTTGAAAAGTTCGCGGAGCGACATCTATAGCTCAGTGGTAGAACTAAAATCTTTCGTGTGCTGCAACACGTATATTTCGCGTGAACACCTGTTAATTTCCAGATACCTATATCCGTCAATTCATTCACTTTTTACCAGCTGTTTGAAATTTTCCTGTCACGCGTGTTTTTAAAATGCAAAAATCAAACATCGTGTTGTGATGAATTTTCTGTTAAAAACGTTTTAGCGCCGATGGAAAACCAAAGCGAAATTGTAAATGTGTTAGGAGATGCTGCGCCTTCAGAAACAACGGTAAGTGGGCTCGAGTTTAAACGTGGTCGTACAAGCACTGAAGACTATCCCAGCAGAGGACGTCAAAAAAGTGCAACAAAAAAGGCATTATTGAAAAAATTTCATACGGTGTTGGAAGACCGCAGATTGAGGACTGGATGAAGTTGCTGGAATCATAGGCATCTAATATGAGCATGTGCGTCATACTTTAACTCAAGAACTTGGTGTGAAAAAGTGTTGTGCAAGATGGCTACCGCATCTGGAGTTGTTGAATTTTTTGGTCATCCAGTGCGGGGGGGGGGATCACCTTCAATGCTCGTACGACCACGTTTAAACTCGAGTGCCTATTTACAAACCGTTGGTTTTGAAGTCGCAGCACCTCCTGACACATTTACAAATTCGTTTTGAATTTTCGTTGGCGCTAAACAATTTTTAACAAAGAATCACACCACCACATTTGATTTTGTCCGTTTTTCAAACACGCATGACATGTCAATTTTAAACAGCTTCTAAACAATGTATAAACTGATAGATAGATTTGGAAATTAACAAGAGTTCACATAAAATACAAATCTTGCAGCACACGAAAAATTGTAGTTTTACCGCTAAGCTACAGTTGTCGCTACCCGAACTTTTCAATTGGCCTCGTAGGCCAAAACGTCTCTCACTTAAGAGTGCATATCTCATCTACAATGTTGGCAACCAAATCGAGTTATCGATAAACAGCGTGTTCCCACAGACGACCGGCGCGGCGTGGCCCAGTTAGATGTCGGAACAAACAACAGAGTCGATAGGTGCAAACAAACAAATCAACCCCACCCCGAGTATAATATCTATGCGACTCCAGTGCATGGGATGAAGCGCAACACACACGCGCGCGCGCGCGCGCGCGCAATTAATGGATGTCGTGCTGCAGCAAACGTTCCGTGTCAGCGGACAGTACACCGCATCAGACGCCCCGACGCCGACGCTGGCTACCCTCGCAAATAACACACACACACGCACGATAACAATCGGCTTAATGTTTAATCCCTCACTACTACTGTTTTAAAAACACTGAACCGTGTATACAACACAGTTCGTGTGTACACCGTTTACAACAAAATTATTATTATTTTTTTAACGTCAGTAGCTATAAAATTTAAAACACATGTTAGACGTCACTTAAACATATTCAAAACAAACATCGTTTCGGCGATACCACACCACCCCACTTTTTAACACTCTTTTTTCTGACACCACTGTTTTACTTCCATGTTCCATAAGGAAATGGAAGTATGGTGATGGCGAAAAAAACGTGTTCGAGATAAGGGCTGATTCTGATTGTACTACCCTCAAAACATGAAGAAAAGTCATTTTTCGAAAAGTGTCTCTGTGTAGAATTTTTTCTATAGCAAACGATAACAGCCGCAAATTAAAACAGAATCAAATAATTGTTTGCATGCAGCCCTGAATTGTAGAGCACTCAAGGCCTATTCATTTTGGTGAAGATCGGTTAAGGGAAAGGGGTAGTTTACCGGCAACGTTTTATGTTTTAACAAGGGTAATTTTTTCTATAACGAACGAAACTGCCGCACATTCAAAAGAATCAAATAACTTTTTGCATGCGTCCCTGAATTGTAGTCGACTCAAGGGCTACTGGTGTTGGTGAAGATCGGTTAAGGGGAAGGGGTAGTTTACCTTCAACATTTTATGTTTTAACAAGAGTAAAGTACTTAATTTTGATAAATAAAGTATCCTGGAAAGAAGGTCATAATAATCCACTGAAGAAACGCGGATGAAATATCTATAAATGAAAAGGCACCTATCTATAGTTTACATGCACCTATTGATTTTGGTGAAGATATTAAAAAATAGTTGAAGGGGAGGGGATAATTTTTTACAACATGTACTACGTTATCGGCAACAAGGATGTCGTTTGTTGTTAAAATTCCTTCCCGGGCTGTTTGGCCGTAGTCCAATGTTTTCTGCAAAACCAGACGTTTCGGCAGTGCCATCGACTGTCTTCATCAGTGAAAATCGAGTGCGCTAACATGAGGTGGTACACGTTAGTGACCATAGTACTGTGGTTAATGCTGAAGCAAGAAGTAGAAAGAAGCAGTTCCTATGGAAATATTTCATTTCGAAATGATTTTAAATATAAATCTTACACATGGAAGAAAATTACAAACATCGCGATTTCCCTACTATTTCTTCTTCTTCTTCTTCTCTTCAAGAATTAGGTTATATAAACCTGTTCCGGCACCCGTCTCATCCTCGCACGACCACGTCTCTTCTACCAATGGCTAGTCCAGTGCCGCTTTCGGCAATCGATTCTCTGTCATCTTTTGCAGATGATCCCACTTTTGTCTTCTGTAAATTGAAATAATTTCATTTATGTCATTCACTTCGAGTTCTGCTCTGATATCCTCATTCCTTATTCTATCTTGCAGTGTATAGTTTAAACTACTTCGGAGGAACTGCATTTCAGCACTCTGAATCTTGCCGCATTCCTTTCTTGTCATGACCCACGCCTGACTCGCACATGTCAATGCGGGTATTGCAATTATCTTATAAAATTTAATCCTTATGCTGTGTGTTGTTTTATTTCTAAGATTTCTATGAATCGTACCATAAATATTCCTAAATTTATTTTAACAGAAGAGTCTCTGGTCTTCCTGATAGGGGGTTGTGCAATAGGCCACTAACCTGTTCATGTAAAACTTTATAATACTTGTAGTACCCAAAGCAGCCTCGGAGTAAGGTCTGGAAACTTGAGGGCCAAGATAGTTACAAACAACAGCACTTTAGAACAAGTGAGCCATTTTAAATATCTCGACTGAGCAGGAAGCTATGAATCTGAATATGATATACAGATGATTCTATAACATTTATTTATAATTACATGAAAATCTCTTCAATCATAATGGCGTTGGGCGTTATCAATCTTTGATCACATACAGTACAAATAATACAAACCCACAATCCAAAAGAAACTACATGTTAATTTCTTCTTCTTCTTCAGGCCAACCATTGGGCTCTAGCCCGTTCCGATTCCAGAGTTTCCCACGGTCCCTCCTACCATCTGATCTCGTATTTCAGCACGAATCTTCTCTGTATTCCAACATCGGCTGCACTTCCAGATCCTTTTTTCATATGTTCGTTTCTAAATCTGTTGATGCTGTCATAAAAAAAAAATAACTAGTACGCTCTCTGATCTGCAGAACATGCTCACTATTTTGAACATAGTGCATTTATTGTTACACAATTTCAATATTAGGTAGGTAATCTTTCAATTATGAGACAAATTACAAAAAACCCTATTACTCTACTATTTATTTAGTAATATAACACTTGTAGACCACACAATCATATAATAAACACTGAAAATTCGAAACATTCAGATTTGGGTTACAGTTCCTTTTAGCCTGACACCGTACTGGATTTTCGTAATTTTTTTGAAATCATTGATCTTTTTTTTGGGCTCTGGGCTCCAAAAAATTTTGAAATTTGCAAAACTTAACATTAATCCAGACTTTAGTTAAAATTCTCTTTAATTTGATACCCTACGTGCATTTCTTGCGATATTATAAAAATCTGTTCCCACTTTGGGCCATAACGACCAAAAATTTTGAAACTTTCAAAATAAACGATACAATAAGATTGTGGTTAGAATGCTCTTTAATCTGATTTCCCACACGGGCTTTTGTGATTTTTACACAATTTTGACCCCCTCACGTCTCTGCTTCCCGCCCCGTATTTTGGGGGCGACAAATCTCTAACAGAATAGGATTCTGTAGGGTAAAAGTATGGACACACAAGCCAAGATTGATTACAATCGGTTGATGCGTCATCGTGAGGCTTAACACACATAGACAGACAGACAGACAAATGCCACAACAGTCGAGTTAAAACTGAGAACTCGCTTCGCTAGCTCAAAAATAGACTGAAACCTATTCTATCCTGTCCACTGCTGTTTACCACTGACTGGTTTGATGTACATTCCCAGACAATGAAAAGAATATACAGAGATAACAATGTGGAAAACCGTACGGCAAAGAAAATGATACACAGGACAAGTTGACCAACACCCAGTCTACAATATAGCAAAATGGCTGGACTGCAAGCAGACGGGATGCCGGACTGACATTTAACCCAAGTTCTAAATGGTCATGGGGCTTGAAGACAGACTGCAAAGTTAGAGAATGACATTTGTGTCTACTGTGGGGGCGAATGACACTGTGGAATACATAGTACAGTATTTCGATACAACAGGTAGTGAGAAACTGACGTATGACGCGCTGGGACGTCAGTTATATCCTGATGGAATGATACACTGTATGCAGTGGCGATTCCTGACCTGAAGGGTAGGGCAAGCAACGATTCTAAGGACAATACTGAGTATTTAATATTTAATATATTAATACCAATATATTAAATATATTTTTAAATACGAATATTTAATATTTAATACCAGAACAAATTCAGATTAATAAAAAAAAATCTTATTTTCAAAATTACCAATTTAATAAAATAATAAATATTTATATTATATTTTACAATTAATTATATAACTTATTTTATACACATATAAACCATTAAATTTAGTCTACATATAAAACAGCTCTTTTGAACAATTAAAAATAATTATACTTATTAATTTTATATCTGATGATAGCTGAATACTATCATCATAACATTGTAATTCACAAAATAATAAAAATATATTGTTGTAAAAACTTTATTATTATTATTAATAATATAAAAATGTATTAATTATATATATATGTTATATTTAATATTTATAAAGAAATTACCTCTTGAAAGAAAAAAATATTTTGAGGTAATTTCTTTATAAATATTAAATATAATATATACATCAAGAAACGGACTGTAGAAAAAAGTGTTTGAAAAAAAAAATATATATATATAATATCTTCAAATAAATACACTCCAAGTGTATTTTCACCTGACGCACGTTTCACAGAAATGATTCTGTATCTTCAGACGTTTGTTTGAATTGTAATTGAATGTTTGGCTTACACAATATTTGTTAACTATTCAATTACAATTAAAACAAATCTCTGAAGATACAGAACAATTTCTGAGACAAGTGTGTCAGGTGAAAATAAACCTACTTACAGTCTACGCAGTCTTATTTATTTGAAGATATTTCGTGGGAGACCTGCAGGAAACTCAACGAGTTACTTACAAAGTTATAATATATGTGTGTGTGCGTGCGCCCCCCTAAAATGTAAATATACATAAATAGTGGAATGGAGGATATATATACTATATATATAGGGGCCTATGCCCCTTCTAGAAAATGATCTGCCCGACTTGTAAAATATTTTTCCCAATCTGATAGCTACGAGTTCTGGCTACGAGCCTGTTCCACGTGTGGTTGCAAATGGGACCACACATTCAAAAAACTCGCTGTATTGCAATCGTGCGTATACCAATTTTAATCGTCCTTTGTTAAACAAGTCCCCGACGCGACCACACGCAACACGTGACAAACGACGCACGATACATGAGGCTATAAACTCCTCCCTCCCACACACTACTCTACCAATATTATCTAATCAAATTATTTATGTGTAACACAAACTCGATGCTGCTGATACGGGCGCCCACCATACCACACATGCACACGCACCCACGCGCGGTGACAAATTACATTAAAATAGACAGACGTGTTCAAAACGATACTTGATTAATACATATTAAAAAAAGCCTTTTACTTTTGGAAACTACTGGCACCTTGAAAATTAGCTATGATTTATTTAGTAATCAGTGAAGTATTAAAACTACCGTTAGTCCAGTATGCAAAACAAAACTTAATCCTCCAGTTGTAATATTTTGTTGATGATTAAATGACTTGTAAATTATTAAAAAAAAAACAAAGAGAAATTATCACTGTTGCACACCACTAAAGAAAAAATATTCCGATTAGGGCTTTCAAGCTTCACAGCTCATCGTTAGATCGGAAATAGAAATGGATTGTTAACAATATTTTAATATTGAAAATGTTTATAAGGACGTGTTGCACATTTGAAAACGACCGCTGGTGCGTGATCGAAAATGGGAACCGGTGAGTTTCCATAGAAACTACTTCTTTATTGTCAGTAACGTAGTACACATATAAAACTTCGCTTATGAATGCGACTACATTTAACTTATAATCTGTACATTGGTACATGAAGAATGAATTCATTGATTGGTGAATGAACATAAATATATATATTTTTTAGATTTATTGAAGCATTTTCAATGCCCTTCTTTGTGCAATGCCTGTAAATTTTTTCTATAGTGGTGGTGTGCAACAGTGATAATTCTGTTTGTGATTATAGCCACAAACACAACTTTCTTAAAAAAAAAACCGCTAACTTAACCAGACAAGTTCCCTGAGCTGCAGAGCTCGCTCATTATTTTGAACGAAATACATTTATTATAAAACCAACATAAATTTCGACATATTTTTTCAATTATAGGAAAACTTAGAAAAATCTCGATTACTCTACTATTTCATCATCAACTTCACACCACGGGATAGTCAAGATGCTGCCTGTTGCGCCTTCAAAGATCCTCCAGCCATCTCTTCCTGGGTCTACACACACACACACACCTGGGTCCTATAGGTTTGTGGCCCGTCTGAAATCTAACATTCTTTCTAAGAATTTTTCAGTGAAGGGTTAGTGAGGATCGGTCAAAAATAACACAAATTTGTAACTTATTTGTGTCGACGTTTCGACAATGTTTATTGTCATCATCAGGACAATTGTTGGTGACGCCAAACACACAACTGTTGCTGGCGCCAATTCACAGTTGTGTGTTTGGCGTCAGCAACAATTGTCCTGATGATGGCAATAAACATTGTCGAAACGTCGACACAAATAAGTTACAAATTTGTGTTATTTTTGACCGATCCTCACTAACCCTTCACTGTAAACTTCATTGATTGACGGTCACTACGAATTTAAGGATTCTTTCTAAGCATTATTTCCACCGTTGTTTGTAGACCTAATCTTTCAATTTCTCATTCTAGTTACAAACCTGAAACCTGTAACCCTTCTCTTATGGTTTCATTCCTTACACGGTCAAGTTTACAACTCGTCTTAAGAACGCCATTTCCGAAGCCTCTACTTTACTGTCTCGTCTCTTGGTCGTTGCTCGTAATTCCCCCCATAGGACACTGTCACAGCCACAGGGACGACCATAACTTTGTAGCTCGTAATTCCCACTATAGGACACTGTCACAGCCACAGGGACGACCATAACTTTGTAGCTTGTAATTCCCACCCATAGGACACTGTCACAGCCGCAGGGACGACCATAACTTTGTTACTCGTAATTCCCACCCACAGGACACTGTCACAGCCACAGGGACGACCATAACTTTGTAGCTTGTAATTCCCACCCATAGGACACTGTCACAGCCGCAGGGACGACCATAACTTTGTTACTCGTAATTCCCACCCACAGGACACTGTCACAGCCACAGGGACGACCATAACTTTGTTACTCGTAATTCCCACCCACAGGACACTGTCACAGCCACAGGGACGACCATAACTTTGTAGAACGTTAATTTTATATCTCGACATACCCTGTTTCTGAAAACGCGGTTGATTGTTCCACAGATCGTCTGGAACTTACCCAACTTAACATGAATATCATAAATAATGTCATAGCCTATATATATATAAATCGGTTCATAATGTTATCCTACGTCTTCCGATCCCTAGTCTCCATTGGTCTCGATCCAACCAAGATTCTTCTTCCAATTCGCGGCCTCTCATTGCCCGATTGATGCCTTCTCTCCAACTCAACCTAGGTCTTCCTCTTCGCCTACGACCATATGGTGTCCATCCCAAAATTTGCTTGGGGAGTCGATTATCCGCCATTCTTTGCACATGTCCAAATCATCTTAGCTGTTTTTTTTTATGTCGTCAACAATAGAGCACTGTACCCCCATTATCTCCCGGATTCTGACGTTTCTTACTTTTCCAGTTTTTACCTCCCTGCCGCTCTTCGCCAATAATCCATCTCAGTAGCCTCCAACAACTTTTCTGTTCTTTGTGTTATTGGCCACATTTCACACCCGTATGACGTAATTGGTTTCACAATTGCACTGTATATACGATGTTTATTTTGTTTTGATATTTGTGGGCCACAATATGTTGTTCAGCAATGCTATTGATTTTCTTCCCAAGTTATTTCTTTCTCTTATCGCTTTATCTAGACTACCATCTTGCGTAACTGCTGTTCCTAGATATTTATAGCTACTGCAATTTATTATTTCTTGTTCGTCTTCTAAAATTAAATTCTTCTGTTCCCCACCAATGCACATATAGGGCTACTCCGTTTTCTTTGTGTTTACTTCAAGGCCCCATAGCTTATATTCCTCTATAAGTTTTCGTGTCATGTATTCCATGTCGTGATAGTCCTGGGCTACCACGACTTGGTCGTCAGCGAAACACAGTGTGTAGGCCTACACTGTGTTGTCAATTAGAGGTATCCCCATTTTGTGGCATTTCTTTTTTCAGGTTTTGAGGGCTTGTCCAAGTATATCTTAAAAAGCGTCGGTGAGAGACAATATCCCTGCTTCAGGCCCTTACTAACATTAAATCCTTTTGAGACTTTACTTCCAATTTTTACGTGCGCTTTCAATCCGTTATATAAAGTCTTAACCGCTTCGATTAAAGTGGAGCCGATGTTTGTTCGTTGAAGTGCCAGCCAAAGTTTGGTGTGCGAAATACTATCATACGCTTTCTTAAGGTCAACATGTAGGCAGTGCACTTCTTAGTTTACAGAAGTTTTCTTTTCTATGATTTGCGTCACGCAAAATAAATGATCTATGGTTGATCTCCCCGCCCGAAAACCAGCTTGTTCCTCTGCTTCCATGTCCGAGTATTGATGTTCAATTTTTTTCTTCAGAAGTTTTCCATACACTCTACTCGTCACCGCAATTCCACGGTAATTGTCGCATTCAGTTGTTTTACCTTTTTTGTGAATGGTTGATACAAAAGATGTTTTCCATTCTTGCGGTATTTGTTTATCATGTATGCATCTATGGAATAGTTTCATAGCCAATATCATTTCCCAAATAATTAAAGTAGCTCAACTGTTCTATAATTCGATCACTAATGGTACTTACCATTAATTAACTAATTTACGTTCTTATTGGCTCTTTGCCTCCAATTGCCATTACCTTTGTTTTTATAGCGGAGATTTTCATACTGTATTGTTTGCAAATCTGATGAAGTACTCTACTACTTCTATAGCAATATAACAATTGCTGTAGAGCACACAATCATACAATGAACACTAAAAATTCGAAACACTCGGATTTGGATTACAATTCCGTTTAGTCAATCACAACACCCTGCTGGAATTTAACAATTTGTTTAAATTTCTGGTCTCTTTTTGCGCCTGGGGTCGCAAAATTTTGATGTTTCCGAAACGTAACACTGCATTCAGTTGTTAGTTAAAATTCTCTTCAGTTTGATACCCCATATGAACTTTTGGTATTTTATCAAATATTTTTTCATCCACTTTTTTGGGCCCCAGACGTTTAAAAATGTTAAAAATTTTCAAAAATGAACACTATATTCAGATCGCGGTTAAAATTCACTTTCATTTGATACCCCACATGATACCCCACACGGGCTTTTGTAGCTTTTTCACAGTTTTGACCCCTCATATTTTGAATCCCGAGCCTTATTTTGTGGCGGGGATCAATCTCAGAAAAAAATAGGGTTCTGTAGAGTAAAAGTGTGGACAGGCACGCTGTGTTTTATGAAAATCGGTTGATGCGATCTTTCGTATTGTGAGACACCGCACACAGTCAGGCAAACGGTTGAGTTAAATCTGAGAACTCGCGTTGCTCGTTCAATCACTTTCTAAGTCATACGCAGCTAACAACTGTATGCAAACGACTCAAGATACAGAACAAAAATGGAAGCTAGACGAAGAAACAGACGCACACAACTAGAGGTGGGCCGATATACCTAGGACAGATATTTTGGAACGATTAGTTTTGTGGAAACGGATATAACAGTGACTGAAAAGTTGAAATACCCGTTCCGATTCAACGATAACTGAAAGTCGAAATACCCGTTCCGATTAATCGCGGCCTCGAGGTTCCGAATCGCGTAACCCCCCTACGAACGAACGAGTAGTACGAGTACAAAGTCACTTTTTGGTGCTGAATAGTGCATTCTGCGCATGTGTCGACTGCCATACAAGTATGAAACGAAGCAAAACAGCGAGGTTCAGAATATCTCTATGCCAAAGAGGCGAAGCTGTTTTTAATAAATGAAAGAAAATTTCATACTGATGTTACATTTATTTCCGTGTGTTATACAGCTATATAACACAGATTATAATAACAAATTATATATTATATACTAGTCACCAACTTGGTAAATTTTGGAAAAGCGAATTATATTGTGTTATAACCTACAGAGTACAAAGTGGCTGATAGGCCATATAGTGATTTTTGTTAATTTGATTTCGGAGATGATTTTAACTTCACTGCACATCTCACGAACATTTTTTGACATTATTTGTTGTGCTATTACGTGCACTCTAAATTTTTTCATTGCCTAAGTTTCGCAACTGATTTGTCTAACCAAAATAGAATCAGTAATAATTTAATATTAAATCTATGTCAGTTTGTTTACTCCTAGAGAAAACTTAAATTAGTATTCCCAAAGGGAGATAGGCCTACAAAATTCTCTTGTTTCTTATTTTCTTTTAAACAGTAACACCTTAGTAAAGTCACAGCGTAAAGTAACACTATTAATACCCTTTCAGTTTCAATTTATTTCTTCTAACAAATTATAAATTTCCATTTGTTAAATGGAATCTGCAAAGACCCAGGATTGTAGATTCCTGTACCCTGGATTCCTTTTTGAGGAACTGATTCCGTACGGGCAAAAATTGATATAGATGGTACTGTCCTGGAACAAGTTAGCAGTTTTGAATACCTGGGCTACAGTGTGGTCTCATAAAGCAAGCAACGACGTGGTGCATAAGTTGCATAAGTTCAGCCTTATGTGCGGGACCATCAGGCGAATCCTTAAGTCAGCAAGTAAAGGAACACGCCTAAAATTCTACAAGGTGATGGCTCTTCCCACACTTCTTTATGGGTCTGAGAATTGGACGTTAACGAAAGGCCAGGCCAGTCGCATCCAAGCGGCTGAAATGAGATTTCTCAGGTACGTGGCAGGGTATACTCTCCACGAGCATAGAAGAAACACAGATATACGGCAGGAACTGAATATTATGAGTATACTCGAGAGGATCGGCTGAATTGGTGGGAACATCTTTGCCGAATGGATGACTGCCGCATCCCCAAACAACTCTGGAACTATAAGCCGAGGGGACGGAGAGGTGTGGGACGTCCGAGGAAGCGCTGGAGTGACCAGCTGTAATATTTGCCTATCTGAGACCGGAACAAACCATTCTTGGTTTAAACCTTGAGGAGAATGATGATGATGATAACAAATTATATAATACAGGTATATTTATAATAGGTATAAAATAACAGGTATTTGTAGGTGTTATTTTTTTGGAACGGTTTTTTTCGTACCTCTTATTTTCAAATACTAGTTTAGCAAACACAACTGCAGTAAACTCACAGTTATACAAACGCGTAGCCGTCTCGGCGACAAATTAGACACACTTGTGTTTGAACGCTTTCGAGTTCCGGGAAAACTGCCGTCAAAATCTGCTTAACTCCTTCACGGCTAACTCGATTTTACTATTCGGTGTTACATTAGTCACGGTTCGTTATAACGTCACCTTGTATCGATTAACAGTTTTCGTATCGATATCTGGTTGTAAGCTTCTTGTGCGTTAGTCGTAAAGACGTAACAACGCGTGCCGGTCGTTTGGCGCAATAAAACGCGTCTATATTTGCTTCATTTATATAAAATGACGCGTTTGTTTGTACAGCGTAAGCACGCAGTTACACCTCGTCTGCGTGAAACTTCATTAGCCGTATCCAACTAAGTGTGTCAAACGGTGTTTACAACTCTATTACTAACCAAAGAGCACAACACAATATACTTCGTAGGCTGCAGTCAATGTTGTTAAAATTCATTCCCGGACTGTATGACCGTGTTTTCTACAAAAAACAGACGTTTCGGCAGTGTCTTAACCGCAGTACTGTGGTCACTAACGTCTACCACCTTACATTAGCGAAGATTCGAATTTTACAGTGATGATGGCAGTCGATGGTACTGTCGAAACGTCTGTTTTTGTAGAAAACAATGGACCACGGCCAAACAGTTCGGGAATGAATTTTAACAACAAAGAGCACAACACTTACGTCAGTCAATTTATAAAATATATTTTGTACTCCATTAAATTCAGTTGACACTACCCGCAGAAAGCGTTTACGGCCTACCGGTATTATTTTGAACGAAGTACACTTTAATTTTTACATAAATTTCGATATCAGGTAATTTTAGAATAATGGGAAAAATTACAAAAATCGCAATTCCTCTACTCATTCGTTATCAATATAACAATTGTAGAGGACACAAACATACAATGAACACTAAAAATTCGAAACATTCGGATTTGGGTCACAATTCCGTTTAATCTGACACCCGGCTGGATTTTTACAAGTAGGCCTATGTTTTTAATTTTTGAGCTCTTTTTTGGAGCCCAAAAATTCTGAAATTTCAAAAAGTTTACACCACATTCAGATTTCATTCAAAATTCCTTTTAATTTGATGAGGCACACGAAATTTTGTGATTTTATGACAAATTTCACTCACTTTTGGTCCTGAATTTAAAATTTTTTTAAATGAACACTAAATTCATATTTTGGCCAAAATTTCCTTTAATTTAATTCTCCATACGGACTACTTTCTAATTTGAACCAGCTCACATATTAGCCCCCCCCCCGTTTTTAAGTAGTCCATTTAAAAAACAATAGGTTTCTGTGGCGTAAAAGTGCGGTCAGTGATACCAGATTTTAAAGAAATCACTTAATTCGTTTAAAAGTCATCCTGAGACGTACCCGAAATAGACAGACAAGCAGACAAATGCCAGACAGTCGAGTTAAAACTGAGAACTCGCTTCGTTCGTTTGTCAAACATTTGATCAGAAAGTTCACACAGTTTTTGTTTCCCTGCAAAAAAAATATGTGTTAATTTATCTATATTTATTGTTTTATCTTGAGTTACCATACGTCCTCTTCTTCCCGGACACGTCCTCTTTTTGTGTGTTGAAAACCTGTCCGGGAGGATTTGATAAAAAACAGGGAAATGTCCTCTTTTTTCGTAAAACTTAAAAATGTAGTCACGCGGTCAGTTATGGTGTAAAGATTTTAAGGAAAGCCCAACATCATCTTGTCATTCAGAACTTTTGAAAATTGTTGAGTATTTCCATTCCATTCCGAGTAACAACTCCATTACAGAACGGGTATTTTCTCTGATCAGTTTACAGTGGACCAAAGAGAGAAATAGGGTAATGGTAGAAAATGTTAAAGGTATAATTTGTGTACACTACAACTTTAAAAGTCTTTCATGTGTTCAGTACTATGATTATTTATTAGAAAATAAAAAGCTTTTGATGGGAATTGGTTTATCTGATAAATACCAATAGCACCACAAAGACATACGTAATTGAACATTTAGACTGTGAATCCGATTCAGACTGATTAGTATTAAATTAATTATTGCTATGATTAAAAATAAATATAGCAAATATTCTTTTATTTTGTAAGTTCCGCTTCTAACTAATAGTTTTAAGTTTTGTTTGTAAACATTTTCTTGTTATATCACAAAAATTAAGTTGTACATTGTATAAACTCTGTAAAACCCTAACTCAACTGTTAAAACGCTCACCTTAATCGTGAATACCTTCTTATCCATAAGGTACAATATTTTTACTGTCAAATTTTTTTTTTGGTCCGTAAAGTAACGATCATGCTGTTAAATTTTCAGTTGTCCTCTTTTTCCACCTAGGTCACATGGTAACTCTATTTTATCTTTAAAGTGAAACTCCAACGGGTACTATACTTGTAGAACTTTTTTTTAGTCTTCAAATAACGAAATTTATTATCTTAATTTCGTAATCCAATACCAGAAATCCATTATCTGGTACGGCCTTGAATTGGGTCAGCGATTTTTGTTTTATGATTTCCACAGCCGCTGAATGCTATTGACCTGCTGATTCGCGTTCTTGGAAAGATTAAAACGCCACATAGGGCCAACAAGTGGGGAATACGGTGGTGGTCACGGAATCGTTGCGGTATTATCGTTTGACGAAAATCTTTTGAACAAGCAACGATTTGTGTTTTTGAACAGAACAACACAAATGAGAACACTATTAACAAATGATGAACGGTTTAGCGAGAATCGGACAATGTTTACACCATTTATGTCGACGTTTCGACAATATTTTTATTGTTATCGTCAGAACTTGTGTATGAACAATAGAAAAATAATAAAACACACGCACACGCGCGCGCGCGATCACATTCACTTTTTTTTGTATCGGCCATCTAAGGACCACATGCCAATTTCTTTAATCTTTGTTTTTTTCTTTTTCTCCAATATTCTTTCACCTTCTCACCGTGTCTCTTCTTCCTGTCTTCAGTCCATTTTAAACATGCGTTTTTCTCTCTCCTACCCTGGACTCATTGCATTTTTAACACTTTTGCCCGAAAAACCTCTCTTTCAATTGGTTCTTCTGCGTGTATATTATTTTTTTCTAAATCCTTTTGGACTTCTTTAATCCAACTTGATGTTGACTTCTTCCCCCACAGATATTTGAAGATCTGCTTTGTTAACCTATTGTCGTCCACTCTATTTAAATTCCAAAAAATAATAGTCTTCTTTTTCTCATTCTTTCTATTAAATTTTCTATACTTTGATATATTTCATCTTCTTAATTTCCAACCTTCTGAAGTTTTTCGTGGGCCTAATATTTTCCTAATAATTCGTCTTTCCAGTATTTCTAGTTTGTCTAAATTATAACCAATCACTCTAAATTATAACAAATCACATTCACTCTATTAATTGATCTGTTTATGTGTTTCATTTCAGATCACGCGTCCGTACACACGTCCTGATGGTGACAATAAATACTGACGAAACGTCGACAAAAATGATGTAAAAATTGTGTCTATACTTACTTATTGACTGATCCTCGCTAAAGCTTTCACCATTTATTGATTGACTGTCACTACAATTTTTTAGGATTTTATATCATCATCATCATCAACCTCAAGGATTAGGCTCATCCTGAACCTGTTCCGGGACCTACTTCGCTCTCGGCTGTCCTACGTCTCCCCCCCCGCCGGTCTATATTCTATTGCTAACACTGGAATCCAGTCACCCGCCATTCTTCCCAAATGTTCACACCATCTTCGTTTGTTGCTCCTTAGCTGTTCCAACAATGGGTCAACCCCCAGTTCCGTCCTTACATCCACATTCTTCTTCCTATCGAGAATAGTACAGCCCAGAGTACTCCTCATAAACTTCATCTCCGCTGCCTGAATCTTTGGTTTGTCTCTTTCTGTCATAACTCTGGCTTCATCTCCGTACATAACAACTGGTACCGCTACGGTGACAGAAACCTTATCCTTGTTTCCTTCTTTGCCTTATTTTTAAGGTGTCTGTGAATTGTTCCACGGATATTCCTAAATTTGTTTTTAATTTTTCCTCCAGATCAATTTCTGCCTCGTATGTAATGTAACATCCCAAGTAATTGAAATGCTTGATTTTTGTTCCATAATCTTTCCATCTATAACTATCTTAGTTATTACCAGTTGCTTCCCTCTGAATGCCATTGATTTAGACTATAGATGCCATTGATTTTATATTCTGTTAACAATTAAATAAACAACACTACTATTGATGTAGTACCCGCGCACTTAGCGGAGCGGTTTGATGGGATAACGGGGTCTTAAAACTGTGTAATTAGTTTCTCGACATGGTCACTGTGTTGCGATAACGGTTTTGAGTCCGCGTTGCCACGATTGGTGGAATTATCGTGGCCCAAGTTCCATAAACTGTTCTTCCATAAACCTGGAAATAGTCTTTCTTATGAACCATACTAGTATAATCTTTCTCCTCTTTCGTTTCAGCCGTGACATTATTTAGACTAATGATAATGTGATGTATTTATAATATACACACACTTATTGTTTACTAATGGTACCTATAATCTCAATTTTGTATTGTAATCTATTTATTGTTCATAGCCTATATGTACTTATACATATGATTTGCAATGAAGTTTTAATTACTCCCATTCTTAAATTCGATCGATTTCGGTCATAGACCACGTCAGGTCATATACACTGTGCACTTGCGGTCACAATATCGTAAAACAGCTGATATAATATATAGAACTGAATGTAAACATAAACACTTTCTAAAAAAAATCAGTTCTCGAGAAACCTTGGACACCAACGTACGTTTCACGTTCATTAATCAATGTCTAAGAATGCGTTTTTGTAAATAGTGGCTCTTTTACGACATTGTGACCGCAACTGCACAGTGTATATGACCTGACGATGGTCTATGACCGAAATCGATCGAATTTAAGAAGGTGAGGAATGTGAGTAATTAAAACTTTATTGTAAATAATATATATGGTACCTTTAGGCTATGAACAATGAATACACTACAATAGAAATTATTTAGACATTGACTAAAACACAAGAAACGTAGGTCTACTAGTTCAGCAGAATGGAAGCCTATCTAAACGGTACGCCTGGGTATAAAAAACAGCTGATCCATATTAAAAATGGCAACTAAATAAAAAAAAAATACTATTGAGCCGCATAACGCGCTCACTATTTTGAACGAAGTACATTTACTGATAGGTACATTTTGATATTTTGATAATAGTTAATTTTTGTTCTGCTATCTTTTGTTTAGTAAAGTAACAATTGTAGAGCACATACAATAAACGCTAAAAAATTTAAACATTCCGATTTGTGTTAAAATTCCGTTTAGTATAACAGCCGGCTAGATTTTACCACTGTTTCAGATTTTTATGTTTTTTTTTTTGGGGGGGCCTGGGGTCCAAAATTTAAACTTCCAAAACCGGACAATATATTCAGATTTTATTAAAATTCTCTTTATCCGACGGCCCACATGGAATTTGCGATTTTTTGACTCACTCTTTAGGCCTTGGCGTTGCAAAACTTAACACTACATTCATTCAGACGTTACTTAACATTCCCTTTAATCTGACACCTCAGACAAATTTTTGCGATCTTCTCAAAAATTTTTACCCACATTTCGGGCCCTCTGGAGTGCCAAAATTTGGCGATTTTCAAAAGTGAACACTAAATTCAGAATATGATTGAAATTCTCTTTAATCTGATAGCCCACTGAGATTTTTTCACAATTATGACACGTCACATTTTTTGTCCACCGCCCGTTTTTTGTTTGGGGCGGGAATCTCAAAAACAAAAGGGTTGTGTAGGGTAAGAGTATGGACATGCAAGCGTTTACTCTAAAATCGGTCAATCGAAAATCGGTAGATGTGTTCAAAAGTTGTCATGGGTCATACCCCAAACAGATGCACAGACCGACAGACAAATGCCTGTCGAGTTAAAACAACCCAAAACAGTCGAGTTAAAACTGAGAACTCGCTTCGCTCTTTCAATAAATTGTGAAGAAAATAAACTGCTCTAACAAAGCTGAATAATACGTTTCTACAAAACGTTCATCGGTAGTAAAAATTTGCAGTGGAACTTTTCTATTACTTACACGTATGTATAAGAAATAGTCTTAAAATAATTCAATGTTGTGTGTGTGTGTGGGGGGGGGGTCAGCAGCACAACCATTGCAGTGATATTCAGATTTATACGTACTAGCGATCGGAAAAGTTTCAGACACAACAGACGTTTCCTTCATAACGAAAATACCTGTACTAGAACTATACCCGGTGGAAAGAAGAAAATTTATGACTCTCGGCGGAGGACGGTTGCGGGAAAATTTTTAAAACACGGTCGTAAATTACAATAAGGCTGTATGAAAAACACGTGAAACGTCGAAGCCTTTGGAGGGAAAAGTTTTGGAATCATTTTGTCCAACTGTCCGTAACACCGGCAATGCAATGATCTTAAAAAGAATGAACATAGAGGATTTTAAAATAATTACTGTGTGTGTGTGTGTGTGTGTGTGTGTGTGTGTGTGTGTGTGAGAGAGAGAGAGAGAGAGAGAGAGAGAGAGAGAGAGAGAGAGAGAGAGAGAGAGAGAGAAACGGGCTACTAATTACAACAGAGCGCTCAGATCGTTTACATGCGGAGGGCTTTCAAGTGATAACGTGTTCTTGGAACAGTGATAGGCCTACTGTCTGTATACGCCAATCAGATTGTCCGTAAAGTATATTTTCGGGAAGATGTCTTGACCACAACAGGGGGTCCACATCTTGTGGATACGGGTTTGGCAATCCCGATGTGCCCTAGCTGGATTCTCATTTTGCTTCAACTTGTCACGTGGGTAAGATCCCCTTCCTTTAATCTTTCCAGTCTAGTCTCTCTTGACTGACTCTTGTTCTTTAAACCCGACGCTATTAGAGTACTCGAGGGCTAGGCTGCTTCCTTTTTTCATTCTAATCTCTTAATTTTGGGTGGGTTAGGACTTTAGAGTGCTCACTGTTGCCGATAGGTGAGCACTGAAAATACTAAGAAACGTTCAGTATCAGAATAATCCACACAAACCCACCAATCTCCTGCGCCCCAAAACAGGGACCTTTCGGCTAAGGTATAGTAACACTGACAGAAGAGTCCCTGGTCCTCCTGGTAGGGGTTGTGCAACAGGCCAGCAACCTGTTCTTGTAAAAAACTTTATAATACTTATAACACCCAAAGCAGTCTCGGAGTAAGGATTGGAACAATAGTGGAATCATCTGAAAGGATGACAGAGGATCGATTGCCGAAAGCGGCACTGAACTATAAAGCCATTGGTAGGATAGACGTGGTTCGTCCGAGGATGATATGGGTGCCGAAACAGGTTTATATAACGGAGGAAGAAGAAGAAGAAGAAGAAGAAGAAGAAGAAGAAGAAGAAGAAGAAGAAGAAGAAGAAGAAGAAGACGACTCGACATTGCCACAATTAGATTTCAGCAACTACCGCCTATCACTTTCTACGAATCCGACCCGTCGTATCGTCGTCATTCTGCTGTCAGCGTAGGCCTTTGTTTATAAGACATACAGGAACGTGACAACACACGAGTATATGATGCCTGCTAGGGCTAAAAACTTAATTACGACAGACAAGAGTTGCTTTGACAACCAGGTAAACGGTATCAGCAACACTGCCAGATCTGAAGGACTGCTAGACTTATATTATTTCCATTCTTAGTTCAGTCCTGATGTAAACAAACCCACGTGGTAAATCTGAAACGCTATTGGTGTGGAGAGTCGGCACTGTTCACACTGTACTGTGCTACGTGCTGAACGTCTGTATAGGCATGTGCTAGTTGTATCTTACCACTTAAAATCTGGGGACGTCGTTTAAGACTTTCTCCTTTCACTGTATTCTGAATCCGATTTCATTAATATGGAGCCAGTTGAAAGAATATGTTGCCCGTCACAACACAACATATATAAACTGCCTGATATAAAACAATTGATAGAGAAGGCGGTACATGGACAACGGCGAACAATTGGCCTCATTATATCGAGAATATATTCAAGGAAGAAGATAAACTCTGGCAACTGGCCCACATTACCAACGTTATAAATAATAACGCTGACTCAAGGTCCGACACAGATATGGAAGGGATTGAATTACGCTCTGACAGCAACTGATAATATACAGTACTCTGGTAATTATCACAGTTTCTATTTCTTTTATGAATTTGCTAACTGCTATAATTTTTATTTTAAAAACCTGGTTGTTTAAGACCTGATGATGTCAGTGATGACGAAAAGCTTACTCGAACAATAAAAATTATAGCAGTTAGCAAATTCATAAAAGAAATAGTAAGGATGGCTGCTAATTTAAACAATACGAAGAATATCACAGTTTCTATTTTAGTTTTAAATAAACTTTACGTTTGTTTTGTTTTGTTGCAATTTTTAAATAGTAAATAAAAAAGCCTTTAATTGGTGTTATAAAATATTTCACTGTCGATCTAACGCAGTCACACAAATTTTTGTTTGGTCAGGACAAGTGTTTATACAGTATCGACATTATGTGTACCCTGTCTGTACTGGTTCTGTCAGAGTGACATGCCTCTACTTCAAGCAGCAAATAGCGTTTCAGATTTGCCACGTATGTTTGTTTACAGCAGGATTGAACTAAGAACGGAAATAGTATAAAAACGTACTTACGACAGATAAGGGTTGTTTTGACAGCCAGGTAAACGGTATCAGCAACACTGCCAGATCTGATGGCGTGCTAGACTTATATTCAGATGATAATCGCAGATTACTACTGGGCGACTACGAGAGCGTAGCGTACGCACGTTTTAAGTTTACGGTTGCGTCAGGAATCTATACATAATCTGCGAGGCATACAACCCCCCCCCCCCCCACACACACACACACTGCTAACAGTTGTAAAATGGTAACACTGTACTAACAGCTTACCGTAATTGTCGTACGGTAGTCTATAGTGCTCGATCAAGTTCCACTTACCTGAAACAAACAAACACAACGTGATAACAAACATCAATAACAAGTATCGAAGTTGATAAAAAGATCAGTTACAGATTCCTGTCGTTGTTCGCATGTAGCACTGCTATTGATATCTACTAGGAAACTATAGAGGACATCGGCCGCTAGGTGATCAAAATTGTAACTAAATCTACACCATTGTGCTCCCTGAAGTGCACAACTCTACCACTAAATTGAACGAAGTACATTTATCTATATATATAAAACTCAAAGTCTGAGGATTTGTTTCTTTGTACCGAATACAAATCTACACCGTTACACCGATTGCCACCCACAGGTAACCTTTGACACAAGGTGAAAAATATTGTCTAACTTGAAACCATATGAAATTTTATAAAACAGTAGCTGTTCCGACATTCCTTTACGCAAGTGAGACAAGGACCCTCGGTAAAGGGGAAGAAAAGAAAATTCAGGCTGCCGAAATGCGATTTTTGAGAAGTGTCCAAGGATTCTCCCTTCTGGAGTATAAGAGGAGATGGTTTGGACATGTGGCCCGAATGCCAGATACCAGATTGCCAGTGGCAGCTCTCAAGTACAAGCCGAGTGGACGGAGGGATGTTGGTAGACCGAGGAGGAGATGGTTTCCGGAACAGGCCAACTAGGGCCTAATCCCTGTAGTGAAGATGATGATGAACTTGAAATTTGATATTTTGCCCCGTTCGCACGATTTAAGCCCTTTTAATTATGCCCTTTCGTTGACGCGTATAAAGATGTCAACAACACCATGGAGACCACAATGAATTACCATAGTAACAAGTAAATAAACAAATGATATTTAGCAGCATCTGAACTGTACATTTATCCATTCCTGCAGTACATTTTCGATGTTTTATATAATATGCGATTGTATCGATATATTACGATGTGGAAAAGAAGAAGTATACTAATTGTGAATTGTCCTATTACTTAATGCAAAGCGAAAATACGTGTTGTTTTCATTTGTGAGGTTAGGTGACAACGGTTTTTGGTTTATATTTAGCTTACTGCTGAAATAAATAAAAGCCATGGTTGAGGAAAACACAATGTTTAATGTGTTATACAATGCTTCTAACGCAGTAACACTTAAAATAAAGAATTTAGAGTTTTTTATTTAACAGGTACTTTACAAATATCTCCAAAGGCTTTATAAACGGGTACTTTTAAATCTGCAAAGGCTGTTGCACCAACATAATAATTTAGTACAAGTTAAAATAGTACAAGTGTTGAAAACAGCTTTGGAGAGAATTTGACTAATGAGTACAAAATTGTTATACGAGCTGACAGAACGCCATATAGACATAGACAATAAAAATTATATTAAAAAACTTATTAAAAGTCAAATATTCGCTTGTGAAGCCGCGGGTAACAGCTATTTTTACATAATTTTCGACATTAGATAATTGTTCAATTATGAGAAAATTACAAAAATCCCGATTTCCGTAAAATTTCTTTAGTAACAAAACAATTATATAGCACACAACCAATATGTGCACACACATACACATACACCTTGTATACACATGACGCGCGCGCGGGTGTATGTAATAAACTCTTGGTTTTATCAATCGAACCCAATGACGGATTTGGACATTTTGCGGCCCTAGGCAGTATATTTCCGAAGGCCCCCCCTTTTAAACAGAAAATTTTAGTATCCTATTTTAACACATTTTAAACTTAAAGGAATTGACGCATTTAATAAAACATACTAAAAAAGTGTAAAACAGACAAGAAAAACAACAATAAATAGAGCACAATATTTTATGATCCAGTGAACGTTGTTTATTATGATTTTATCTTATAACAAGATTTACTTCGTTTTACAAGATTAGTTATTGGTACTAATAATTCTTAAAATTCAATGCTTTGGTTTATGCAAGCGTACTAGTTTCCTGTATTAAATAATTTTATCCCCCCCCCCCAAATTCTCGTTCGCCTCCCCCTCAGCGCTGCGGCCCTAGCCAACTTCCTAACCTGCCTAATAGGAAATCCGATGTTGATAACGAAGCCTCAAATTACGAAAATGTAAAACATCCGTACGGTTTTTAAAACACCTAACGTTACTTTTTCGAATTTCTCTATTTTACGAATTTTTGTATGGTCCCGTAGATTGTACACGAATCGATATCAAAATTTTGTTCGCTTCTAATTAATTAAACAGTAACAAACAATTCATCACCAGTTTCTGTCCCTTCATTCCTTCCTTCAAATACAATAGATCTGACGATAGGGTTTTAACGGGCGCGCTACACCTCCGCTCGGCCAGGTAAACATTTTATAATACATACTACAGCTCCGCTCGCCTTGTGTTAATGGCCTCAAACGAGATATAACAAGTGCGCTCGCCCATCTTTACCACCCGTTAGGTATTCCCACTCTGTGGAGATGTAATAGACAAACGTGCAACGCTAAAATTTATTCAATCGGAACCACAGAAGAAAGAATAATTTCAAGAAGAGATGGTAACCATAATCATCCTGCCGTTAGCCAGCAATATTCAGATATTCAACGTCAGATTATTAGTGCTGCCGCGAAACGAAAAGCTGAAGCAGAAGTGCATGAAAGACCATCCAAAATTTTCCGTTCCGCAGCCGAAAATACGGATTCCAGCAGAATATGTGTGAGTGACGTGCGCGCGCTATTAGACAAACAATTTACTGTGCTAGGAGGAAAATTTTGCCACAAATACCAAAAAGTGCGTACGAAGTGTTCGATGTTTTACAAACACTTGAACCAAAAACATATCGCCGGGAAAATTTCGTATACGTAGTTCATAAACAGAAACACATTATTATTTTTACACGTTATACGAACTTAAAATTCTTGTACGAGTCAGCTACTATTTATATGGACGGAACATTTCAATTTTGTGCAAACTTTTTTGCACAACTTTTTACAATCTACGGTTTCCGAAATAATCATTACTTACTCGTGTTTTGTGTTTTAGGAAATAAGACGGCTGAATCTCACAAAAATGTGTTTTATTTAATAAAAGAGGCGTGTAATTCGAAAGATTTACTTTGGAATCCCCGGAATGTGATGATTGATTTTGAGAAAGCGATACATCGGGCACTCAAAGAAGTTCTACCTCAGTCACATGTAACTGGTTGCCGTTTTCACTTAACACAATGTTGCTGGAGAAAAATACAAAACTTAGGTTTGGTTTGTGAATATAAGAATAGGGATTCCAAAATAGGAAAGTGGTTAAAATTATCATTTGGGATGACATTTTTACAACCTGACGAAGTGGGATACTTTTTCGCCATGGAATTAGCTGAAACAAAACCTAACGACTGTAGAGTTGACGCTTAAGCAGATTATTTGGTTGAAATGTATGTGGACGAAGAAGCGGAATTCCCACATTCGGAAAAGCCGAATAAAAGCAGAAGTGAAAAACAAAGTCAGCTGCGTCAAAGGACAATAGACATGTATAGGCGACAAGATATTTCGAGGCTGCAATATGCTACAATTATGTCTAAGTGGTACAGTGCATGACACGAAACAGTACTGATTTTATTTTAAATTATTTACAAAAATATTATAAAAATTACTAAAAATAAAAAATTATAAAAATGAATAACAAAAATAAAAAAGCATATATTGTAGTTCCGCTCGGCGGATATCTACAACTCATGATCGCTAATAAGCGTGAAATATGCTTTCTATTTTGGTTTAAAATATTGAAATAAGTTTGACAAGCACTTTGAAAGTTAGTTTCACTATGCTGGGAGGGGGACGTGTTTCCCCTCTTTCCTCTTGAATTTACCTGCCGAACCCGAGCGGAGGTGTTATATGGGATTAAAGTCATAAAATAAGACCCGAGCGGAGCTGTAGAGCGGTCGAGCGGAGGGGTAGTGCGCCCGTCTTAACAGAGGCTTAGAGACTCAGAAGACATACGCCTCGTTGTGAGGCTAACAAAATTTTAATTCACTTCCCACAGGCGCACAACAGTTTAGTACGCTGTTTCATGGCGTGAACATCGGCTGCAATAAGGTTGGCGAGAACACTGAAACCTTAGTAATATTACGACATAAGGCCCTACGTGACTTTCTGGACGAGAAAACATAAAAGATCAACATTTTCGGCTACTGAAGATGTAAAACAAAAATCGCTGAGCCGGGTCAAGGTTATATAAAAAATTCCGTTTCAGAAATGTTTACAACACAGAAAAAGTGCCACAAGTGTGATGAATCCGACTGAGATTGCGTTGAACGGAAGAATATGAAAATTTGTGAATACAATATTTGTGAAAGATATAAATTTTAAGTAAACGAAATTTTCTTTATATTATTTGTTGTTACATATATTTTGTAGGTAACTCTTCAATATTTCTGGCAGGTTTTCTATGTAATGAATATATCTTCAAATAATAAATAGTTCTGCAAGTAATATTATTAAATTATATTATTATTGTTTCACGTGACACATGTTGCACAGAATTATTCTGTATCTTCAGAGGTTTTATACGAATTAACGAATAATCGATTTTATTTCGATTTAAATTTTCAGTTGCTGAAATGTTTATTTACGTAGTCAACTGTTTATGAAATTATCATTATTTTAATAAATGTATAATTTTAAATAAATATCTTGTTTTGTTTTTATCGTATTTTTTAAATAATAAACATCATTATCCAGACATTCAAAACGTCAGATTAATTAAAACATACAAAAACGTAACAAAATGAATATCTGGGAAAATCTCAATGTTTACAAACACAATAAAAATATTTTACTAATTAAAGAACAATTTCAAATGAAAAAAAAAACCCCGACCTAACAGTAAACGTTATGCCTAACGCTCCGCAAACGGTCTATGAGAAACATTATTCGAACATTTGAAACGATGAATTTTTCGCTGAACTAAGAAAGTCGTTTCGTCACGTTTTCGTATACAATTACAACGATTATTTTCCCCGCTACATCATTGTCAAGCGGTCCGGGTATGGTCCGATTCGTTACTTTACGCGCGAAACTTGCCTACAACTTTTCAGTCCACTGATGAATAAGTAACACAAAATGTCGCACACGAAGTAATGCATCTTACGTAGAACGTAGAAATATTTATGGATGGGATTCGGACCCACGACGTCAACAGTGAAATGTGACCGCAACTCGGTCGGTTTATAACGTAGAGTTTCCTCTCGTCCCGAACTGATTGATTTAGTTTAAGTTCACAAACCGACCATTTTGTCGATCACGGAGACGAGCGGGAGTTTTAAAGTCGCCAATTCTATAAAAGCCGGACGAAAAACTAACAACCGGTATTCTGAACACTAAAATGCGTATAAAAAAATAAACACGTACAAATCTAATTTAGCAATATAGGCCACACATACTGGACAGACGATGAATTCCCGGACATTAAAGGGAGTCTGAAGGTAAAAAATTAAATATTTTCACTTTTTCAAAATGCTTGTTTTTATTAAAAACGCGACTTTTCTTAATAAACTGGTATACAACTTATGATACCGTCACGAGTTCAGTGTGGCAGGTGTTGCGTCATTCAAGTAGGTGGGTATAGTGAGTTCCAGGAACACTTGAGATACGCATTAAGCCGCCGGCATGCAGTAAGGAGGGAAAGCTGTACTGGACCTCAGCGCGGACTATATAAAGCCATAGCAGCCGCGTTGTCAGTTCAGTTACGTGAGTGATTTTTGTTAGTGCGGATCGAGTTTTGTCGAAGTGAAGAATTATTGTGTTTTATAATTGTACGAGACTCGTGGACATTATTATTGGGTGTGAACAATTTTTATTTGATTTGTTGTAAGAGACTATCTTGTTGATTACAAACTGTTTAATTGCGATAATTAAAGCTGGTGATTAGTGACTTAATTGGTGTCTTGTATTTTGTTTTCCACTGTACCATACGACGATCAGTAGACCGTCGTAACAATACAAATAAACTCAGAAACACGTTTTATTCTGACTAACGTCGAACGTTTTGGCGTTCTACTGTACGACGTCCTCGGATTAAAGCAAGCACTGAGACCCATTTCCGTAGTAACACGAAGCCAATCGCTCAGCAGCGCATAATGATGATGATGAAAGTAACGACGTTATGTTGTAGTGATCATGACATTGAGAATACCGACGATAGCACTCTGTAAATGAACGCTTTCCTCATTCGCAGGGAAAAATATAAATATTTTGTCACTGACCACACAAACAACACACACGCACACACACAATCAAGTAAATGTTCTGTCATAGGCAAATGTGACAGGCGCAACCGGACAAACATACGATCAGTTTTTCGCAATGGAGTTCTCTGAAGAGTAAACAAATCCACATTTCATAATTGCCCTTACTGTACACAGCATCACAAGATCAATTCATTTCTTCTGAAAGTATAAATCAACTTTCCTAATACGTGTTTCACTTGCCATGTTGTTGTCAGGTGGCAAGAAAAATTCCAAACCAAAGACGCTGCCAAGCACTTGAAATTTAATCCTGGAACCGTATGCCTATTCTTTAGGATCATTAACCGTATACTGGGGCACTGTATATCCCAAATAAAAATACACATTTTAAAAAATTGTGATTTATTTTTTACTAAAAAAACATGTTGAATTACAAGAGCAGATTCTTTTTACTACATAATATATGTTTTTAAAAAGAAAACTGTATTTCTATGTGTTTCTGTGGACCCCTAATCATGACAATTACATTTTTCAAAAAGTTTCTGTACACGTTTCTTCTATGAAAAGTACTACTGGTTATCCTGGTTCCGACGACTAGCAGTATTTGTTTTTTCTTTGTAGGGAAACATTATCTTGTACTCCAATGTTGTCAGCCACGCTGCATGAGACTTGCTCTTCATTAACATTCTGAATATTTGTATGGATAATACACACATCATTGAAGCTACCAAACTGAATACTGTTTTTATCATTCACAATCCTTCATCTTTTTCTGTTAACCAATGTATCTTTTATTGCCTCCTCTTCGCTTTCTGGTTCAGGGGCACACTTATCAACGCAAAACTATCTTCTTCAACACAACACAGTCTATTTCACCTTCATTGCCTGAAGTATCGTCAGCGTTATTGGAAGTATCAGAGGACGGCATTTGTAATTCTAATAAGATGTTCTCTTTGGTAAGCACGTGATTCATTTTACACATACAGAACAATATATACAAAGTTATTTATAAAAAGTCACAAAGAAGTAAAATCACTCACACACTAAAAAAATAACACTAGCCATACACTGGGGTACTGTATGCTCCGCGATCACTGTTTCTCATACAGCGTGATGTTACACGTGTGAAGTAAAGACAACAACTGAAGCACAATCAAGGCCAAGGAAAAGTCACAGATGTTGGAGGCAATAAGGTGTGCCAAGGCAAAATTACCGCAAAACGAAAATTATGTGTGCCCCAGTATACGGTTCCAGAATAAATTTTTCCTGAGCTGCAGCACTCCAATATTTTGAACAAAGATAAATCACATTATTAGACTACAGGCCTATTAGTAAAATATTTATAATATTAACATAAATTTCGATTATTAGAAATTTTTTATTTATTATGAAAGTTGTTTGAATTGTAATTGAATCTTTCGCTTACAATATAGTTAACGGATAATCGATTATACTTCGATTATTGTAATGTGTATGTAGTCAGCTATTTATTATATATTTAATGTTTTATTTTATTATTCTAATAAATGTATGATTTTCAATAAATCGTCTTATTTTCTTTTTATTTGAATTTGTTCTTTAATTAGTAGGCTACTAGTAATTAGTAGATTAGTATTATTGTGTTTGTAAACATTAGGTTTTTCCCAGATATTCATTTTGTTACCTTTTTGTACGTTTATAACTAATTTGACATTTTGATTTGTCTGGAAATTTATGCTTATTGTTTAAACAGTGTGTGGCTAAATTAGGTTTGTAAATATTAGGTTTAAAAAACTCATTGCAATGTTGAATGTATCTCTCGGACAGTTATTTCTTCGTCTGGCCTACGTAAAATTTACTGCAATCTGGACATTGTATTTTGTAAACTCTAATAATCTGCTAATTAAAGAACAAATTCAAATAACAGCAAAACAAAACGATTTATTTAAAATCATACATTTATTAGAATAATAAAACATTAAATATATAATAAACAGCTTACTACATAAACATTGCAACAATCAAAAATAGAATCAAAGTAAAATCGATTATCCGTTAACTATATTGTAATCGAAACATTCAATTACAATTCAAATAAACCATCTCTGAAGATACAGAATAATTTCTGTGAAGCGTGCGTCAGGTAAAAATCAACCTTCTTGCAGTGGTATTTATTTGAAGATATTACATGGGATACCTGCAGGAAACTCAACGAGTTACTTACAAAGGAATTATTACGATAATTCCTATTACACAACTATAAATTTTAATGACGAGACAATCATAGACCAGACAATCATACAATAAACATTAAAAGCTCTAAACATGCGGATTCGTGTTAAAATTTCACTTAGACTGACACCCTGATAGATTAAAAAAAATGTTGATCCCTTTTTGGGGCCCTGAGTTGCAAAAATTTGATATTTGTAAAACTGTAAATATATTCAAATTATCGTTAAAATTATCTTTACTTTGATAAAGTATGCCAAAATTTTGCAATGTCCAAAACGTAACACCAAATTCAGATTTTAGGAAAAATTCCCTTTAATTTGGCATACCACGTGAAATTTTTCATCAAAATTTTCACCCACTTTTTAGGACCTGGCGTCTCATTTTTTTTTTTTTTAGGCGATTTAATTACGGCTGGCGCCGCCTCTCGCATTCTAGCTTCCATTGGCGCCGGTCTAAACACTCCTGTTGTGTAAGTCCTCTTCCATTCATTGCATCTTTGACGTCCATTTTCCATGAATGTTTAGTTCTTCCTCTTTTTCTTCTACAGGGTGGAGTCCATTCCCATACCTTCCTTGGCCATCTCTCATCCGACATTCTTTTTAGGTGTCCAAACGAATTCAATCTTCTTGCTTCTATTGTTTCTATAACGTCAAGGTCGATTCCCATCGCTTGTCTTATCTCTACATTTCTCACTCTATCTAGTCTTGTTAGTCTACGGCACCTCCGTCAGTAATCCATCTCCATAGCTCTTATTATGGATTTATTTCTTTTATTAATTTCTCACAGTTCTGCTCCACATAGGCCTATACTTTCGACTATAGTTTTATATATTCTGATTCCCAAAATTTTGAAACTTTAAAAAATGAACACTCAATTCAGAGTGTGGTTAAAATTTCCTTTAATTTGTCCCCCCCCCCCCCATTGGACTTCTGCGATTATTTTCACTATTTTGACCCCTTACATTTTCACCTCCCGCCTTCCTATTTTCGGAGGGATCAATCTCAAAAACAATAGGATTCTGTAGGTTTTATCAACACAATACGTTTATTGATATGTAAGTACAAAATCATATCCGTGTTTGTGAGTTCATTGTTATTTTAATAATATTCACTTACATTTAAAATAAACACTTCTATGATACGGTAGAAGCTTCTGTGATATAGAAACTACTGTTTCTCTGGTATGTATCAAAGAAAAATTAATTAACAAGCTAGTAAGGTACAATTATAATTTAAAGTAATTTTAGAATGAACCCTGAACGTAATATGATTTGTGAAATCGCATTCACAAGCACAAAAGGAAGAAAAAAATCGTGTGAAGTGAGAATTTGAGGGGAGGGAATTTCCTGCATTTCCCACGCCGTAAATCTGCGCTTGATAACTTCCTTATGAATTTTGAATGCTTTTCCATTTTCATCATCATCATGTTCACGGATTAAACCAAGGATGGTTTGTTCCGGTCTCAAATAGACAAAGAGTAGAGCTGGTCACTCCAGCGCTTCCTCGGACGTCCCACACCTCTCCGTCCCCTCGGCTTATAGTTCCGTAGTTGTTTGGGGATGCGGCAGTCATCCATTCGGCAAAGATGTTCCCACCAATTCAGCCGATACTGGGCGATCCTCTCGAGTATACTCATAATATTCAGTTCCTGCCATATACCTGTGTTTTTTTTTTATGATCATGGAGTGTATACCCTCCCACGTGACTGAGAAATCTCATTTCAGCCGCTTGGATGCGACTGGCCTGGCCTTTCGTTAAAGTCCAATTCTCAGACTCATAAAGAAGTGTGGGAAGAACCATCACCTTATAGAATTTTAGGCGTGTTCCTTTACTTGCTGACTTAAGGGTTCGCCTAATGGTCCCGTCCCGCACATAAGGTTGAACTTATGCAACTTATTCACAACGTCATTGCATGCATTAAAAGACACACACTGTAGTCCAGGTATACAAAATGGCTAACTTGTTCCAGGACAGTACCATCTATAACAATTTTAGTCCGTACGGGATCAGTTCCACGAAGAGCCATCACCTTGGCCTTACGTGTGGATATCTGTAACCCAGTGTTTGCAGATTCGACGTAACAAATGTATCCCCATCTGCAACCTGTTTTACGAGTCCGACAGAATAGCCTGATCATCCGCAAACAACAAAGTGTCAGTTTTAGAGTGACCAATCATAAAATGTTCTGGAAGATACATCTGCCAGTTTTGTATGGCATCGTCCATATATAAATTAAAAAGAGAAGGTGCTAATGGACAACCTTGTCGTACTCCTCAATTGATCAGGCCAACTCTCGGGCTGTTCTCGGTTTCCCTGCTTCTATTAATATTTTATTCTCCACATAAAGACTGTATACGCTTTTCCATTTTCTAACTTAAAAATTTTCCTACTTAATTTCAACTTCTTCGATTTGTAAGCATGCAGTTTTCGGATAAGCGTTCTGTGCTAACGGAATCTAGCTTGTAGTTATATGTTGGTTTGTACGTGAGCGCAAGAACGTTTGTACTTTACGGTAATAATCCAACAATAGCCTCTGGATAAATACACATAAAGACGAGTCTGTTGTCAGGGTCCTTGAGCTGTGTCTCCGAATTACACAAAACAATACTCATACACACACACAAATGCAATTGTATATGTGTGTGTGTATAAAATTGGTACAACACACAATCAGATAAGTTATTGCTATACACACTGATAAGAAGCATAATATTGTATTATCACTGACTGATAAGCTGGAGAAGAGACGTCTCGCCACATACACTGTAACATCAATCGCTTTAGTACAAAATCTGCGAACGCAGACACTACACCTTGTCCAACAGCCACATGCGACTACGGGCGAGATAGGGAAATACATCGTTCTTAATGGAGGAAAACATTCGCTAACTTGAAAATTTTGTAATCGAGAAACTAACTTCAAAGTAATCATAAAATACTGTTATGCTTTATAAATAATGTTAATTTACGTCTTTTGGGTTATTTTAAGAAATGTACAATTACAAATATAGCTATCATTTCCTATATAGGTAACTCGAAGTTTCTTGCAGCAATTATATAATACTGTGATGTTATTCAATTTTGTTTCTTCTGCAAGTAGTGTATTGCGTTTTTTGTCTTTTTAACACCTGACGCAAGTTTCACTGAAAAAACATCAGTATTATCAGAGGTACGTAAGTGCGTCAGATGTTAAAAAGACAAAAAAGCAATACACTACTTGCAGAAGAAACAAAATTGAATGACATCACAATATTATAAATATAACTATAAAAAAAACTGCTATACTGAGAAAAACAGGAATTTTTCTTAGTTTAGAATGTGGTTCCAACCGGTGGTACGCGGAGGGATCCAAGGTGGTACGCAAGAAGACCTAGCTAGTAAAAAGTAGTTATTTAAAAAAATAAATAAATAAAAATTTATGTAGAAAACAACAATAAATTTTCATCGGACGTGATTGAAAATCATTGCCTTTAAAAAAACACAACCTACACACTTTGCGGTAATATTTCATTAGAATCTAACAGGATGTCTGTTGAGTGTGATTTAAGGTTAAAAATAACATCAATAGAACCTGACATTAACTCTTTGGTACAAAATAAGCGTTTCACATTAATAATTATTTTCTTTTTAATATGTATCCCTTCTGACGTTAGAAGAAGTAAGTTTGAGCGACAAGACTGCCAGCCGCCGGAATACTTCTCCTCATAAACGAGGTACAGTCAACAAAAAATATCGGTATGGAGAACCATACATGACTTCCATATTCTAAGATTTATATTTAAATCTTAATATCGCCTGCCAAGCGCGATATATTTTCTCTTATACATGATTTACATTAAAATGAAAAAATTTTAATTTTATTGCCTGACAACAAAATTATTTTATTTTTAACAATTACCATTGTTTGAAAAAGTTTAAATAATTTTCAAGTACTTTACTCTTGTTAAAACGTAAAAGGTTGCAGGTAAACTACCCCTCCCCTTAACCGATCTTCACCAAAATCGAAAGTCCTTGAGACCTCTACAATTCAGGGACGTATGCAAACAATTATTTGATTCTGTTTGAATTTGCGGCAGTTATCGTTTGCCATAGAAAATACGCTTGATAAAAAACGTTGCAGGTAAACTACCCCTTCCCCTTAACCGATCTTCACCAAAAACAATAGGTCTTGAGAACTCTACAATTTAGGGCTGTATACAAATAATCTTTTGATTCTGTTTGAATTTGCGGCTGTTATCGTTTGCCATAGAAAAAAAAATCCACACACACACACACACACACACACACACACACACACACACACACACACACACACACACACACACACACACACACACACACACACACACACAGAGAGAGAGGAGAGATGGAGAGAGGAGAGAGAGAGGAGAGAGAGAGAGAGAGAGAGAGAGAGAGAGGAGAGAGAGAGAGAGAGAGAGAGAGAGAGAGAGAGAGAGAGAGAGAGAGAGAGAGAGAGAGAGAGAGAGAGAGAGAGAGAGAGAGAGAGAGAGAGAGGCACTTTTCGGAAAACGACTTTTTTTCATGTTTTGAGCGTAGTAGAATCAGAATCTGCAATAATCTCGAACATCGATTTTTTTTGCCATCACCATACTTCCATTCCTTAAGGAATATGGAAGTAATATAAGTTCCGGACAATTAAATTTATAAGAATATTAAAATTTATGTAATTTCTAAACCGTTTAAGTTAGTGTATTAATATATAGTCAAGATTCTTATTACTGTTATATTTATTTTATATATACTATTTGTTGTTGCATGTACTGTTATAAGTTATATTATTTTTTGCTACTTAACATTATTATGTATAATATTTATTATTACAAATACGCTTGTATACGTTATTAATTAATAATTAAATATCTCCATGCTATGTATTTATAATATTTGTGTTGTAGCCTAAAGGGCAATATTTATCATTTTATTTTGCATTATAATACTTCTTAATCGCCAATATTTAACCTAATATCTAATGTAGTTTTTAAATCGTGAAAATCCCTGAGTATATTGTTGCAATGTTTATCTTTGCTTAGCATCTTCTAGTTTAATATGTAATTTTACTGCATCTGTAAGAGCGTTTTTGTATGATTTATAAATTCATTTTTATAATTTTTGTGCTCGCTAATGACCGATGCCGTTGCATCGACTTGATAAATAAATAAATACATAAAAAAATATCGGTATGGAGAACCATACATGACTTCCATATTCTAAGATTTGTATTTAAAATCATTTTCAGCCAAACAGCCAGGCTGTGTCTTACCTGCCTTTTTATTGCTGTATTAAATGAAAAATATTATATTACATTAAAATGAAAAAATTATAATTTTATTGCCTGGCAACAAAATTATTTTATTTTTAACAATTACCATTGTTTCAAAAAGTTTAAATAAATTTTCAAGTACTTTACTCTTGTTAAAACGTAAAAGGTTGAAGGTAAACTACCCCTTCCCCTTAACCGATCTTCACCAAAAACAATAGGTCTTGAGTACTCTACAAATCAGGGCTGTATGCAAAACATTATTTGATTCTGTTTGAATTTGCGGCTGTTATCGTTTGCCATAGAAAATACCCTTGTTAAAAAAACGTTGCAGGTAAACTACCCCTTTCCCTCAACCGATCTTCACCAAAAACAATAGGTCTTGAGAACTCTACAATTTAGGGCTGTATGCAAATAATCTTTTGATTCTGTTTGAATTTGCGGCTGTTATCGTTTGCCATAGGAAATACCCTTGTTAAAACATAAAACGTTACAGGTAAACTACCCCTTTCCCTTAACCGATCTTCACCAAAATCAACAGATCTTGAGAACTCTACAATTCAGGGCTGTATGCGAAACATTATTTGATTCTGTTTGAATTTGCGGCTGTTATCGTTTGCCAAACAAACAAAATTACCCTTGCTAAAAAAAAACCGTTGCAGGTAAACTACCCCTTTCCCTCAACCGATCTTCACCAAAAACAATAGGTCGCGAGTACTCTGCAAATCAGGGCTGCATGCAAAAAATTATTTGATTCTGTTTGAATTTGCGGCAGTTATCGTTTGCCATAGAAAAAAAATCTACAGACAGACAGACACACAGACAGACAGACAGACACACACACAGACACTTTTCGGAAAACGACTTTTTTCATGTTTTGAGTGTAGTAGAATCAGAATCTGCAATAATCTCGAACACGATTTTTTTTGCCATCACCATACTTCCATTCCTTAAGGAATATGGAAGTAATAATACACAGAAAAAGAAAAAGTTTATGAGAAAATGTTCATTTCATTTAACTTTCCATGTGTAGGACATTCAGGGTCCCCTTAATGCTTGCAGAAGAAGAAAAAGAATATTCACGTCCAATCGTTTCGTATTGAGTGCCTGTTGACGCGTATTATGGATTATTCTGGAACACTTGTGCTACCTATTTAAACAACGACAGCTACCGCTTAGAAGTCAGTTTATGTCGGGCGATATACTGAGTGCGTCACAAGTGGTTACTAGTGAAAGCACTAGTAAAATTATTGTGCAGGACTCTATTACTTGACATTATTATTGCGCGTGGACAAATTTAATTTGAATTGTTGTACGATTATAATCTTGTTGGTTACAAACTGTTACTTGTGATTAATTAAAGCTGGTGATTAGTGACTTCATTGGTGTCTCTATTTTGTTTTCCACTGAACCATACGACCGCCGCAACAGTATGTAATTTGTCTTTGTAGTGTATTGGGATAGGACACGTCCTCAGCCTTGAGGAAATTCTCTAATAGAAAAAAAGATAATAATAACTTGTTATAGATCGACAATATCATTATATATTTCATCTAATGACGCACAGTAGTTCACTATAGTAAAAAATGACAATAGAATTCGTCGTTAGAAAAACTATAAAATGTCGAGTACACGGATACAGGCATTTGTTTACGCGCTTTTTAATTTCTCGTAAACGGTAGTGAACATGAAAATGACGCGATCCAATTGCCAATTTTACACACAATAATGGACGTAAATTTACTCCATTTGGTTCCTACACAGAATTTGTATTACCGGTTTTTTTATGCGCTGCAAAGACATTTTCAGGAACAAGAATTTCCAAATAAACACGATTACTGGGAACTTTATAGGGCTCAAATAAAACTATTACGCTACCCCAGAGCTACAGAACTCGCTCAATATTTTGAACGAAGTACATTTATTTTTATGTAAATTTCAATATTAAATAATTTTTCAATTATGGGAAAAATTACAAAAATTTAGATTTTTCTACTGTTTCTTTAGTAATAGATCGATTGTAGAGCACAGGATCACACAATAAACAATAAAAATTCGAACCGTTCCGGTTTGTATTACAATTCCTTTTATTATCAAAATGATTAAAAAAGCCGGGCCGGTAGGACGTGGTCTGTTGCCATATAACAGCGACACCGTCGGCAACGTTTCGAATCGCACCTTCGGGGATCTTCTTCAGGTCGCAAAAAGCGACAGAGTGTTGTAAAAACAGTTACGGCGGATCTTGGCCGAACGATACCCGACACATTTTTAGGGTAAGAGCAACCCGACTCGGGTAAGAGAGAACCCTTTTTGGTTGCTCTTACCCTAAAAATGTGTCGGGTATCGTTCGGCCAAGATCCGCCGTAACTGTTTTTACAACACTCCGTCGCTTTTTGCGGCCTGAAGAAGATCCCCAAGGGTGGGATTCGAAACGGTTCCGACAATGTCCTGTTATATAGCAACCGACCACTGCCTAACAGCCCGGTTCTTAATCATTTTGATAATATGATAAGCTCACTGGCCGAGTGAGCTTACGACAAAATTTACAAATCCTTTTAGTCTTACAACCCGCTGGGTTTTCACAATTAAAAAAAAAATCTTGATCTCTTTTTGGGCACTAGGGTCACAAAATTTTAAAATTTACATAACTTTACTCTACACGCATATGTTAGATAAAAGTCTCTTTAAATCTTTTTTTGAGATTTATCGAAATTTTCACCCACTTCTTGAGCCCAGACGTCCCAAAAATTTTGACATTTTCAAAAATGAACACGACATTACATTACACTGATTACTCTACTATTGGGGAGCTGAAGCATAGTGCTGGCCACACTGCCTTCCTCGTATGCCGTACGGATGACATATCGTCGTGCCGAAATCTCACTGATCGTCGTATGGTACAGTGAAAAACAAAACAGAGACACCAATGAAGTCACTAATCACCAGCTTTAATTAATCACAAGTAACAGTTTGTAATGAACAAGATTATAATCGTACAACAATTCAAATTAAATTTGCCTACACGCAATAATAATGTCAAGTAATAGAGTCCCGCACAATAATTTTACTAGTGCTTTCACTAGTAACACCTTGTGACGCACTCAGTATATCGCCCGACATAAACTACCCCGCCTGACTCCTAAGCTGATTCGGTGGTACACATGGGAGCCATTATTATTAGGCCTATTATTATTATTAACACCACTTAGACTGTAGTTAAAATTCACTTTAATTTGATACCCAGACTGGCTTTTATGATTTTTTTCAATATTTCGCCCTCTCACATTTTTGCCTCCCACCGCCATATTTTTGGAGGAATCAGTGTAAAATGTGTAAAAGAAAATAATAGGATTCTGTAGGGTAAAAGTGAGGGCACGCGTGGAAATTTTTCACGAAAATCGATTGACCCGTTCAGAAGTTATTGTGAGACATACACCAAAGTGTCTGACAGACAGACAAATGCAAAACGGTCGAGTTAAAACTAAGAACTCGCTTCTCTCGTGCAATTCACGAATCACGTTATCGAATACATAAAATTTCAGAGTTCAAATAATTAGTTTATGTCGAAGAATACAGCAGTCCGCGTTCTGAAAACATCTGATAACCTTAGATAAATCTGCCCCAAACAGCAGACGTCGTACGGACAAAATTGGCGTGTTTTTGTCTTTATTTATTTTTTTTCATTCGATAGAAAGAAATAACACAAGTCGCTGTGAACTAAAATTTTTTTTAGTAAACGACTTCTATTTACAGCAAAACTGACTACAATTCTGAAGAGAAGTGAATAACGTTCCTATGGCAATTGCGAGGACAAAAACAAGGTGCAAACTGTTATCTCCTGTTGTCCCTTTATCAGATAATTTTTAACGCTACATTAAAATTGCGTAACAAAAATACTACATCTTGTAGCATCCTAAACATCTTGTTGACGTTATAAAAAGCTTATACTATTGTACAAGGACAGTCTTTTTCTATAGGAGAGGAATTTGACAGAAGAGATTTACATTAATCAGCGAGTTCGCTAAGGCTGTAGCATGTCGCCAACACTGTTTAATATCCATGTTGATGACATAATTGTATGCTTCAGAAGCCTGGACCATGATCTCAGCCCAACAGGATATGACCAGAAGATGGGAAAGAAAGATTCTGAAGAGGATACTAGGAGATGTACTAGGCGCCGGAATGTGGCGTGTGAGGACAAATGCCGAATTGTACGAACTACACAAGGAACCGGACATCGTCACAGTAATAAAACAAGATAGAATTAGGTGGGCAGGTCAGGCACAAAGAATGACACATGAAAGGGCAGTGAAAAAGTATTTATTGGACGACCAGAGGAAGAAGAGTAAACAGGGAGGCCAAGAAGAAGATGGGTGGACAATGTAGATGAAGACTTGAGAAGACTGGGAGCTCAGAAGATGGCGAGGAGTGGAGGCGCGTCGTTCTGGAGGGCAGGGCTCTTCATCAGCTGTAGCGCCGGGGAGTAGTAACAGTATTGACGGGATAGTTAGAGAGTGGAAATTACGAGTGGCTCCGGGAATAAAAGTAAAAATAATAGAACATACACGAATACAGTGCTGTTTGCGCATGATCAAGTAATCATACTGTTACGACATTACAGAACGATCTACGTGTTCTCGAATGTTCCAGATGAATCCTGCTGTAATGTTGTGTGCGTACGTGATTTCAACATGCGCTCGCCAGACTTTTCAAGACGTCGCCAGCCACGTGCACTGTGTCAAGGCCGCATTCAATTGCGTCCTAGTGAAGAGCCGATGCGTAGTGTATGGCATATTCTGGATTTTCGGTGGGGTATAAATACAAGTGCTCAGTGACGCTCAGTTGAGTTTGAGTTGCGATTGATTCGAGTGCGGTTCGTATATGTTATGTGTTTTATATTTGTGCGGGACAATTATAATACAGTTGTGTTTTGTACTCGTTGAGATTATTGCGTGTGAACAATTTTTATTTGATTTGTTGTAAGAGACTATCTTGTTAATTACGAACTGTTTAATTGTGATAATTACAGCTGGTGGTTAGTGACTTAATTGGTGTCTCGTACTTTGTTTTCCATGGATCATACGACGATCAGTAAGACCGTCGTAACAATACAAAACAACGAAGGCGAGTTCCAGAGATCGATGATCCAGTTACACCAAGTCTGTTCGAATTACAAAATGAAACTTTCTGTGAAGAAGACAAAAACTATGCCATTTATGGGCAAATAAATGTCCCTTACGGACTAAGATTGTATTGGGCAATAAGACTATAGAGCAGGTGTCACGTTTCCGCTATAGGCCTATTGGATTACATACACGCTACGCATAACATGGATTATGACGCTGATCACAAGTTGGCTAAGTTTCAGTCAATGTGCTGTACAATTCGTCGAGAGCTGTCGATAAAAAACAAGGAAAGAGGCTCGACTAAAACTGTATAATGTTTTCGTTCTTCGTTCAGTCCTGATGTAAACAAACCCCACGTGGTAAATCTGAAACGCTACTGGTCAGGGGCGTTGACACTGTTCACACAGTAATGTATTACGCGCATGTGCAGAATGCCTGTATAGTCATGTGAGAGTTATCTTGCCACTTAAATCGCGGCACGCCGTTTTAAGACTTCCTCCTTATCACTGCATTCTGAATCGTATTGAATTAATATGGAGCCAGTTTAAAGGATATGTTGCCCGTCACAACACAACATTAACTGCTTGATATAAAACAACTTATTAAGAAGGCGGTAAATGACACAACGCCGGACAAGTGGAGTAATTGTATGCAGCACATAATCAAGGAAGATGATAAGCTGTGGCAACTGCCCACATTACCGACGTCGTTGTGGACAATGAACAATCTTATCAATAATAACGCTGACTTAAGTGATGATACAAGTTCAGACACAGATATGGAAGGCACTGAATTACTCTCCAACAGCAACTGATAGTATTCAGTACATGGCAATTATCACAGCTTCTATTTTAGTTTTAAATAAACTTTGTTTGCTATATTTAAACGGTAAAAACACTAACTGGTGATATAAAATGTTTCACTGTCAGTCTGACACTGTCACACAAATTTTATTTTGGTCAGGACAAGTTATTACAATTTACCTGTGTTTATACAGTACCAATATTATATGTACCCTGTCTGTACTCCTTATGTCAGAGTGACACGCCTCTAACTCAAGTAGCAAATAGCGTTTCAGATGTGCCACGCCTGTGTGTTTAAATCAGGATCAAGCTAAGAACGCAAACAGTATATAAAGTAATGGGTACAGCCAGTGTTGTTGTATGGTTCTGAAACTTGGGTTCTCGCAAAAAAAAAGAGTAGAATACAGGCATCGGAGAAGAGATTCTCGGGATCTGTTAAAGGCTGCACATGAAAAGGTAGACTCTACAACGAAGACATTCGTAAAGAGTTGAATGTCTACATAACACATGAGGATATATGTAACATCAGTATGAATTTTTTTCATTTATTAAACACAGCTTCGTCTCTTTGGCAGAGAGAATTTTCAACCTCGTTGTTTTGCTTTATTTTTAGTTGTATGGCAATCGGCACACACGCAGAATGAAGTATTCAGCACCAATAACTGTGACTTTGTACTCGTAGTACTCGTTTATTCGTTAGTTATTGGGGGGGGGGGGGTCCGCGACTCGGAAAAGTCGGAACCGCGGGTATTTCGACTTTTCAGTTACCGTTGAATCGGAACAAGTATTTCAACTTTTCAATCACTGTTATACCCGTTTCACAAAAATAATCGTTCCCAAATACCTGTTACAGGTATATCGGCCCATCTCTAATCTATACCACGACTCCTCTAGTCTAATATCTCTATGAATTGAACCCTCGTCTTTCCACAGGTAAACTAGCAGTTTGTTGAATTTAAAATTCGCAGAATTTTACTGCTTTACAAAAACTGTGTTAAATTTCGGAAATTACAAAAAAAAAAAACTACAAGTTGCTTAAACCATTCTTGGAACGACAGCCTTAAATTAAAATGTGAAGGGATAACTATAACTGGTGTTTTCAAAATATCTTGAGTAAGATTCATTTCCCAAGATCTGTGAAGAATACAAATTTAGAATTTAAGTGATTCTTTAAGTGACCCAAGATTTGTTATCTTTAATTTGAATAACAGCTAACTAAGACAGTATTATATATTGAAATAAGCGCTTTCCATATTTTTCAACCCTTATACTTGATTTCAGATTTCATTTCTGCTGTTTGTTACTTCTGTTCATCTTTTTTATTTATGACCCAAGTTTCAGAACCATACAGTAGTGTAGGTATTTGTATTGTTTTATAACATTTTTATTTAAGACACACCGCGATAATCAAAGACGACGGAGAAGAATGTATCCCGATTGAAACAAACCAAGGCGTAAGACAAGGTTGTTGTATGTCACCATTACTTTTTAACCTTTATCTAGATGATCCCCTCAAAAAATGGAATGAACAATCCCCTTACGTTATTAAAATCCACCGAAATAAAAGCTTGAAACCATTCTCTTCGCGGATGACCAAGCTATATTCGCCATTTCAGAAGACGATCTCCAGCGAACAATATACATCTTACAGAAAATAGGAAAAGAATATAACTGTAACATATCTGAATCAAAGACAAAAGTAATGGCCTTTATAGAAGATGAACGTGACATTACTTATGATCAAGATAGAGATATAGAAAATAAAGTGACGAATTTCACAAGAATGTGTGGAACGATATGGGGAACGTTGGTAACTAAATATAGAAAAGAAACCCAAATAAAATTTTATAGAACAACGGCAATGCCTACACCACTGCATTGTTCTGAAACTTGGGTCATAAAGAAAAAAGATGAACAGAAGATACAAACAACAGAAATAAAATTTATGAAATCAGTTAAAAGGTGTAATAGACGAGATCATATAAGAAATGAAGAGATAAGAAGTGACTTAGAAATGTTGGCAGTTAATGAAAGGATGAAAGAATACAGAAGAAAATGGATTCAACACGTCAATAGAATGGAAGTAGAATACCGAAGATGGCGACCCAAGGAATAGACTGTGGAATAGGAACAGGCCGCTAAAGCCTAAAACCGTTAAGATGATGATGATGATGATCCGAATGTAACGTTCACTATCCAATTTTTTTGTAATAGGGGCAAGTGTGGGTCAAAACTGAAACTCCAAAATTTAAGACAATTGTATAAAAGTCATGTGGGAGATCGTGTTATGAGAAATTTAATTCAAAACACAAACTCGGTATACGAATTTTACAGAATTAGTACCTGTCAACACTCTTTACAAACTTTGGATCGCTTTCAAAATGTGTTTAAGCTGTCTTTACAAAAACACTACTGTTATCAGTTAAAAATAAAAAATGTTGTATACTGTTATCGGTTATGCATATTACTGAAAAATATTAGATATAGACCTATAAATGTCTATGGAAATGTACACAAACTTATAATTTCAGACTTAATTACATTTCATTTATACATTATAGTTATCTAAAATTTAACATAAATTTAACTAAAAACCAACGCAGAAGTTTCGAATTGTTAGTATTTATTGTATGATTGCCTGAATTACAACTGTTATTTTATTAAAAAGAATAGCACAATAATCGGAGATTTACATAATTTCTCTGGTAACTTAAAAACAGTGAGCGAATTTTTCAGTCCAGGGAGCTCACTAGTTAACTTTACCTAACAATTACAGACTGTGCTAAAAAAAACAAATAAATATCGGTTTAAAAACAAACTACCTAAGAATTATATGCCTGAAGATGGGTATCGGCTTCTAGTGTAACCGATACTTCTCTTTAAAAAAACGTTTAAATTAAATTAGCTATGGCTAAAGTCCTTTTTCCAAATTTTACCACATGATATAGTATTGTAATTTATAACTTTAAAAGAAGTTATTGTGTGAAAGACGAATAAATATCTGTTTAAAACAATGTATACCAGTCTAAAATCTTATGCTAGTTTTCTACAAGAAAAACAAGTTCTTCAAAGCATGGAAAACGGCTTACATGTCATTCCGAACCTAATGTCATAAAACAAACGAGTCTTTTATAAATTATCATTCAACAAAGCTTACCTCATCATATAAGTTCGCAAATAATCGCACTTTAGTGTTATCAAATGTCACTACTACTATTTAGATTAATATTTATCTTCGTATCACAACACTACTTTTATCACAAAATTTAATCATTTTTCCTCCAAGTCTTCTTATCACAGTAAAAACAACTCATACTTTTAATAAGAAACGGAGTTTCATGAATATCACAAAACCGACATCACACTGAAAAAAAAAAAACAAGAGAAATACTGATAATAATTTCTTTTGTAATTAAATCATTTTTCACACTGCTTCTCACATATTTAAAACGGTACTTTAACAAAACAAAACAAAAAACAAACGACAAACGGACCGAACGGAAAAAGATTGCGAAACAAAATAAAAATCTGAATTCGAAAAATCAGCTGTTTAACTCTGGTTGGTTGTAACGATACTGATATTTGGCCAGTAGTGTGGCCACATGCCAGAGCACAATAACAGCTGACTACCACACTGACGTATTACGGTATTATACATATGGCCGTGAAATATCTCTCTGTGCTCATGCTGCTGCTGCAGCCGCTGTCAAAGTACCGATACCCAAACAAACGATAATAATACATTAACTGCTTCGTCTGTGCTAACCTCAGCGTGTTGAGATTCTTTTTTCTAACCTGATAGACTTCTTAGTAATAGCACCACTACATCTCAAACAAAAACCACTATTATGTATTAACTTGGCTACATAATACTACAGACGTTAACTGATAAAAAGTTCTTTGTAATGGTGTAGCAACAGACACTGTTTTAAACAAACTTCCTGTTAACTGGCTGGCGCTTGAACGTTTACACAGAACTGAGTACCTGATTAAAGCACTATCTTGAGCAAACGTTATCACAAGTCTATTCGTAATAACATGCAAATCCTGTCTGGTCTATTCATTATTATTAGTTGAAAACATACATAATTACCGGACAAAACTCGTGACAAGATAATGCTGAAATAATGCCAACAGGCTTTACCATATCTCTTAATTTATTACAAATGTCCTTAAATAATAAATATACTGTCGTCGGCTTCTAAATAAAACGTTAAAATATCGTTCACTCTGGCGTTTGATTTCTGAAATTGAATTATTTTCATTTTCACACTACCACTACAGTTTTTACACACACGCACGCGCGCACTTCTGCACGTGACAATAAAAAATATCGGTATGGAGAACCATACATGACTTCCATGTTCTAAGCTTATATTTAAATTCATTCGAAATGAAATATTTCCACAGAAACTACGTCTTTCTTCAGCCTTAACCACAGTACTGTGGTCACTAACGTATACCAACTCACGTTAGCGCACTCGATTTTCACTGATGGTGGCAGTCGATGGCACTGCAGAAACGTCCGAAGAAAACACTGGACCACGGCCAAACAGCCCGGGAAGGAATTTTAACAACAAACTACTTCTATGTTGCCGATAACGTAGTACACATATAAAAAAATATCCCCTCCCCCTTCAACTATCATTTTTATTTATAGAAAATTACTCCCTCCCCCTTCAACTACCCTTTTTATTTATAGATATTTCACCTACCTTTCTAGAGTGGCTTATTTATTTATCAAAATTAAGTACTTCACTCTTGTGAAAATATAAAACGTTGCAGGTAAACTACCCCTTTCCCTTAACCGATCTTCACCAAAATCAATAGGCCTCAAGTCCTCCACAACTGAGGCACATATGCAAAACATTATATTTGATTCTGTTTGAATTTGCGCCAGTTATCGTTCGCCATAGAAAAAATTCCACACACACACACACACACACACACACACACACACACACACACACACACACACACACACACACACACATTTCGAAAAATTACTTTTCTTCACGTTTTGAGGACAGTACAATCAGAATCAGCCCTTATCTCGAAAACGATTTTTTCGCCATCACCACACTTCCATTTCCTTATGGAAGACGGAAGTAAAACGTTCACATAACCGTAGAATCGAGAATCTATTTTCCTAATAGCGAATAAACCTAAATTCCCCGTTATCGGGTACCAGCCTATAAATGGTAAGTCATACGGAGGGCCCCCTTACGGGTCATGACTCCAGGTAATTTTTTTATTCAGGGTTGTCTGCCCCTAGCCTTTGGTCCCCCAATACCTAACTGTATGGCAGCAGCAAAATATAATCGTATAACAATAGGACACAGTATTACAGCCGACTGAATCCACAATCATTTCCCTAACGCCCTAACTTGGTACTGGTGGCTACTGCTGCCCTCCGTCAGGAATATTTATCGACCTTCCAGTCTAGATCCGTACTGTTCTGCATGCACAGGGTCACCTCTTGTACTATGTGATACTTCACCACGCAGTACGGTCTTGGCTGGAGGGAGTTAACATCATTGCTAACAGCCCTGGGAAGCTGTGAGAACCAGTGTCCAGTCGACCGGGTACAAAGGTACTACCGTAACTCTCCAATTCCCCTTGACCCCACCAAGTTCTTGGACTCAACTTCCCTTGCATCTCGTTGTTGGGTTACAATATGATACGCTCGCTAACGTGAGATGACTATGATCTCGGCAATGTCACCCAGTCACAATCATCGATCTTCCGGCACCGTGAATTTTTTAAACGATATTAGGAGATGTTGCACCTTTTGGGCGTCTACTGCGGGGACCATCTACGACCACATTTAAACTTAAGTGTCCACATACAACCATCGTTTTTGAAGGCGCAGCATTTCCCAACACATTTACCATTTCGTTGTCGACTTTCCATTGCCGCTATAACGTTTTTGACAAACGATTCAATCACAGCACGATGTTCGATTGTGTCCATTTTTTCAAAACACGCGTGACACGTAAATTTCTAACAAAAGGTGAACAATGAATAAATTGACAGATACACTTGGAAATTAACAAGTATTTACAAGAAATATGAATGTTACAACTCGAAATATTTTATTCGTATCTACCATTAAGCAATAGGCGACGTTCAGCGAACTTTCCTCGTATAAAACTATGACGGACTTTCATAGTAAACAACGTATTTCATTTAAGTACTGTACGTGCAAATCAATAAAAAAAAAAAGATTTTAAAATTTCCCTTTACTTCTGATCGGCCCTCGTATCATAACTTCTGACGATGCAGAGTAATTGTTTACATCAAACATAAATCTTGTAACACATGGAAAATTTTAGATCTACCACTAAGATACAGATGTCGCTCCGCGAACTTTTCCACTGATCCTCGTAATTTGTGTAAGACCACTTTGTGATCTATGATTTGTGAGATATGGGACACAATATTTACGTTTTGCTAGTTATAATGTTGTAATTTAAATTCAGCAGCGGATAAAAGAAAAACATATACATAAAGAGGAAAGAGTTTAAAGAAGAAAATAGGAATAACTAAAAATAACCAATTCTCTCTTTCTCTCTCTGGAGCCCGTTTTCTTTCTTTACAACTTCTTTCTTGTTGAGTGAGCGCGTGACACATCTCTAAGGGCTCCGCTGTCAGGGGTGCCTACATGACATAGGCGACATATATAAAATGTTTGGGGGGAGTTTTTTTTTACTGTTGCATGAAAAGTTTGTTAATTTTATACAGTGAGTCTGACGTTTTAAGCAAGATTCCGCACGAAGAAATCATTGACAAGTTTGCCTTTTCCACCAAAGACAAAAAATATTATTGAACAGCTAAAAACACTTACTTATTTATTTATTTTTTTTGCTTACTTATAAGTTATGTTTCAACTTTAGATACCACAAATATTGTGATTTTAAGCTTAAAATATTACATTGTTCATATTATGATAATGTAATTTTGAAATACAGTTTATTTTTTATTTACTGTATTAATAAAGTAGAGTGTGCAATAGAACTATGTATACTTATTTTTTATTTATCTTGCTTTCTGCTACATTTTAGTACACTACGAAAAGGTCCAAAGACATACTGAAATTTTTATAGCATTTTATCGATAAAAACAGATTTAAGTGAGACGTTTAAGTTGCAAAACTAAGTATCTTTTCAATAAAGTCATAGAGTACTGGTATTGTAAAACAAATCACGTTTTACTGAAAATATTAATTTGTGATTTATTATTAGAAATACTTATTTTTTTAGTTTATAACTACCTACAATCAATATATCGTTTCGGTAAAAGGTAATATTTTGTAATAGTTTTGAGTTAGATAGCCTTTGTTCGATTAGGTAAGAAATTTTACTGTAAAAGAGAGAAAAGGTCTTGTCAGAAAAAGGGGGGATTTTTTTATAAAATTGGGGGAAGCGTCATACGTGTTGGGGGGGGGGGGATCGACACCCATGCCTGCTGTACAATCTCGCGTTGTTCCGATAAGTCACCCTCGTACAGTTAACAACGAATTTTACAATTCCGTAATGCGCTTTGGCGACGAGCGACGAAATATCCAATACAAACATCGCTATAAAAAAAAAACAAAAAAAAATCATGTCGTCATCGAGTGTGACATCACAAACACTGTTTACGGATAAAAATTTCATGCACAAGTTGCCGCGAGGGTATAGTGTGAAATTACGCGCCGGATCTAAACAACACACGGCCAATCGTGTTTGTACAAAATATTAAACGCGGCACCAACGCCCGGCGTTAAGTTTGATCCAAGCGCTCTGCAAATGACAAAGTTCACGGCTTGCTTGATCGCAACAACTTTAGTGGCTCGCATCGAATGTTACACAGACAGAGTAAGCTGTTTAGGTAAACAATAAAATACTGGAGTTTGATACACTGGCCGACTCGCAGCTAGCACGCAGGTCAGACATTTTGCTAAAATATTTAAACAACATAACATATTTGAAGAACGCGAGACTTTGATCGCAATAATTGAATAGGTCGTTTGGAAATAGAACTTGCTCAAAACTGCCCACCAAAATCGAAGCCCATATGTTAATTATTTATTGCGACTTATGTTACATGGTTACGTTATGCTTACATGTGTTCCCCCTTTAAAGATCCTGCAGCCACCTCTGCGTCTACCCACACAGCTGTGTTCTATAGGTTTGTATTTCCAGACTTGTTTTAATCTGATATTCTTTCTAAGTGTTTTTTCCACCGTTGTATAGAAAAACTATTCCGATTAGCGCTTTCAAGCTTCTCAGCTCATCGTCAGGTCGGAAATACAACATAATAAAACAAACTCTTTACCCCCCCGCCTTACCCCCCCCCCCGGCAAACAATGTATAAGTCAAATGTCCCTTCCCAACCTCTGAGCCCTATCACCCCCGTCTGTACAGTTACATATTTTTCTAGCACATTCCGTGTGTGTGTGTGTGTGTGTGTGTGTGTGCATTCTTTTCAAAACCTATCGTTGTAAAGCCTGTCATTCACACTTTTGGGCCCAGTCACTCACCCTTATTTCAAAAACATCCATATATGCAATTTAATTCTTAATGTTATCTATCCGTCCTCTACCTTTTACTTCTTAATTATATTATAAAATATTTCTTCATTATCAAATTTAGCGTTAATATTCATTAAATTGTTTAACCCTTTCTCTCTTTCTTTCAATATTTATAACTCCTGTCTAAGCTTTCTTTCAACTGTGCTATTTACTACTTTTAACGTTTAATAATCTTCCAAAGGATTAACAAACTTCTGGTTCTCTTCCATGAAATGTCTTGCATATAACGAATTCGTTGTTCTATTACCTTCTCCACGTTTGTGGTCAGACAACCTGCATACGAATTTCCGTCCTGTCTCACCTAGGTACACTTGTTGCAGTCTTTACATTTTAATTTATAAACTCCGCTTCTCTGTAATACTGGAATTTTTTCTATATTTTTATTCCTTAAAAAAATGTGAAACAGTATTTGTTAAGATAAGGCGGCTGGGGGTGTGAAGAGTTTGTTTTATTATGTTGTATTTCCGATCTGACGATGAGCTGTGAAGCTTGGAAGCCCTAATCGGAATAATTTTTCTATACTGGTGTGCAACAGTGATAATTCTGTTTGTCACCGTTATTTGTAATCTTTAAATTTTTCAATCAAGTTAAAATCGTGTAACTCTTCTCGTATGGCCTCATTTTTTATACGGTCAAGTTTAGAACACCTTTTAACTCCTCTTAAAAACGCATTTCCGAGGCCTGTATTTTACTGTATTGTTTCTTGGTTGTAGTCCAGATGCAATGGAAGATTCAACTGCAGACAGCTAACGACGGCGACGGCGATTTTACCGTCGAATGTGTAAACACGACGATTTCTTTGAGCGGCGCGGTAAATCTTCCGCGCGGACGAAAATCCGCCCTGTGTGTAACCGGCCTAACGACAAATCTACCGCGTGTTTATTTTCCGCCCAATGTGTCAGCTCCAATTCGATACACACTGATTGTCCGTCGCTACCGAGATACCGAGAGTCTGTATGGGGGGGGGATGCGTTAAACCCGTCTAAGGCTACCGTACGTTTCGTCTAGCTACTTGACGAGCTTCGCTATAGACAAAAAAAAATTGATATTACATTTTCAATCCACCTTATAGTCAGTGTGCTAACTTGGATTTTTACTTGATTAAATAAAAAAGTTTGCAATTAAAACTAACATATTGTTACGACGGTCTCCTGATCGTCGTATGGTACAGTGGAAAAACAAAATACAAGACACCAATTAAATCATTAATCACCAGCTTTAATGATCACTATTAAACAGTTTGTAATCAACAAGATAATCTCTCACAACAAATCAAATAAAAATTGTACACCCGCAATAATAATGTCAATTAACAGAGTCCCGCACAATTATACAACGCATAACACTTTGCCACAATACTTCGAACCGCACTGGAATAAATCGCCACTAAAACTAAAACTAAGCGCCGCTGAACGCCTATATTTATACTCCGCTGAAATTCCAGAATCATCCACACTACGCGTCAGCGCCCCATTAGAGCGTAATTGCTTGCGGCCTTGACACAATGACCGCGGCCGGCGAAGTCTGGAACAGTCTGGCTAACGCATGCTGAGATCACGTACGCACGCAAAATTATAGCTCGGCTCCGCTAGAATAGCCGAGAAACACGTAGCATGTTCTGTAATGTCGTAACGGTACCGAAATTAAAATTTAAAGTATTTTCTAACAACGTGCAAGATTTCATAGGAATTGCTTTAAAATATTCATCAGAAAGTTGCTTTTCAATTGAGGGGGGGTAGAGAAATCCCCCTGAAACTCCCTCTTTGGAGTAAAATGTCTCAAAAAGATTTATCACGCAATACGACGGAATTCTTGTACCATATTTCGTGTTTGTAGGTTTTATAGTTTCGCAGATCTCATGATTGCGAGATCATTGGTCAGTCATTGGTATTTGGATTATATATATATATATATATATGTATACCTATAATATATATATATATATATATATATATACTAGCTGACCCGGCCACGCGTTGCTGTGGCTTAGTTATTACACAGGTACTTACACATTTTTTATTCACATCAAAGAAATAGTAAATTGAAAAACGGAATGAAAGTTATACTCAAAATTTCAAGAATCACAATTATTTCTTAGTAAGGAATAAGAACATACGAATTAATACCGGAATCAGAACAGTAATAATGATATACGAATAAACAGAAAAAGTACGGTTATGTCGTCTGCGAATCTAGAAAACACGTGTGCCATGAAATAAATTGTAGCATCAAGAGATTATGAATTGAAGTACGGCGCCATCTATTTGATGCTAACGTAACTTAGTTGACAGCAGATTGCAGACAATACACTGACTTACATTGCCATCTGCCGGAAAATTATAGAACATAAATATTTAGCGACCTTTCGTTCTATAGAAACAATTAATTTGCAATAAAAAAATATTTATAGTATTTATTGAGATAAAACCTATCCTATAGCCTAAGTTGGAACAAATCACACATTTTGAAAAAAATTTCATTAAGATCGGTTGAGTAGTTTTGGCGTCCATCGCGGACAAACACTGTGACAGCTAATTTTTATATATATAGATTGCAACGTAACAACAATTATACAAATTTATTACCATCTACTCAACGCAACTATAATATGTATTACACCGGCCAGGTCGCAGGATTTGTTATCTCGTTGCGTCAAGTATATGTAGTTGCACAATAATTAAATAATTTTTAAAGAGGAGTGAGATATTGACATGAAATAATCATTTAAAACCGTTTCAAAATAATCGTTCTAAGATTTATTACTGGATAGAAAAATATTTAACTATTAAAATTTCAAACATTATACAAGTAAATATTCACCTTTATAAGCTTTACAAATCTGTAACCTGCTATACTATTCATAACATACAACAAAAATAAACACCCATATAATCTTATTAACTAACCAAACATGTTAAACAAGTTATTTAAATTCTTTTTATTTGTGTGTCTAAAATTAACTCAAATTTTAATTAATATAGCAACTCATTTACCAACAAAATAATATTAAGATTCAAGAATGAATTTATTGTTGCTATAAACAAATAAAAATGATATTACATTTACTTCCAATCTATTACTGATTTACACTGACACACCCAAAAAATACAACAAAAGATTAATATTTCTTTTCTACAAGTTGTTGTTAAATTACACTCTCTTATCTAACTACTATTTTACTTTAAAACTCTAATTATTATTTGTTCATATTTAAGTTCTTTTTAGAGAGCTCTCTTCACAATAAAATATAAATGTTTTTTATCACCTGCGTTTATCTGCTGTTACCGTTGCGCGCGTGTGTCCAGAATCCTGAGAGTATGATGATGATGACTATGCTGATGCGGTGTTTGTTGTCTCTATGGGTTGTTGCTGTTAATGATGCTCCAGCGTTCCTCTTTACGTCTTGGTGTGAGTGGTACAGTGTGTGTGTCCTGGTCGATCTGCAAACAGGCAGCGTAACGTCGTCTGTAGATTCCTTGAGTCTGAGCGTGTGATCGCCAAATATTGCCAGTGGTATTTATACTGGTGGCGATTTGACAGGAACAGGCCTGTTTTCGGCAAGCTAGAGTTTGCCAAAGCGTCCTTTTTATTACACTCACTTTTTGGTTAATTATCGCGAACTCATGACCATATTCGTCACATGAGCGATCTCATTGTTTGCGTAATTTTTCTCTGGTCACTCACATATACCACACATATTAATTACTCTTAAATTACACTACTAATTAATATTAATTAAATAGAATCTTTAATATTGCACCTCTGGAAATAAATTTTACATTACCATACTCGTTACAAATCCCTTTACGTAACGGTGTCTTTACAATTGGCGTAAGTCTTTGCTTACAGGTTTAACACAAGTAATTAGTTTATTATAATCCTGTTAAGACATGATTACGGCTGTAACACATCACCCCATCTTTTCGTTCAATGCCTGTCGGAACTGGCTCACACACACAAACACACGAACGCTATAACTTTACGCTGGTGAAGCAGGTGTCCCTCTCGACAGGACTCGGCCTGCATTTTCACGGACAAAATTGTATAAAACTGTTCCTTATTCTATTTACGCTAATTACAATATAAAACATACCGCCCTGGGCAAATATGCACATATATGTATTGTTGCACAGGCCTCCAGATAATAACTTTAAAATTTAAATTGACTGAATGATACAAGATTGATTTGGGACAAATTTCTACGTTACCCCCTTCAAGGCCGTCAGTTCCTTTTCCTATCGTGAAAAAAATATATTTATGTAACTTACTTTCTACCAACCTGCAAGGTTTCATCGGAACTGGTTGGAAAAATTCATAGTTGAATATGACTGTGTCTGTCTCAGCGAGTATAGAACAAGACAAGGAGAACATTTCCATTTTATTGGTAGATCTCTGCTTTCTGTTAAAAGCGGATGAAAAGGCGCGTAAAATAGGACCTAGAGTGAATGAGGGTAAGACCAAAACAATTGTTTCAAGAAGGAAGAGACGTACAGTACCAATTCACTACGTGTCTGACACAGCCTCTAGTTCTAATATCCTGGTTCTACTGTCCAGAGAAAAGTCCTGATGAAAAGTAGGACATAAGAAGAACTGCAGCCGGGAACAGAGCATATTTGGCTTGAGGAGCAGGACAGTAAGCCAATCAACGAAGTTCAGGTTGTATAAGGACTTAAATGGACCAGTCGTGGCTTACGGCGGTGAAACTTGAACCCCTAACAGGTCTGCAATGGAGCTACTGGACAGATTCGAAACAAAAAAATCGGTATGGAGATGGAGAACCATATATGACTTCCATGTTCTAAGATTTATATTTAAAATCATTTTCGAAATGAAATATTTCCATAGAAACTACTTCTGTCTTCAGACCTAACACATTCGATTTTCACTGATGATGGCAGTCGATGACACTGCCGAAACGTCTGGTTTTGCAGAAAACATTGGACCACGGCCAAACAGCCCGGGAAGGAATTTTAACAACAAACTACTTCTTTGTTGCCAATAACGTAGTACACATATAAAAAATTAATCCCCTCCTCCTTCAACTATCATTTTCATTTATAGAAAATTACCCTTTCAACTACCCTTTTCATTTATAGATATTTCATCTACCTTTCTACAGTGGATTATTATGACCTTCTTTTCAGGATACTTCACTTATAAAAATAAAGTAGCCTACTTTACTCTTGTTAAAACATAAAACGTTGCAGGTAAACTACCCCTTTCCCTTAACCGATGTTCACCAAAATCAATAGGCCTTGAGTCCTCTACACTCAGGCACTTGCGCAAAAAAAATTGATTCTGTTTGAATTTGCGGCAGTTATCGCTCGTAGAAAAAAACTCTACACACAGACACTTTTCGAAATATGACTTTTCTTCATGTTTTGAAGGTAGTACTATCAGAATCAACCCTTATCTCGAACACGATTTTTTCGCCATCACCATACTTCCATTTACTTATGGAACATGGAAGTAAAGTTGCTTAGGAGGATTGCAGGCCCAATTTGTGAAAATGGGATATGGCGGAGGAGAAATATATTAGAGAACTGTTTGGGGGATATACAGTCTGGCGGTGATTTGATTAGTGCTGGAACAAAAACGCACAACTGTTTGAAACAAGTTTTCTGGAAAAAAAAAAAAACTGTTCTTTTCCACGGAGACAAATTGTTCTCAGTTTTAAAAACGAACGTGCCGTTGACAAGACAACAGTATTGACAACTGTTCTCTGTTCGGAGTAAACCGTTCGTTTTCAGTGGAACTTTCGTTGAGCTGTTTGCCGTAAACTGTTTTTATTGATCTGTTTGGAGTAAACTGTTCGTTTTCATTCCGACGTTTGTTGAGCTGTTACGAGTAAACTGTTCGTTTTAATTGCAACGTTTGTTGAACTGTTACGAGTAAACTGTTCGTTTTCATTGCAACGTTTGTTGAACTATTAAGAGTAAACTGTTCGTTTTCATTGCAACATTCGTTGACTTGCGTTCGATTATTGTATTGTCCTCGTTATGTTTAGCGCAGAATTAGGCTATATTCAGTTTTATTTCAGTTACTATAAAAATATTATTCAGATATTCCCCATGAGTTTTGATGAAACAATTTAAAACAAAAAATGCCTTTTAAGATACTGATAAATAAGAGAAATATTGACTTAATGCCATTGTTTAAGTTACACAACCATCCATTTAAGAAAAATACTAAAATGAACAGTTATTTGAAATGCTCAAAACAAAACGTTTTAACAACGTAATGGTTAAATCAGTAAATGTAAGTAGCAGCAGTTCATTAATTCAACCTGTTTTTCCATCTGTTTTTACAAACAGTTGTTTTTTTAACTGTTTTGCAAAAACAACAAAAACGCCCACCACTAGATTTGATGATCGTATAAGGTGAGAGTACCATAGCTGAGTACTGGGTGTGGCGTTATGCGCTCTAAGCTGAGCACATTACCTTGGTGTCCTGGCGCAGAGTAGAAGGTAATTGTGTTCTCTCTAGTGTAGGAATACGCACACAACTTGGCTTACGAGCGGCCGCGTGGTAGGTGGCAGCGATCTCGATCATGAAATTATGGCCAAGTAGTAATGATGTCAACATTACCTCCTTCACTAAGAGACAGAGATTGAGGTGGCCAGGTCATGGATTGAATGGAAGACAGCAGGCCAGTCAAAAAGCTGCACACAAATACAAATCTTGCAGCACACGAAAAAGTTTAGTTTTAGCGCTGAGCTACAGGTGTCGCTCCGCGAACTTTTCAAACTGACCCTCCCTCGTACAGCATTTGCCACAGTACTGTGGTGTCACTGCCGGACACCTTGTAGTACGAAGTTAAGTCCTTTTAGACACTGTAGATGGCCTCCGATGCCGAGGTTGAAACGTTGTTTTGAATAATGCAAGACCACGGTCTGATAGCTCGGACAGTTAGCTGTCCAAGGGTTCTGCTGGTGGAGTGCGATCTAGAGGAGAGACAGAGTCCTGAGTGATCTCAAGCAACTGAGGATAAACATCTTCCGTCAGATTGGACCGTGTACTGTACAACGACAACCCGAGTCTTCCCAGCAGATTCACTGGAAAGCAACTTTTACGAGTTCTACGAATCTAAATAATAGCGGAGTTAAGAAACTACACAAACTACGAAAATCACTCCAGTAGTTTTCTAACAGCCGGTGTGATCTGAACGCATAATTTAGGTTATCGCAACACACACATACACACGCACGCACAGAGCCATATTTACTTATTACAAAATACATTTTGTGAGTATTACGATAAGGAGCAAACAAAGATATTAACAACTGGTGGTCTAAATCGGGACAAAAGGCACGAGCGCGCGCGGAGATACGCTGAACTATGAACCCGCTGAAATAATTTACAGATACAAAATACACATTATTTCGTTGTTTTGAAACGCTACACAGAGACACGACCAAAGTTATAGTTTTTTAAAGCCAGCTTATCCGATTTGGGCCAAATGTTTTTTGTCGAAAACGAAATTGCAGATCAGTTCGATGCTTCAACTATCTTAGTTATAGTTGCCTAAGTACCGATGCCGAAATAAAAATTAACCAAGTTTAACCACATACGAGGTATAATCATGTCAGTGGGTACCAATTTAAAAGCGCCTGACGACCACATTTCACCTCCAGAATTTATAGACGGGTCACGTCATAAGAGATCATAATTATTGCAAGTAACGTAAAAATGAAATGGCACTACAATATTGTTACGATGTCATAGAACAATCTACGTGTTTATCGAACGTTCCAGAGAGATCCAGAATGTAAGCGTGTGGTGTACGTGCTTGTAGACGCATTTACGAGAGAGTTCTCGATGCCGCCAGCCGTGCGGACTGTGTCAAGGCCGCAGTTAATTACGTAGTTCATACAGACGCTAAGACGCAATTAGGAATCGTCTAGACATTCGACTGGATATAAATACCGGTACTCAACGACGTTCAGTTTAGTTTTAAGACGAGATATTGACAGTGCGGTTCGAGTTATAGTAGCGATATTAGTGAAATGTTGCGTTTTATAATCGGGCGGTATAATTACAATTTATTGCAATACAATTGTGTTTAATATTAGTGACATTTTATTGCGTGTGAACAATTTTTATTTGATTTGTTGTAGAGACTGTGTTGTTAATTACGAACTGTTTCACTATAAAAATTAAACCTGGTGATTAGTGTTTTAATTGGTGTCTTGTACTTATTTTGTTTCCACTGAACCCACGACGATCGTGTAGACCGTCGTAACAATATGATTATAAATAATTCAAACACTTTTTGCTACAGTCTATTTCTTGTTGTGTATAAATATTTAATATCTATAATAACTTTACCTCAAGATGATTTTTTCCTTATTTGGAACATGTTTCGGGACACTCAGTCTTTTCCCATCCTCAGCCTTCCTAATTTTGAATCTTGTGAAGTACTTGTGTGTTGGTTGGTTGTTGTTATGGTTTCCTGTTGGCCTTTGGCACTTTAAATTGGTATTATTGTGTGTGATTGTGGTGTATATATTAGCTTTTGTAGTATTTTCGATTATGAGTGCTTTGAAAATTGTGTCATGTTTTGTATTGATTGGTATTTGTTCAGGTATTAGTTTGTTTTGTGTTTGTATATTTGTAAATTTTCCCAAATGTTCATTATGGTGCTTTTGTGTGGTATGTGTTTTATTAGTGTCATGTTGGTTATGTCTGGGAATTCATGTCCAGTGTTTATTGCATGTGTGGCCAAATTAGATTTATATATTTCTGTTTTTTTGTAAGCGTTGCGTTTAGATGTTCATAATATCGTTTTTTAACATCTAAACGCATACAAAAACCACAAATATATAAATCTAATTTGGCCACACATGCAATAAGCACTGGACATGAATTCCCGGACATAACCATCATGACACTAACAAAACACATACCACACTAAGGGACCATAATGAAAATTTGGGGAAATTTACAAATATACAAACATAAAACACAAAATAAACTAATACCTGAACTAATACAAAACATGACACAATTTTCAAAGTAGGCCTACTCAACATCGAAAATACACAAAATACTAATACATAAACCACAATCACACACAATAATACCAATTTAAAGTGCCAAAGGCCGACAGGAAACCATAACAACAACCAACCAACACACAAGTACTTCACAAGATTCAAAATTAGGAAGGCTGAGGATGGGAAGAGCAAGTGTCCCGAAACATGTTCCAAATAAGGAAAAAACTTCTTGAGATAAAGTTATTATAAATATTAATTAAATTGTAAATAATTATTACTTTACCAAATTGTAATTACTTCTGCAAGTAGTAATAAACGATAAATTATTTTTTTACCGTTTTAATTGACCTCACCCAAGCTTCACTGACTGCATCAGTACCTTCAGAGGTTTCAAAATGAATAAACGAATAATCGATTTGATTCGATTTCAGTATAAAAACTAACGAATAATCGATTTCATTTCGATTTAAATTTTCGATTGTTGCAATGTTTACTTACTTAATCGGCTGCTTTGACGGTTATATTGGAAATATATCTGGACGGGAACAGATAGACAGCTCTATACGTTCTTAGATTATATTAATTACTTTTACAGTACTGTGGAATTTACACCGGAAACAGAAAATACGAAAAGTTTAAATTTTTTGGATCTCACCATTACTACGTCACAAAGTAATCTTAGTTTTCGGATATATAGAAAACCTACTTTTACAGATACCGTTATACATAAACAATCACTAACGTCATGGCACATAAAATTAAGCAGTTTTCACGCAACGGTTAATCGTCTTCTCATACTTCCCTTATCCAAAGAAAATTTTAATAAACAAGTTGATATAATAAAAACCATAGCAGAAAATAACGGTTATGATAAAAGAATAATAGACTCTTTAATTTAAAAAAAAAACAGAAGAAAATTATTTTAAAAGAATTTTATTCCATAGAGAATAAAGCAGATCTTCTTCTTCTACTTCTTCCAATGGCGCTACAGCCCAATTTGAGCCCTGGCCTCCTCCAGTTTATGCCCCCAGGCATCCTTCTCCTTTGCCATTCTTTTCCAATTGTCGATATGTAGCAGCGATCTTGAGTCTTCGCTCACTTCATCTTTCCATCTCTTTCTGGGTCTTCCAACTGGACGGTGGCCTTCCATTCTTCCGTTGAACACTCGGTTAGGTGTTCTGCTCCTCTCCATCCTAACTAGGTGCCCTGCCCAACGGAGCCTTTGGATTTTCATATATGTTGTTATTGTGGGCTCTTTATACAGCTGATAAAGCTCTGACTGAAACGTATCCGCCACACTCCATTATCGTTAATTGGGGCTAAAATTCTTCTTAAAATTTTCCTTTCAAAGGTGTTGAGAAAGTTTGTTATTTTTTCTGTCATTATCCAGGTTTCTGCGCCATAGGTGGCTATTGGTCGGATAATAGTTTTATATATTCGGATTTTTACGGCCCTATGTATCTCTTTTGACCGGAATACTTGTGACAAAGAGAAGTAAGCTTTGTTTGTTCTGTAATTAGTCAATTATTGTTATTGGGTTGTAAATATTAATATTTCCCAAATGTTCACAAAGAGTTGACTTAAACAGATATTGTAAATAAGAAAAAAGAGGCAATTTACAAATTTAACGTATCTTGGTACATATCTTTAACGGTACAATCTTTAATGTCAGTATAATAATGTAGATATGAGAAAAAAATTAAAAACAATGCACGTTTATAAAAAATCTTCAATGTGAAAAACTGAGGTCTATTCCTGCCACTGAAGCAGAGAAGAATCTGTGAGGCGACTTCTGCTTTAGTTCTTGATCAACTCCATTGTGGAGAACACGCTTTCACAGATGTACGGAGGTTTGGTCAAAAAGTTTGCGCAATTTTTCTTTAATTGAAAAATTAAGCATTGGTTCATCTACATTTACAATGCTCCCTTTAACACAGCATCAATCGGTTATAACACGACTAAGCCAACGTTTTTTTCATTTTTAAAAACAGTTCTCGAACGAACTTTTCGTGTAGCCTTCAGCTCGCTCAGCGATTTTCTTTTTACACCTTCAACAGTCGCAAAACGTTGTCCTTTCGTGGTGCTTTTCATTATTCGGAAGAAGAAAGATCGTGTTGGGGCGAATACGGCGGTTGCGGCGTCAGCACAATGACTGGTGCATATCGGCGTGACTGCCCTCCCGTTTCGCCGTTTCCTACACGTGTGACGTAAAAATGCCAGAATAAAGTTTTCTTTTATCGTTGGACCTAATGATAAGAATTAATGGAAACAAAACTGAGTGTAGTTCCTATGATTATCATGATCTCCAATTTGTTCACAAAAAGCTTTGAAGATTTGAACCGCTCATTCATGCATAGCAGGCTTGCCAGAAGCCTTCTGGAACACTTTCTCTACGACAGAACAGTTTATCTTTAGTCTTTACGCAAAATGTACTCCATATTTTTGAATCTTGCATTGCAGCATGTAAAAAAAATCGCCAAATACTCGAAAACATAACATACTCAATTAGTTCTAAACTCTAAACTATTCGTTCAACAGCGTAAAAACTTTAGACGATTGTGACTAAGATGGGTACAAACTTCACGTAAAGAAATAATTTTTTAATTGGGCGTTTATAGCGTGCGAAATACAAAAATTGCGAGATCCAACGTTTTCATCAAACCTCGTAAATCAAAGTCAACAAAAGATGGACGGACCGGACTTTCAGAAGTAGATGCATCTGGCACGACTTGACTTGGGCCACCACTTGACAAGGTGGGCGGTCGACTGTTGTGCAAAAGGTCGCGCCAACGTTTACAAATATTTCACGGTTTTGTATAAAAACGGAGCTGCAGCAGATGACGACACGACATCATTCTCATCCCCAACATCTGGATAATGTCATCGACAGTTTCCTACCATAAGGGTACGATACAACTTAATACAAACACAAACTGTTAACACACGCGCGTCAACACACACGAAATTAATTATTTCCCTGTACAAATGTTAAATCTGCAGAATCTCCTAAAGTACGACAAAAAAAATTCGTGTAATTTTGCAATTTGCACCGCTGCAAGTGTCCGATTAAACAACTGTTTTTATGAGATGTTGGTACCATTGTTAGTGACAACAGTCTAAAATTTTAGCCTTATTCGATGCATAGTTTATATTTCAGAGATAACTGAGTAGGCCTATGTCGTCTTTAGATGTATTAGACGAGTTTTTGTTACTCTACAATGGAAGATTGAAGAACATGGATTAGATTTTGTGTAAACTGTGAGATAAACTGCTGTGTCCTGGTAAACGTGTTCAGAAGGCTTCTGGCGAGACTGCTGTGCGTGAACTAGCGGGTTTACAAGCTTCAAAGACTGCCGTAAATGAGTTGAAGATAGTGGTTGTCAGATGAAGATTATGTTTTTGTGTTCCACGAAATTTCATCGCTAGGCTCAGTGGTAAATAAAGAGTACTATTCGGACATTATACGCCATTTGTATGGAGCTATTAGTAGAAAACGGCTAGATTTACGGAAGAATTATTGATCAAAATTACAGCCCGATAATGCGCCTGGACGCATGTCATTGCTTGTTAAGAATTTTGCCAGACTAGACAAAAGAAAATGTCATAACGATGACACGGCAACTGCCGTATTCACCAGATGTGTACCAACGCGATCTTCCTCCTCCCAATAGTGATAATTTCCACGAAATGACAACGTTTCGCGACCGTTGAAGACGTAAAACGAAAATCACTGAGCGAGATCAAAGCTGTACTAAAAATTGCATGCTTGAAATATTTTAAAGACTGCAAAACGCCTGGTTTAATCGTGTTACATTCGACTGAGACTACTTTGGAAGGGCAGTACAAGTGTCGACGAATGAAGGCATAATTTTAAAACTAAACAAGAACCGCACGAACTTTTTGATCAAACCTCGTATATGTCTAAGTCACTGAATCCTCTCTGTGTTGTCAAAAACTCGAAAAACGTAGAACACGATTCTCCTACACGTACACCACACACTGCGCTTCAATATTCACATATAAAAATGAAGTTACTTTTTAACTGAAATACTTAATAATTTTTTTCATAAAATAAAGATCGATCGATATTAAGAAAAATCTACGGCCAAACAAATTAACGATTTAAAATTTTCCTTGTTAAGATCAAATGAAGAACTTGGTACACTTTTGGTCCCTGGTGCCCCCAAAATTTTAAATTTCTGAAGCTGAGCACCACAGTCAGATTGTATACAAAGTTTGTTTAGTTTGATTCCCCACATAGCATGTTGCAATTTTTTTAATTCTGACCGCTCGCCACTCTATTTTTTCGGGGGGGGGGGGAGGTCAATAGAATTCTATACGTTATATGTATGGATACAGATGCCATGGTTTACATAAATCTGTTGATGCATTCAAAAGTTATCGTGAGAATGTCCGAGCGTCGAAGAAGACGCGGAACCTAGAGTAGGAGATCCTTAAAGGAACAGAGTCTGGCCCACCAAAGTGTGTCATTAGATCTCAGGATACACATCTGAAGTCCCAGAAAGGTTAGTGTTAGGGATGGTCTACTCTATCTGGGTAGACAACCACCACGAAACCTTGCGTCAACTCTCATGAACACCGGGGGGGGGGGGACAGGAACCCCGGGCGAGCTGGTCCACGATCCCTTGCTACCGTTTTCGGTACGTCGTGTGATCCTTACCCCATACAGATTAGAGTGTCAAAAACTGTTATTGAAAATAACACGTACAGGTACCTGTTATTATATACCTATAATACATATACCTGTATTATATAACAAACTGAAACTAAAAGTATTAACAATGTTACTTTACACTGTGACTTTATTAAGCTGTTACTGTTTAAAAGAAAATAAGAAACAAGAGAATTTATAGGCCTGTCTCCCTTTGGTAATACTAATTTAAGTTTTCACTAGGAGTAAACAAACTGACATAGATTTAATATTAAATTATTGATTCCATTTTTGTTAGACAAATCAGTTACGAAACTCAGGTAATGAAATTTAGAGTGCACATAATAGCACAACAAAGAATGTCAAAAAAATTTACGTGAGATATGCAGTGAAGTTAAAATCATCTACGAAATCGCATTAACAAAAACTACTATATGGCCTATCAGCTACTCTGTAGTTTATAACACTATAGAATTTGTTATTATAATCTGTATTACATATCTGCATAACACACGAGAATAAATGTAACATCAGTACAGGCATTTTTTTTTCATTTATTTAAAACGTGTCTCTTTGGCATACGAGATATTCTGAAGTTTTGCTTCGTTTCTTACTTGTATGACAATGGGCACATGCGCAGAATGAAGTATTCAGCACCAAAAAGTGACTTTGTACTCGTGTACTCGTTTACTTGTTTATTCGTTAGTTGCTTAGGGTGGGGGGGGGGGTCTCGCGACAAGGAACCGCGAGGCCCCCAGTAATCGGAACGGGTATTTCGATTTTTCAATTTTCAGATGTCGTTGACTCGGAAAAGGTATTTCATATCTGTTCGACAAAAATATCGTTTTAAAATATCTGTTATAGGTATATCGGCCCACCTCTAATACAGACAAACGTCAAACGGTCAAGTCGTAACTGAGGACTCGCTTCGCTCGTTCAATAATACCTCCTCCTCCTCCTCCTCCTATGGCGCTACAGCCCAAGTCGGGCCCTGGCCTCCATCAATCTCCGCCTCCAATCCACTCTATCCATTGCACCCCTCCTCCAGTTTCTTTTCCCCATGTCCCTTGCGTCCTCAGCAACACTATCTCCCCACCTCTTCCTCGGTCTGCCTCTAGGTCTCGTTCCCTTCCATGTACCCAGCAGAACCCTTTTGGGGTTCCTGCCATCCTCCATTCTCATAACATGTCCGGCCCAACGCAATCTTTGCATTCTTATAAATTTTGAGACTGGTATCTCTTTATATATTTGACACGTTCAATAATACACCCGAGTGTATTTATTTGCCAACGAAATATTAATTAAATACCAGGGATGGTATCTGCGTGAAAGTGTGGGAGCGAGGGGAGCCACAACAGTCAGTACCGCGGGCAATGCGCCAACAAGAGATTTATTTATTCATTATCGCCGAAAGCCAATACACTGACATCTATTGTTTGTTGTTTTATATAACTGACAAAGCCTAAACCGCTGTGTGTGTGTCAAACGGAAGGCGGGGACGCTTACTGCGGCGGCGGCCAACACGACGCGATGCCTGCCAGGTCACGTGACGACGAGTACGGAGGCGGACGTTAACGTTGTAAACAGAATATTTAAATTTAGTAGCGATAACAAATTGTGACGCGAAACAAAAAACAGTCTGTTATGAAGTAATTGAATGTTTTTGTCTCTGTTCGTATTTAGATGGCGTAAGAAATATGCCGCGCGTACAAGAAACGTTTGCCAAAAATTTATTTATTTATTTTGTTTAGTTTTATCGCATTACAACAAGCGACACGAGAGCCCTCTGCACACCACCTCTCTCTGCAATAAAGTGACCGCCACCAAGGTCTCGCGGTGTCGATTAAATATTCTGCTTGCCGCAGGCATCAACGTGCGCGCACCCAGACACTTTGCACAGCAAATACGGGTTATTTTGCTTCTTCTTCTTCTTTAGCACTACAGCCCAACGTGAGTCCTGGCTTCCAACTCCAATCTCCTCCAACGTCTCCTATCCATTGTCAACTCATCGTAACCCCTCACATACATTCTTCTCTTAGTTCTTCCAGCACATCAACCCCCCCCCACAGGTCTGCCCCTCTTTCTGCTTCTATAGACTTTGCGCCCTGAGGATTTTCTTTGGCATACGCTGATCATCTATTCGCTCTACGTGACCTAGCCACTGTATTCGTTGAGCCTCTACGAATCTTACAACGTCCTCATGCTTCAATAGCTCATCTATCTCCACGTTATTTCCAATTCTCCATTCATAATCTTCTTTAACCGGGCCATAAACAAGTCGTACAATCTTTGTTTCAAACCTTCTTAGTCTTTCTTGTTGCTTTTCTGTTAACGTCCATATCTCGCCCCCATAAGTAGCATCCGGTCTGATAAGTGTCTTATATATTTTTATTTTTGTGTTACGACTAATGAGTTTGCTTCCCAATAGGCTGCTGTTGGCATAATATGCCCTATTTCCTATTTATATCCTGTCATGTGTTTATGGGCCATTCATTATCTATCGTGTTACCCAGGTATATGAACTTACTAACTGCATCAAATGAATTATTCTCTATGCATAAATTATATAGATTTCTTCTGCTTTCTGATGCAGAAATTAGCATGTGTTTAGTTTTGCTGATATTTACATTCAGTCCCATCCAGAGGATCAGCTCCTCAATTAGCCGCTGTCTTGATCTGGGTATTATCACAACATCGTCAGCGTAAGCACGTATTTGGCTTGTCTTATTTAATATCGTTCGTTGCTGATGCTCCTTCTTGACTTTCCCCTTTCCTTTCTCTCTCTACTAATATGGCCAAAAAGCTATCATATACAATTAAGATACAACATTCACCGTTTCTTTCTTGAAAGCTATTTACCAAAATCGCCTTTGTACGCCGCATGTCCTGTTGTTTTATACCCTCTTGCCATATACCATCATGCTAATCCTACCTTTCAACGAAATCCTCTGAATTCTCCTCCACCAACATGTCTCAAACCTCTCTAATCGTCTTTGTCCGACCTTCTATGACGCATGATTCAATGTCATTTAGAATGATGATGTTTCGTTTATGAGATTTTACGTCAATTTGAGCAACAATTTATGGAGGAATCCTCTTTTTTCATATGAATAAATCGTACTCATTAATATTCAAATATCGCATGCATAAAACAATGTCACTGGCTCAGACTCCAAGCCTCACTTTAGAGTATATTCTTTATTTTTCTTTAAGGATATTCTCGCTCAAATTCCATATTTTCTCAATCGCTATAGTCCAATTTGTGAACAACACTAAAAGAAGATAATGTTGATAAAAGAGTTTATGATGTCCGGGCTACTGGGCTGTGGTCGATTGGTTCGAGGTGACATTTTCTAGACGTTTAGGCCACCCACCGACAACAGATGGTAGACCGAATGTCCCCTGAAGGAGGCGAAAGCAAGATGATACGTTAAACTCGACAATCATCCAGTAAAACCACAGCAGACATCAAACCTACCTATTTTAGTTTTAACATACTTCAATGCACCATTACAGAACGTTCTGCATGTTTCTCGGCTATCCCAGCAGAGCCCCGCTGTAATGTTTGTGTGCGTACGTGACACTTAACATGCGAGGCAGTGTTACGTAACGCGGAACGTTCTCTTGCGTTCGATCGTGTCGTTCTACAAGCTTCTCGATTAGCCCTGCCGGTGTGTGTCTCTGCCAAGGTCGCGCTGAAGTATCCTCTAGAATTTTCAAGTGTTTGTTAAGGACGCATATTATGGAACCCTGCAGACTACAAATAGCCCATACCTGCCGCTTTGTTTCAGTTTTATGTCGGACGATTTACACAGTGTGTCTCAAGTGGTGTATTAGTGAAAAGTGATTATAGTGTAATTCTTTATTATTGACATTATTATTTGTGTGGACAGATTAACTTGAATTATTGTATACGAGTATAATCTTGCTGAATAACTTGTTGACTTTAAACTGTTAATTGAGATTAATTAAAGCTGGTGACTAGTGACTTAATTGGTGTCTTATATTTTGTTTTCCACTGTGCCATACGACGATCAGTTAGATCGTCGTAACAATATGTAACAACTTCTTATTTATTTATTTTTTATTCACTTTAAAATAGTTTTAAACGTTGGGAGGTGGTAAAACAGGAAAACAAACTGTTTCATACGACCCCACTACTCATTAGAAACTAACACGTGGAAAAATTAAATTTCGTTCTATCAGAAAGTGATAAAATATTTCGACACCAAACGCAACAATCGATCGTTCAATTCAGCGGGTTTGGTCATAGTTTCGACACCTTACTAAAAAAAGAGGCTGTGTCATGTGTATCGAACGTGTAGCAAAAAAACGTGTAAATTGAACTTATCTTATGTTGATAATCATTTGTGAAGTCAATTGTCTGCGATGTGGTAGTGTTGGAAAAACGCGAACTAATAAATTCATAAGCCAAGTCCACGTGTCGTTGGATAATGTATACGTTCTACCCGCTGATATAAATAATTGTCATATCCATGCATGTTCACGTAGTATCTTATCACTCGTTAATGGCCAGGGCATACGAGGAGATATCCAGAAAGTATGTTCCGATACGTTATTAAAACAAACCAACAACATACTTGCAAAACATTTTTATTGATATTTGAAGTACACACCTTAAACTACTTTTCTATATAGTTTATGTCATTGTTGAAGCATTTGTCATAGCGGATCACCACGTGTTGTATACGAGGATTGTTCAATAGAAACACGTTTAGAGGCTGTAAAGCATTTTTTATTCAACGATTTTACAAGAAGTCCCCATTAACATTAAGCCATGAGCCCCACTGTTGCACTAATCTGTAGATTCCCTGCTGGTAAAATTCTTGTGGCTGTTTGCGGAACCATTCGCTAACAGCAAACTCTACCTCAGCGTCCGATTTGAACCGCCGTCCTTTTAGTGATTTCTTGAATGGACCGAAAACATAATAATCGCACGGGAACAAGTCGGGACTGTAAGGTGGATGTTGCAAGACTTCTCACTTCAAACGACCAAGCAGATCTTGAATCGTCTGGGCTACATGGGGTCGAGCATTACATGTAGAAGAACGACACCATTTGTGAGCTTCCCGGGAAGTTTATTCTTGCACCAATAAACCACTAGCGTATTAGAATAACTATAGTCACCATATACAGCTTTTATTCTCGTATAAATTTCCATTGGTTGACGCCCCTCAGCGGCCAAAAACTGAATGACGGCACGCAGATTATCTTTGGACGAGATTTCTATCACAGATGCCATTTTCAACTCAGTCACAACGCTAAGAAAAGAGTAAACTGCAAATATTTTTGACAGACGCGTCACTAGTGTTAAACAGACAATATAAACAAATGAATTCCGTTGCCATGGCGATGAAGTCACGGCTGCGCAGATCAAACGTTTTTCTATTGAATTTTCCTCGTATCTTCGTCGTAGAAATTTCCCGTCTGTGATTTGAATCACGTATTAAAAGCTTTTGAAAACTGTCGTCGTTATGGAAACGCTTGCCATCAAGGAAGGATTTTTAATAGTTGAAAAGGCGATATTCGCTTGATGTGAGATCTGGGTTGTACGGTGGATAATCAAATTGTTCCCAGTCAAAGGTTGTGAGGAGATGTTGCGTTGCAGTGGCAGTGTGTGGGACGGGAATTGTCAAGCATTAACACGGTGCCCCGGTTGACTATCCTACGTTGCTTTTCTTGAATCGCACGACGCAATTTCACAAGCATTTTGCAACAGACATCCGAGTTGACTGTCGAGCCTTGAGCCAAGAAGTCCATAAGGAAAACCCTTTTTGCGTCCCAAAAGACTGTGCACTGACTTTCCGAGAGGAAAACTTTGACTTGAATTTTTTCTTTGCGGGAGACGAAGTGTGCCCCCACGCCATGGATTATTCTTTTCATTCAGAGGCTGCATGTGATACGCATGTCTCGTCCGCGGTGACTACACGGCTCAGGATGTCACCCCTGCTGTCTAAATCGCGTAAAAAAAAAGCCAATGCACAGTCCCACCGTTTTATTTTGTGTTATTCCGTAAGCATTTTTGGAACCTAGAGTCTACACAATTTCCGGCAATTTAATTTTTCAGACAAAATTTCAAGAAGAACTGAACGTGAAATTTTGGAAACTCAAGGGATAGCGACGCCACAGTGAATCGTCTATTTTCTGTAATCTTCTCTTCAACAGCCCGCATATGTCGTCGTTCGCTAAAGACAGCCGCCCCATCGTCGTGAACATTTTCGAGTCCTCTGTTAAAAAGCGATACCCCTCTCCCTACCACCGAATCAGTCATTGCTTCATTTTCACAAACATCGCAAACTTAACGGAAAACTTCAGTTGGTTTAGTGGCTTTTGCATTCAAGAAACGAATCGCTCACACGCGTCTCGTGGTCGTCTCGGTTTCCCAAAGACGTCCAACAAAGCTTACTCAACGCACAGTTGTTTACAAATGCCAAAGAATCAACAAACTCGGCGCGCATGCGCAATAGCGTGACGGCATCGATACCGCGACAATATTTGCAAACGGAACTTACTTTCTGGATACACCTCGTACTAGCGCCTCTTGACGTATTCAGCAGAATACACATTCTTCCACTTGTTCACCACGTTCCATCTGTTTATCACTCCTTTCTGTTCACTTCACTTCCTTTTACCCCCACACGCCTCTAATTTCCTTTGTGTAACTTTCTTTGCCTTCATTTGTCCGATTTCACACTCCAACCGACTTAACCTGGTACTTCTAACCTACTGCTTACGGCTGACCTCTCAAACATGTTTATTCGTTCTCGGTTTGTTTGTTCTCCGTACACCATTGTTCTGCATCGGATCGTATATTTTCCTCATTACTTTTCGTTCCTACGTATCAAAATTATCCAAAATTCATTTTTTTTTTTAAGGGGGATTGTGGAAAATCCTCCAAACAGACACTGAAGAGGAGTCGATCAGGTCTCAGCATTTAGACTTTTTCCCTACTAGGCCTACATGGGGGTAACCGATTCTTACCCTATAAGTCTGCTGGACAGAACCACAACCACATTGACACAACGAACAGCGTAAGTAGTGGCATTTTTTCAATATTGTTACGACGGTCTCATGAATCCTCGTATTGTTCACTGGAAACAAAACACAGGCACCAATGAAATTACTAATCACAGCAAACAACAGCTAGAAATCAATAAGGTACTATCGTCAGGCCGTAAACCCTTATATGTACCCCCCCAGTGGCGTACGCAGAATTTTGTTAAGGGGGGGGTCATTATTAAAATTGTTTACAATTGACATTATCGGTATTTTAAATTTTGTGTATTATTATTATTATATCATGTTACGGTATAATATTCAAGCAGCAAATAGTGTTTCAGATGTGCCACGCTTGTTTGTTTACGTCAGGATTAAGCTAAGAACGGAAACAGTGTACAACAATTAGTATTTAATACGTCAAATTAAATAATGTTAACAAAATATTTACAGTTTCATAGCAACGTGTTTTTCAGTATTCAAAATTTTTGTGTTTGATTTACACGTTTTTACTTTAGGCTCTAAAAAATGATAAGTTCAATATACAAAATTTTTAAGGCAATCGTCGCGGTAATGTCCACAACCACCGGACGACAACACTAGCGGCCAGTCCGGTGGTGAGTGCAGCAGAATTTGTCCAAAGTGTAGGCTGCAAACCCCACGGTCATTGCCGCGACGATTCCCTCTAAACAACCTTCAATAAGATGAATTTAGTTTTAACCGTCGTTTGACAAGAAACTCGTCTCGTTATTAAACCATACATACAGTACCGGTATCTCAAATTTTTACAATTAATAAATACCAATTGATCACGATCACAAGGTCGTGTCAATTGTATTTTTTCGTTTCCTTTCAGTCTATTTGCCTTTCACGACGTAAAGCTGTGCTCACTTAAAAACGGAAGACGTCGTTTATAGTAGTATAAACGTTCAAGGGGGGGGTTCAAACCCGGTAAACCCCCCTTGCGTACGCCTCTGTAGTAGGGTAGACCGGGACAATTCCGACACCTGGGGCAATACCGACACGGTACTTTTTGGTCGTAGTTTTAGTGACAAGTGGTGCTGAATGGTGTTGCTACCTTGTGGTCGACACTGAAACTAGCGCTCAGTGCGTTTCTGTCCTCTAAGGGAAGTAGTTGTTGTGTCGTGAAGTAAAATGTATTTTCCCAGTTTTTGCTCCAAAATTTGACTTCTATACTAATTAAGGTAAGGGTTTTACTAACTGTTTAAGAATAATATCACACAGCTTACTAGAAAGTACATATTTTAACGAACATTTTAGTATAACTGTTGTTAAAATTTGAGGTATAGAGTAGTCTGTAGCATTATATATCCGCCATCTTGTCCTCCCGGGGTAATGTCGACATACCACTACGGGGAAATATCGACAGCGTGTCGGTATTTCCCCAGTTATCATATAATTTTTTATGGGATCGCTAGTATCTAAATGTTTGTTTTGAATGTCTTCCAGATGGTGAGATCGAGAAAAAGAACTACTGAGAGAAGTAAATGGGATGAGGAAACCCTTAAAAGGGCCTTTGAATTGGTTGCAAGTGGAAGATCGGTGAAAAGTGTGGCAGCCGAAACAGGCATCCCAAGAATCACTCTTCACGACCGCCTAAAATCAAAATGCACAGCTAAACCAGCCTTGGGTAGAAAATCCTATTTTACCCCTGAACAAGAAAGCATATTATCTGATCATATAAAGCAATTATCAAACCAGTTCTATGGTATTACATTAACTGACTTACGGCGACTTGCCTATGATCTAGCTGAAGAGCTAAATATTAAACATAATTTTAATAAAGAAACCAAAATGGCTGGCGAGGACTGGGTTGCTGGATTTTGCAAAAGAAATCCAACCTTAAGCCTAAGACAGCCCTCTGCAATAAATCTCAACAGAGTTCTTGCTTTTAACAAATCAGAAGTGGATTTGTTTTTTAGAAACTTGGAGGAAGTTTATAAGAAACATCCTTTTAAAGCGACCAGAATATTTAACACGGATGAAACAGGGATTTCAACAGTGCAAAAACCTGGAAAGGTATTAGCTCCTAAAGGGCAACATCAGGTAGGATCTGTAACAAGTTGGGAACGAGGGAGGAACATAACAGTAGTCTGTACTTTAAGTGCTGCTGGAGCATATATCCCACCTATGTTTATCTATCCTCGGAAAAGGATGTCTCCTTAATTGGAAAGGGGTGGGCCAGCTGGGGCCATCTACAAATGCTCTCATAATGGATGGTCAAATGAAGACCTCTTCTTGGATTGGCTCAAACATTGTAAAGATAATGCAAAGCCAACTGAGGAAGATCCTGTGTTGCTGATTATGGACAACCACGGTAGTCATATCTCACTTGATAGCTAACCTAGGGCTTGAGTTTTGTAGGGCTAATCATATACATGTCGTCTCCATACCCCCACATACTTCACACAGACTGCAGCCTTTGGATTTATCTGTTTATGGGCCTCTCAAAAAAGCGTTTAACATTCAGTGTGACAGGTTCTTAAGGGCTAACAAGTTTCAGAAGATTTCGGTGTACGACATAGCTTCTATCTTCAATGAAGCGTACATCAAAGTAGCAACAATGGAGAAAGGTGTTTCAGGGTTCAGTGCAGCGGGAATCATTCCTTTTAAGCCTGAAAAGTTCAGTGACTTGGACTTCATCTCTGAAACAGAGATTCAAACTCCAATCATCATCGACCAAGAAAATGTAGACGACCCAATAACTGACGAAGCTGTTGATGAAGGCTGTGATGCTGTCTCCCAGGAGCCTGCAAACCTTAATAGTATGTGTGTTGAAACTTCACACCTTTCAGGAAATGAACCACCAGAGATCGTAAAGAACCCTGAAACCAAGAAAAATACCTGTTTAAATTTAACTGGTCTGTATGCAAATCCGGAAGTTGGTACTTCAAAGCCGAATTCCGATGCAAAGTCTCGCAGGGAATTTACTCAAGAACCATCCCATTTCAAAGAAGCCCTAGAATCATTATCTCCTCTCCAACCACTACACAATAGTGACAAACAAATCCCAAAAGGTAACAGAAAGCAACACTCAATAATTATGACTGCTACTCCTATGAAAGCGGTGTTAGAGGAAGCTAAGAAGAAAAAAGAAATTAAGGATATGAAAGCCAAGCATAGACTGGAGAAGTTGTTGAAGGATCCAAAGATTGTTCCAAAACAAAAACTAAAAATTTTGAAGAGTAAGAAAAGTAAGCCAGAAAAAGTTGAAAAGAAATCGCACATAAAATTGAGCAAAGCAAAATGTAGTGCTACAGTCAAAGGGGAAAATAAAATAAAGAAAAGATGTCGAAGACAAATTTCTTTTGAAGAATCGTCTTCTGAGGAAGAATTTGATGAATCCAAGTTATGCGATGACAACGAATCTGATGATAATATTGATTTATTTTCCAAAGACACTGGAAATGTGTTTAGTTTGTGGTGAATTTGGTACCAAAACTGAGCTATGGTTTAGATGTGTGTTTTGTGGAAAATGGGCTCACGCTGATTGCAGTGGGTTTGATTCGGCTGAAAATTATACATGTGACTTTTGTTCCAAAAACTACGTTTTCCTACTCAAAAACAATGTTTTAGGTTGTAAGACTGATTTTTTTATCAGTGTTCTTCAACATTTGTAATGATTTCGTACAAAGTTTTGTAACAATTAAATAAGTTTGACCAGAAATCTAATTATTTTCTTATTTCTTACCACTGTCGGCTTTACCCCAAAGGCATGTTGGAATTACCCCGGTGACCGAGGAAATACCGACATCTAGCAGAGGTTACAGAACTTTTTTTGTTATAAATTAGATTGGTTTAATAATATTATATGAACTACGAATGCAGAAAATTCCAATTAATTTTCAGGTACTTTTATAAAATATCGGTATGGAGAACCATACATGACTTCCATATTCTAAGATTTATAGTTAAAATCATTTTCGAAATGAAATATTACCATAGAAACTACTTCTTTCTACTTACTGCTTCAGCCTTAACCACAGTACTGTGGTCACTAATGTATACCACCTCACGTTATCGCACTCGATTTTCACTGATGATGGAAGTCGATGGCATTGCCGAAATGTCTGGTTTTGTAGAAAACATTGGACTACGGCCAAATATCCCGGGAAGGAATTTTAACAAAAACTACTTCTTTGTTGCCGATAACGTTGTACACATATATATCAGTGGCGAAGTTACATGGAGGCAATGCCTACCCTAAAAAATTCTGTAGAATAAAAATTATAAATACGTATGAACTACATAACGTAAAGATTATACATTGTTACTGCGACTGTCAAATTTATTAAACCGAAACGTGCTTTATTGAGCGACCGCTAGATGGTGACAGGTGAGATTCGCATAGTTCGTTTAAAGCGAATGAGGCAACCTGAACTTGCCTCAGCGTTTTTTGTATACATCGTATGTAAGCAATGTAGTGGTGTGATAGGGAAGTTTAGGGAGGGGGGATTGTCCCGCGCTGTACACATAGAGCGTTGAGGCATGCCTCACTTCTGTGGTCCAAACAGTTAAGTTAAAGCGCCTGTGTTGTTTCTGAGTGTTTATTTTATGGGGTTATTAAAAGTGTCACTGTTATTCCGCTGAACTAACAGATGATCAAGATTGTTATTTGAATTATTTGTAACATTAAACATATATATAGAAACTAATCAAGTTTAAAAATTTGAAGTTCAATCAGTTGTATTATTGTGTATGACTAATACAAGGATTGTTCAATAGACACACGTATAGAGCTGTAAAGCATTTTTTATTCAACGATTTTAAAAGAAGTCTCCAATAACATTAAGACATGAGTTCCACTGTTGCGCTAACCTGTAGATTCCCTGCTAGTAAAATTCTTACGGCTTGTGGAACCATTCGGTTACAGCAAACTCTACCTCAGCGTCCGATTTGACCCACCGTCCTTTTAGTGATTCCTTAAAAAAAATTTAAGATAAGATTTTTGCCTACCCATTCATTTAACTACTAGCTTCGCCAGTAAGCAAATTGATGTCCATTTTTTCGGCTTGCACGCGTTATGTTGATGTGGGTTTCGGCACTTTCCATTTAAAAAGCGTGCAAACGTAAGAAAATAAACATGAGTGAGGCCAGAAATAACGTGAATTGTGTGTGTGTGTGTGTGTGTGTGTGTGTGTGTTTGTGTCTTACCTGCCTTTTTATTGCCGTATTAAATGAAAAATATTATATTACATTAAAATGAAAAAATTTTAATTTTATTGCCTGGCAACAAAATTATTTTATTTTTAACAATTACCATTGTTTCAAAAAGTTTAAATAAATTTTCAAGTACTTTACTCTTGTTAAAACGTAAAAGGTTGCAGGTAAACTACCCCTTCCCCTTAACCGATCTTCACCAAAATCGAAAGTCCTTGAGACCTCTACAATTCAGGGACGTATGTAAAAATTATTTGATTCTGTTTGAATTTGCGGCTGTTATCGTTTGCCATATAAAATACGCTTGATAAAAAAACGTTGCAGGTAAACTACCCCTTCCCCTTAACCGATCTTCACCAAAAACAATAGGTCTTGAGTACTCTACAAATCAGGGCTGTATGCAAAACATTATTTGATTCTGTTTGAATTTGCGGCTGTTATCGTTTGCCATAGAAAATACCCTTGTTAAAAAAACGTTGCAGGTAAACTACCCCTTTCCCTCAACCGATCTTCACCAAAAACAATAGGTCTTGAGAACTCTACAATTTAGGGCTGTATGCAAATAATCGTTTGATTCTGTTTGAATTTGCGGCTGTTATCGTTTGCCATAGGAAATACCCTTGTTAAAACATAAAACGTTACAGGTAAACTACCCCTTTCCCTTAACCGATCTTCACCAAAAACAATAGGTCTTGAAAACTCTACAATTGAGGGCTGTATACGAAACATTATTTAATTCTGTTTGAATTTGCGGCTGTTATCGTTTGCGAAAAAAAAAATTTCCCTTGATAAAAAAAACCGTTGCAGGTAAACTACCCCTTTCCCTCAACCGATCTTCACCAAAAACAATAGGTCGTGAGTACTCTACAAATCAGGGCTGTATGCAAAAAATTATTTGATTCTGTTTGAATTTGCGGCAGTTATCGTTTGCCATAGAAAAAAAATCTACAGACAGACAGACAGACACACAGACAGACACACACACAGACACTTTTCGGAAAACGACTTTTTTTCATGTTTTGAGTGTAGTAGAATCAGAATCTGCAATAATCTCGAACACGATTTTTTTTGCCATCACCATACTTCCATTCCTTAAGGAATATGGAAGTAAAAAAACCTAACTGTCACTGTAAAAATTAGAACATTTAAAATGTCTTAAGGTGTTGGTATTGCCCCGGTCTACCCTACCCCGCAGAAGTTGCAGAATAATTTTCCATTCTTTTGGCATAATTTACGCGTAGTTACAAGTGCTCGAACAGTCTGGTTGCTACTCGAGTGGACAGCCTTGATAGAGACGTTGCACCTACTCGGGTAGCCGAGAATCGTGTAGAATGGCGCTCTCGTTACGTAATTGTCGTAGCATATAGTTTTTCTATTGTTGTGTTTAACTTTGTAGATTGGTGTGGTTTGTCCTTCTGACGGTTACCGCTTGTTAGTGAACGAATCTCAGGTAAGCTTACGTTTGTATTTTAAATGTCTTCAGTTTAACTTACAAAGTGGCCGAAACGTTCTGTGGTAATCTAGATTCTAAATGTAACAGTACGAACTATCCCTTCTGACAATGTTCACGTACCATCGAGAGTTAGATTTAAATGTCTTCAGTTTAACTTACAAAGTGGCCGAAACGTTCTGTGGTAATCTAGATTCTAAATGTAACAGTACGAACTATCCCTTCTGACAATGTTCACGTACCATCGAGAGTTAGATTTCAATGTCTTCAGTTTAACTTACAAAGTGGCCGAAACGTTCTGTGGTAATCTAGATTCTAAATGTAACAGTACGAACTATCCCTTCTGACAATGTTCACGTACCATCGAGAGTTAGATTTCAATGTCTTCAGTTTAACTTACAAAGTGGCCGAAACGTTCTGTGGTAATCTAGATTCTAAATGTAACAGTACGAACTATCCCTTCTGACAATGTTCACGTACCATCGAGAGTTAGATTTAAATGTCTTCAGTTTAACTTACAAAGTGGCCGAAACGTTCTGTGGTAATCTAGATTCTAAATGTAACAGTACGAACTATCCCTTCTGACAATGTTCACGTACCATCGAGAGTTAGATTTCAATGTCTTCAGTTTAACTTACAAAGTGGCCGAAACGTTCTGTGGTAATCTAGATTCTAAATGTAACAGTACGAACTATCCCTTCTGACAATGTTCACGTACCATCGAGAGTTAGATTTCAATGTCTTCAGTTTAACTTACAAAGTGGCCGAAACGTTCTGTGGTAATCTAGATTCTAAATGTAACAGTACGAACTATCCCTTCTGACAATGTTCACGTACCATCGAGAGTTAGATTTAAATGTCTTCAGTTTAACTTACAAAGTGGCCGAAACGTTCTGTGGTAATCTAGATTCTAAATGTAACAGTACGAACTATCCCTTCTGACAATGTTCACGTACCATCGAGAGTTAGATTTAAATGTCTTCAGTTTAACTTACAAAGTGGCCGAAACGTTCTGTGGTAATCTAGATTCTAAATGTAACAGTACGAACTATCCCTTCTGACAATGTTCACGTACCATCGAGAGTTAGATTTAAAAACATCGAACAAAAGTATCTATTTCAAAATAGTGAACGAGTTCTGCACCACAGGGGCTTACTAGTCACAACCTCAATTTTGCCATTTTAAAATAATTAACAGAAAACAAGTAATGTTTAACGCTTATTACTGTTTAATATACTTTAAAGCTGCATCAGGCCGATGTGATTCAAGTAAAAAAAAAAAATGCCCCCTTAAGGTCTTATTCTCTTAAACTGAGTTTTCGGAAAACAACGTATTGTTACGACGGTCTAACTGATCGTCGTATGGTACACTGGAAAACAAAATACAAGACACCAATTAAGTCACTAATCACCGACTTTAATTATCACAATTAAGCAGTTTTTAATCAACAAGATAGTCTGTTACAACAAATCGAATAAAAATTGTTCACACGCAATAAAAATGTCAACTAATATAAAACACAATTTTATTACAATTGTCCCGCACAATTATAAAACACGTAGGCCTAACACTTCGCCCCAATACTTCGAACCGCACTCGAATATATCGCAACTCAAACTGAACTAAGCGCCTCTGAAGGCTTATATTTATACCCCGCTGAAATATCTACAACGATCCATACCACGCATCAAGAACGCTACTAGAAAACACCAGAACGTAATTGATTGCGACCTTGACACGGTGTGCGAGGCCGGCGAATCTGGAACAGTCTGGCTAACGCGTGTTGAGATCACTTACGCACACATTATAGCCGGATTTTACTGGAACAGCCGAGAACGTTCTGTAATGCTGTAACACTTTTTCCGCATTACGTAACAGTATCATCGTATCCACGCCCCATTCTTCCGCCCCCAGAAGGCTGCAAGTGACGGCTTATTCAAAAAAAATATATATATATATATATATATATACGCTCCAATAGTTACCGAAGGCCAAACACCCTAAAGTTATGCCGCAGACACGGGCATGCGCACGAGTCTGTCAATGTCAAGCAGGCATCGAGCACAGACGTAATCTACTTTATACGCCACAATAACATTACAGATAACGAAACGAAACACTGTGCTTGATCTTTCCTCGTTGTGTAATTTTCACAAATTTCGCAAATTAACATTCCGCTTGCATACATTTTTACAGCTGTCACTCGTTTTTTTTTTTATTATTATCTAGCTACACACGTCACGCGGATTAAAAATAACGCTCGGAAAATATTTAGGGGCCAAGTATTTTTTTAAAAGATTTAAATAACCACAAACGCTTGGTATTTTCACAATTTATTCTTAAACTGTGACAGTTGTCTCACCTGATTACGCTATTCTCAAACAGCTGGTAAGAACAACTAAATACAAAGAATAGGCTAGAGGAAGAACATCAGGTTGGTTAATAATCGGTTAAAAAAGCGTGGGCGTTTACGTCTCAGTAAATAAACGTAATCTTTTCTCATTACTGGTCAACAATAAAGAAAAGTCAGATATACAGGAAACGATGGAATTTGTCAAATACATTATGCATAAGGGGTCGAGGGAACTTGGATAGGTAGCACGATTGCTGCGGGTTGACTGGGCACTGGTCCTCACAAGCCCCAGGGCTGGAAGAAGTGTTGGCGCCCCAATGGAGCCCTTAGCTTCTGTCCAGCCACGACCATACTGCGTGGTGAAGAGCCACATCCTACATGAAGTGATCCTGTTTTCGCAGAACAGTACGGATCTAGACGGGAAGGTCAATAAATATTACTGGTGGAGAATATTTGGTGGCAGTAGCCACCAGTACCAAGTTAAGGCGTAAAGGAAGGGATCCTGGAACCGCTTATCTTTGGAATATTGCAGGCGTGAATCTGAATGATTCAGACGGCTGCAATACTGCGCAAAACGGGGAGGGGGACCTCGAAGCCATGGAGAAGGCAATCCTCCTAGGGCAAGGGAAGTCCGAATTACATCCCCTCCCTCCAGACGGAGGTTGTGCGGATAGGGCCAGTAACCCACCCACGTAAAAAATATCTTGCTTACAGGATAAAAAAAATACCTCCGAAATAGTGTTAATGGGAAAATGACCACACCAAAGAGATCAGGACAATGCAAATGGAGAGCGGACCAATTTAAGACTGCTACCTGGAATGTGCGCGGAATAGCACATAATATTCAGGCAGGAGAGATGAAATTTATGAGGAGTAACCTAGGCTATACCATTCTCGATAGAAAGAAGAATGTGGATATCAGGACGGAACTGGGAGTCGACCCGTTATTGGAAAAGCTAAGGAGCAACAAACGAAGGTGGTGTGAACATTGGGGAAGAATGGCATGTGACAGGATTCCAGTACTAGCAGACTCGGTAGGGGAGAGAGATGTAGGACGGCCGAGAGCAAAGTGGGTCCCGGAACAGGTTCAGGATGGAGTCTTATCCTTGAGGCTGATGATGATGATGCAGAATGTGATGCTACTTATATCGGACAACATGGCCGTGGTCTGAAACATCGCATTTTTCAACATAAGCAAGCGAGTTTAAACAATATGCTGTAACGAGCAGAAAATTTTAAAATTTTTTAAATTTTCACCTCGGCAGAGTACGTTCACACGAGGCAGTGTCAACGACTTATGGTGGAGCAATAAATAAGGAGTAATGAGAAGGTGTCAGTGAAGCGTCGCTGACTTGACAATAGAAACACATTAAGTTCAATCCAACTATAGAATTATTGTTCTATTAATCGTCCAGAATTATTGCTCTCCGCAGCTGTAACAAAGTAAGCGAGGACATTCACACCCGTACTGAGAATTGTAGCAGATGTTGACCATGTTACGTCAGTAGACGATAAGCGACAAAAACGAGTGAAACTCCATACTAAAATGAAACGGATGCGCTGCACCTTAAGAAACAATACTGGAAGATAGGCTGACAAAGACTAAAGTCATGTTACGCAGCTGGAGGTATCGTCTAATTGACAGACAAGAATTTACGAAGGGAAAGTTGGGGTGACTTCAACGACCAGCAGATGTTCGAAATTAGTAATAGCCAGAAAAAAAGGGGTTAGAGCATAGAACAATACGCCAGGGAGACTGTAAGTACAGATAATGGGAATCTATAGAAACGCAGAGTTTACTCAGACAATAGGCTAATAGACAAGTGTTTAATAGCCGTAGTTTCTTCGAAGCGGGTCAACGATCGTCAGGGCAGAAATCGGGGAGACCTAAGGACCTATCAGAAGCCCTCAGCCAGCGAGAAACTTGTGGTAAGGGGTGTTTCCATAGCAACTGAAACGAAGAACCTATCGGGAGAACTATGACGTAGAATCTTGACATGGTAGGGCAGTATTTTCCAAGAATATCAAAAAACTGACCAATCTCGAAAGGAAGTAATCTCGTGAAGCGCGCCAGAGACAAAATTTTGAGTAGGGACGAATTAATAAAACTATCAGTCCAGGAAGACGGAGGGACAGTCTACAGTCTACACTCAATTTTTGAAACAGTTATACTAAAGTTTTACAGTCAGAATTTTCAGACAGTTTACATTCAAAATATCAAGTAGTTTAACTTCAAGTGCGAGAGACGGTATATCATAAACTTTCAATTGTTTACTCAAATCATTCGGAGTTAGTAATTATTCAAAGTTTAGAAGAGTACATTAAACGGCGGAATGCTAACTCGAGTTCGGAAGTTAAAACGGTAACAAGTAACTTAAAAGACTTAATAATACATTCATATCGCGATAGTGATATTGAACCGAAGTGCGAAGTATCGGACTTAGTTAAAATTATACCAAGTGAACAATCAGACCGTTACACCAACAGACATCATCACTTAACGATATACAAATCATTTGAACTTAATATTGTGTACGACACATTATCAACAACATAATGAACACGAAACATTAAATAAACTAATAAATTATATGAACGTTTGATGAAGCAGCGACAAATGAAACTAGACATGTATATTGACATTAAAACGAACTCACAGCATACACAGTAAGATGAAACATTGATGAACACTGAACTTCAATTATTCACATATGCAAACGCCCACGCGAGTGATCGGAAGAGAAGTGTTAAGTGGTAGTGATAAAGCAGCTTACGACGGAATGTGTCTACGAGCCATCTTCATCACCAGAACGAGACTCCGTCAACAACTAATGGTATTCAATAACCAAGTAACCATTACTATTAATTATTTCTAATTAATAACTTCTACTGACCTGGTTTCTTTCAAAGAATTCACACCTGAGAAAATTATTAAGAAAAGTAATGAATAAATCTGAATAAAGTAGTTAATGAACGTATAAACAAAAGCTTATTTGGGATTTAATGAACGCATTAAATAAGTAGAATATTGAATTGTAATATTATTTGATTTATATATGTATGTATGTTTTCTTTGTTTTTCAGCATATATTGAGACATGTATTTGTTTATTATAAAATATGTATGTATTTCAGGTACAGCGACGTAACCTATGTACTATTATAATATGTTATGAATGATAATTAAACTAGTATTTTAGTTGATCATAAATATGCGTTCATTATTACCAATGCAACCCAAATATTAACCTAGAGTTTGAAGGAATACCAATAGATTTTAAGAGTTTCTTGTGTTCAATTAAAATAAATGAATCGATAACTATCATCTATTAAATGATATCACGTATGTGTTGATGAGAATCAGAATAGTCAGACATAATGTTAAATGGTTGCCTCACACACAGCATGAAAAGAATCAATTAAAACAAGTAAATACACATTATTTATTGCAAATGAATTTATATAAAATTCAGTATATAAACTGTGTTCCAACACGTGAGCATAGATAGTCAGAGTTATAAATAAGATTCAATTATACACATTGTAATAAAATAAATAAATGAGTGTGTGTTGATAATATACTTATTAAAGAGTATGTGACTCCGATGTAATCAAGCCCCTCTGTTTGGACTAGCCAATTTGTAATAAAATAAATAAGATTGATGTGTGAATCTGTAAGTTGTAAGGTGTTTAATTGGTGTGGCTCTCGACGTCTTACTGGCCTGAAACACTTCCTTAAGTTTCCCAGCTGGTCCAGTCCCAATGGTAGCAAGACTGGTCGAGTAGCGTAAAGTTGATGAAGGAATATATATGTTCGGCTTCGCCGAAAGTTTCAAAACAAAATTTATTGTTTTGAAGGAAATTTAAAAAAAATTATGTTTATAAAAAAAAATTATTTTAATTTTATTAATTAATTAATTAGGATCAATTAATTAGTATAGGGCTGTGAAGTTTTAAACAGTGTAATGCTCTTCTGAAAATTTTTATTAAAGTTTTAGTATATTTTAAATAAGCTATCACCACTCATAAGACTGTCTGTAAACCAATCGATACTTGTTTACCTTTTTATTTTTTAGGTTATCTTCACTTACGAGTGGTAAAGTTCTTGTAGATTATCAATTAGAATTATATTATTGGTAATTAGTATTATTGAAGAAATAAAGAACTATTAAGTATTGTAAAGTATTAATATTTTATTAAGTAATAGCAATGTTGACTCTTATCGATTAGTATCGATTCTCAGGATATCGAAAAAAGTTACAAGTATATGATATAAAAATTAAATAGGGTTCTTTAAACAGCCAGTTATTACCAAAGTCAGAGAAATCGGGCTAATATTTAAAAAGTATAACGTTACAATCAAATTAATAGTTATTAATAAACACAGACATTGAATAATAAATTGTAAATATAATAATTGTTTTCACCAAACAGCTGTGCTGAACCAAGAAGAAGGCACTGAGATCGTCAAAGCAAATGGCCGCCGTCAAGTTGATCAAAATGTTGCTCGTTCCTGCTGCATTCCAAATAATGTATTTTGACGCAATATTCCTGTTCTTGTGTCTGCAAATCTCTTGTTATATGTTGTGTAGTGACTGGTGTAGTGATTCTGGGTTGTATTTAGTATGTCTGTGTAATTATAAGTCAAACACTTTCTCCGATTCCGTCACTAATTTGGTTTAATGTATTATACAGTTTTCTAGTGTTTTATGGTGTTTTTCGGAGTAGATTTATATTGTTCTGTGTTATGGAGTGTTACTTGATCGTTTCTGTTATAATATGATAGTTTCAGAAGTATTTTACAAGTCACTCGCGATTTCACAATAACTCACTATACACTCACTTTGTATGACGATTATAGGTTAGGTTATCCACGTTATCAAAAGTATGTCATGTTAACCGTTCAACTACCAATAATTAACTAACTGTTTCCTCCAGTTTCAATTAAACTCTTAGCCCATATAATATTATCCTTAACATTGTTCAAATATTTTTTCACATCCTGTATACATTTTTACATTTTCACTATATGAATGCCTAAACTTTGGTTATTTGTCAATTTTATTCACTAGATTTGATTTAAATTAATCTTTCAGTTCATTCTGGTTATTTTCAGATTAAATAATGCCATTTTATAGTGTTTTCTGTCCAAAAAATAGTAATTTTACTTTCAGTTTGGTATACAAACTGTTTGGAAGTCAAAACATTAAAATTTACTTCCTGTCATTATATAAATTCAGCCATTTTATCAGTTATATTTAATATTAATAATTCTATATTGTATTAAAAGGTTCCTATTCCCTTATTTTCTGGTAATTAATTGAATTAGTTGTATTCTGAAACATTATTCTGAAATATATGACTCCCATGTCTAAATTTCTGAGTTTAGTCATTTTTATTTTTATTCATAATTCTGAATATAATTTATTAAAATCTCTCTAAATGGTATGTGCAATTATATGGCATGATCTCAAGTTTATTTTGTCTAAACCCCTTTTGTTTATTTGCATTTAATTGAGCAATTTCTCTGTTTTGATGAAGTTTGGTTTCCATTCTTTTGGCCTATGATTTTTTAACAATTTTTCTTACAAAATAATTTACAAACAATATATGATGTGTGATACCCTCTCTGACTTTTACAAATAGTATTATAAATTAAACATGTTTTTAAATTACACAAAAACAATTAGTATTGGTTACAATACAAACAATAGTTAAAACAAATAAAGAATTTTTTTTTTTTAAATAAATGGTTGTCTTCAAGTCAGACATTTTGCAACACAATCCTTATTTCTAAACATGGAAATATGGCTTACAAAAAAGGTTTTTTACTAACTAACATCTTAATTACTCTCTACTATTTACAAGTGGTAACTATTTTTATAGTTCTGATGTTAGTTGTTTCAGACCCAAACAAATGGCCTTATATCTAATACATTTTTAAACATTCTTGTACTATATACATAAAAAACCTTATATTTATATTCTTATTTCTAACTATTATTATAAGTCGGATTCTACAGTTTTTATACCGTCTTTTACATTGTCTTTGGGGAATTGTACCCTGTCATTAACAAATAAATAGTATTAATTATTCAAAAGGTATTATGAACTCTGTTTTTCTTTTTTCATGTAAAACAAAATGTTATTTTAAACAGATTCATGTCTTATGAACAACATATTGTCACAGTACATATTTTAAGTCATTGATAAATGCATATTTCATTGCATCCAATGTTTGTGATTGCCAAGAATGAAACACAAGGTTCATTTTTTATAATACCCAAAACTATCACTGGTTCACTTTGCACTTATATAATTATGTTAATGCTAAATGGTCGTATAGTCTTATTAACATAATAAATTGGTTAGCGTTTTTCAATGGAGATTTGTTCCATGGGTACTATATTATTGTTTCATCTTAGTTCACAGGAAACTTTTACTTTATACACTCTTCTCTCTTAAATTTATATACATGTGGTTTTTATTTCGTTATACTTTTATTTTTAGATATTTATTTTGGGGATATAGGGATTTGGGTGTCTTTTATAAGAGCATGACATCTTCTTCAGGATGCTGCCCTCTTCTTCTTTCTTCAGTCTTCTTTTCTCCTGCCTTCTGGGACTGGTATCTTCTCCATCTTCTTCTTGTTGCCATCAGGTTTCTTGGGATCTTCTCCATCTTCTTCTTTATTTCAGAAATACACAACCTGTATTGGTTGATCTTGGCTTATTTTAGGGTTTCTCTTCTATTTATTCTTCCTCGTTGTGGGTTTGGTCATATTGTGTACTGCTTTGTTATTTACTATTTTACCTTCCTGGGTTATACCTTGAAAACCTTTGGTTATGAGACTGGTCTTGGATGACTCATCACTAGTAACTCCTTTTATTTGTACTTGTATTTTCTTTATAATAATGATTTCTTTCCACAGTTGATATGAATTAATCTATTTATATTAAACTTAATGCTTTCTTCCAAATTTAAATATTATAACTTCATTGTTCTAATGATCAATTGCCATTCAATATTATGCTTATATCTGTCACGCTACAACATACATGTAAGAGATCGATAAATTTTGTATTTAAGAGCAAACACAATAACAATATTAATTACCACAAGTGTGATTTTACATTTACTACACATTTGCATAAATTGACATTTATAATTTACCATTAATCAAATATGCAAATAAAAGTAATAAATTTACATTTACAAATGGCTCCCAAAGAACGTGGGGCTCGGCAATCACAGATTAATTAATTGAATCACGGTTAGCATAATAAATAATCCCCAATTTATAAATTGATAAATGGCGTCCAACTTCGGGGCTAGATACATTTGAGAAATTATAAAATTTACATATTTAATAATTAACCCATTTATGCATATAATACATTTATAAATTGTAATTTATAATGCATACAGCAAATACAAGTTTCACAGATCATTACTTAAAACACGACCACTTTTTAGACACAAAAAATGTAATATTACTGCATAACATAAAGAAAAGTAAAAATGGATTTATTGGAAATTTGATAAATTAATAAAGTAATTAAAAATAACAAAAAGGTAACAAATGAACAGACAGAATTCTTTGTATCTCCTCTGTTAAAAGCAGTCATATAGATTAGTTAATTTTGTAATTTGCATTCCTATTATACTTGGCTTTTACAGCCACTTGACTTTCCCTATACTAGCTCCTCCACCCCATCTACCATCTTTTATACACATCCTTAACACTTGTTCATCCTCTAACACATTCTTTGTGTTTAGTTGTTCTTACCAGCTCTTTGGGAACAGCCTAATCGGCTGAAATAATTGTCAGATTCTAAGAATAAATTGTAAAACTACCAAGCGTTTGTATTTATTTAAATCTTTTCAAGTAATAAGTTTCACCGTGTGGCCAACGAGTCTTTAATTGAATGGCTGAGAAGAAAAATGAAAACATTCCACGGGCCATAATTTTCAGAAAACGATAAAAAACTGTTCTGTAGCTAAATAAGTGACTGAATTGGAAGATTTTCAGTTACAAAGATACTCAATAAAACAATAATTAAAGGTTCCAAATTAAAATATAAGCACAATTGTAACAAGAAAACCATTATATAATAGTAAACTTTGTGGAATCTTTTCTTTTTCGATCTCCATTCCAACTGATAGAGATAAGAAATTTTTAAAACTCATAATTAAATAGTTTCTTACTGCTTTACTATTGTTTACACAGCTGTTTAGATTAACATAATCTTTCTATGTTTTGCATATTACAAAACAACAAACAAAAATTAAAATAACCAGGGTTTTTCTCTTGTCAGTTAGCAACAGTTTTTATGGGCCAATTAGCATAGTGACCTAACGTAACCTAACCTAGGTAAAAATCCTTTACTTACAAAATTCAGTCATATCCCAGATAAATGTACACAAATTGGCAGATAGATCTGGAAATTAACAGGTGTTTACATGAGTTATGAATTTTACAACACAGTAACAATTTAAGTTCTACCGCTGAGCTGTAGATGTCGTTCCGCGAACTTTTCAACTAACCCTCGCATGTACTAAGGTCATGGCTCAACAAGCTTTTGAATTCCTTGCTGGAAGAAGCTTATAAATCTCGTGTGCACCCGACTTTGCATCGCTTCTTCGTCTGAACAAACGTCTTTTCTTCGCAGTTCCGCTATCAGAAGACCGAAAAGATGAAAATTGGTTTCTAAAAACTGTATTTACGACACACACCACAGTTCAGCAGCTCAAAACCGAGGTCTTGAAGACACATCTTGGTTGTTCGTTGCGCGTGTGAGTAGTTATAAAAAGTTCTTATCTGAAGTAACTTCTTACAGTTTCAGTTTCTCACGCGTTTTAGGATTCAGTAACCACAGTATTCAACAACAGTTATTTATTAATCAACATAGTGCGAATTTCCGTTGGCGTTAGACCTTTTTTAACAAAAAATTCCTGTTATTCTACTTTTTCAAAACACGTGACTCGTAAAGTTCGAACAGCTGGTAATAAACAGTGAATAATTGACCTTTAGTTATGAAAATTGTCGAGTTTACATTAAATATGAAACTTTAACATACGACAAATTTGGTTACACCGCTAAGCTACAATTTTCTTTAGTTATGAAAATTGTCGAGTTTACATTAAATATGAACCTTTAACATACGACAAATTTGGTTACACCGCTAAGCTACAGATTTCGCTCCGAATTTTCAACTGACCCTCGTATCTTTAAAAAATAAAAAGTTTATAAAAAAAAATAAAGTTATTAAAACATAATAAAAAAGTAAGTTTTTTATAATAGTTATCACTTTTTGCATACCGCTACGTAAACTGCATTTTGTTTTACACGGGTGGAAAAAATCCAAGATCCACATCACTTGCTATGTTTAATGACACGCCACTTTGAATAGACTATAAATCATTCTGTCTGTGCTGATTTTTACCTCCATGTTCCATAAGGAAATGGAAGTATGGTGATGGCGAAAAAAATAGTGTTCGAGATAAGGGCTGATTCTGATATTGTACTACCCTCAGAACATGAAGAAAAGTCATTTTCCGATGTGTGTGTGTGTGTGTGTGTGTGTGTGTGTGTGTGTGTGTGTGTGATTTTTCTATGGCGAACGATAAATGCCGCAAATTCAAACAGAATCAAATAATTTTTTGCATATGAGCCTGAATTGTAGAGGACTCAAGGCCTATTGATTTTGGTGAAGATCGGTTAAGGGGAAGGGGTAGTTTACGTACAACGTTTTATGTTTTAACAAGAGCATTCTTTTCTATGAAGAACGATAACTGCCGTAAATTCAAACAGAATGAAATAATTTTTGCATATGTGCCTGAGTTGTAGAGGACCCCAAGGCCAGTTGATTTTGGTGAAAATCGGTTACGGGGTAGTTTGCCTGCACCTTTTTATGTTCTAACAAGAATAAAGTACTTAATTTTGATAAATAAAGTATCCTGAAAAGAAGGTCATAATAATCCACTGTAGAAAGGTACATGAAATATCTATAAATGAAAAGGGTAGTTGAAGAGGGAGGGAGTAATTTTCTATAAAATAAAATGATACTTGAAGGGGGAGGGGATAATTTTTATATGTGTACTACGTTATCGGCAACAATGAAGTAGTTTGTTGTTAAAATTCCTTCCCGGGCTGTGTTGTCGTGGTCCAATGTTTTCTGCAAAACCAGACGTTTCGGCAGTGCCGTCGACTGCCATCATCAGTGAAAATAGAATGCGCTAACGTGAGGTGGTATACGTTAGTGACCACAGTACTCTGGTTAAACCTGAAACAAGAAGTAGTTCCTACGGAAATATTTCATTTCGAAAATGATTTTAAATACAAATCTTAGAACATGGAAGTCATGTATGGTTCTCCATAATGACATTCATTAAAATGGTTTTGTATAATTACGTGATTAAAGCTACAAAACCTCAGAGGAAAACAGTAGCTCGCGGTGGAATTCCCGCGCGTGTATACTGTTGTGAGGCTTAAAATTAAACTCATGTGTCGACAGACAATACACGGTATTAATTATTCGTCAAGTTGGTAAGACTGCTACCCGTGTCAACACGGAGGTTTTTGCCGGTACCGGTACGTGTAAATGGGTTAAGGCGTTAAGACAGCGCTCGACAGACAATATAGACAAAGAGAGAGTGTCGTTAACGAGGCAACTCGTGGTGCAACGCGACATTTAACCACTTCACAAACACGCTACACGAAAGTTCCCGACTTATCGTATTACCGCCACATCGTTGTCCTCTGCGTTTTCTACACACGTCTGTTTTACAGACCACGAGCATAAGGCGGGTTACATTCTCGATGGAGTAAACCCTCTCTACTCGAGCTACATACTTCGTAAAATTGTTCTTGTTCGACGTTTCGATCTATAGAATCTGGGCTCGCTCTCAGAGCTACGAGTGGCGACTGAAAGACTCTACTGCAACACCTAATCATCATCATTATCTTTACGGATTAACCCAAGGATGGTTTGTTCCGATCTCAAATAGGCAAAGATTAGAGACGGTCACTCCAGCGCTTCCTCGGACGTCCCACACCTCTCCGTCCCCTCGGCTTATAGTTCCAGAGGGCAGTCATCCATTCGGCAAAGATGTTCCCCACCAAATCAGCATATACTGGGCGATCCTGTCGAGTATACTCATAATATTCAGTTCCTGCCGTATATCTGTGTTTCTTCTACGATCATGGAGAGTATACCCTGCCACGTGCTTGAGAAATCTCATTTCAGCCGCTTGGATGCGGCTGGCCTGGCCTTTCGTTAAAGTTCAATTCTCAGACCCATAAAGAATTGTGGGAAGAGCCATCATATTGTAGAATTTTAGGCGTGTTCCTTTACTTGCTGACTTAAGGGTTCGCCTGATGGTCCCGCACATAAGGTTGAACTCATGCAAATTATTCACAACGTCGTTGCATGCATTATAAGACACACTGTAGCCCAGGTATTCAAAATTGCTAACTTGTTCCAGGACAGTATCATCAATAACAATTCTTAGCCGTACGGGGTCAGTTCCACGAAAGGCCATCACCTTAGTTTTACCTGTGGATATCTGCGATCCAGAGTCTTTGCAGATTAGATTTAACAAATGTATCCACATCTGCAATCTGTTTTCCGAGTCCGACAGAATACCCTGATCGTCCGCAAACAACAAAGTGTCAGTTTTAGAGTGATCACAAAATGTTCTGGAAGACACATCTGCCAGTTTTGTATGACATCGTCAAAATAAGCGTACTCCACAATTGACGCTGATATGACCGTCGAAACCACGGCCGGATTAAGGTTATGGGGGGCCCGGGGCTATTTAAGAGCAGGGGCCCATGAAATTTTCGCGTTTTGCACAATACTGTAGTTTGTTCAGACGATCATTTAATAAATATAAGGGATAAATATTTTGTATATTTCAGAGGGGCGTATATTTTTCTCGAGCCTTTTCCAAAAATCATCATAAAACAATTGTGATAGCTTGTGATAACTGGGGAAAATCTGAGCGTTAAACTTTACTGCTTTGGCTTTTACCATAACCTTATGTACATAAGGTTTCATATAACCTTATGTACATGTCCCCAGTTTCATTTAAACCCGTGAACCGCACTTCAGGTACTCTCATTGTCAGTGCGGTTTTTAATATTTCGCTTGCTCGGAAAATTTTATTTATTCGGTCGAAAATGAGAATTTACATGGTCGGGAATACGGCCCCTCGACAAGGTGGGCCCGGGGCTTTAAGCTCCCTTCTTAATCCGGCACCACTCGAAACGCTATGATCCTGAACAAACAGAATACAAACAAAACGTAATCGAAGTAAACTGCCGCACACTGGAGTGACATTTTGTTTCGCGGCAGAACCATTTTGGCGCATTATGTCGCAAAGCGTCGCACATGACTCTACTGCCATTAGGATCTATAAAGCGCCACACACTGGCTGCGACATTGTCCAGTGGCGTTGCGAGCTCTCTCGAGACCAAAGACGAAGCTACTTCAATTTATGTCTCGCGACAAAACAGCTTGCGGCATTTTGAACTGCTCATGACCCACGCCTCACTCGCATAAATCAATGTCGGTATTGCAACTGTCTTATAAAATTTAATCCTTGAGCTGTGTCTTGTTTTATTTCTAAGATTTCTATGAACCGTACCACAAATATTCCTAAATTACTATGATACGTGTCTAATCAAATTGAACACGAGACTATTAGGCTCAAAAACAGCAAAACCACGGAAATTAGAATTCCTCGAAAACCCGTTATTGTAACCACAACCGGTTTTTTAAAGAGATAGAGGGGACAGCAGAAGACTTGAGAGATTACGGCCCCAGAAATTATTCTTCCGCTTAGATACCACCTCTGTTCATTTTTAACGTTATCCCAATTTTTAACCCGACTGATAATCGCTTCGTTCTGGACTACGACTTTAGGTGTCTCCACCATTCTCAAGCCTTATTCTGCTACCCAGATCTAACAATAGCGTAGACATCGAAAGACCCCCTCTAGAACAAATCGATTAGCAGATTTTGTACCTTCCCTCTCTCCTCTTTTAGACAAAAGACACGGACTTCACAGTTAAAAGACAACTGTGATATTGATTATTGAGACAACCGTAATTTATACAAAGAAAAAGACAACACACAAACATAATATTGATCCACAAATGTGGTAGCAAACACACGCTCTAACTCACTGAACTCTCAATTAAGGCGGTCTAAAACTAAACTCTCTACGTCCTTTATAGTTTTACTTATAGCCGGTAATTACGTCATTCAGCAGCATGCGCTATTTACTACTTACCAGATTCGTCGAAGTCATTCCGGGCGCTTATTATAGAATATAGTAGAACAAACTACGCTATCTAAAAATGTGTTGTACATTGATACATAATATCTTATAAAATTACGAGCACTCTGTCACACGTGTGATCGACGAAGAGTGCTTACTGTGTTGACGATATTTACAGCAAAAGTGGCCGTGGCCATTATCGCACCAAGCGTCACGGGTTCGAGTCCCATACAAATGAAAAGGTCTATCCAAACGAGAAACACATTCCGTAACCTTTCCTATCGGACACTTATCAGGCAATATCCCAAGCCTTTTTATCAAATAAGTCATGCAATGATTCATCTGCCATATTCAAGCAATGGAACGTCTCATACCGAGGACGCAACGAAAAAATTACGACAGCAAGATTTAACAAAACAAAAAAGGATTAAAAAAAAAATCTATCACAGAAAACTAATATCGCAGGAATGTCATTAAACAGGAGACAAAATACACTTTCAAGGTCGCATTGGACTGTATCTAGGTAAGTATACCTTGCACAGGGGCTTCTCTGTACGATACAAGGGTGGAGGTGGGCCGTGTCGGTTGCCAGGTCAAGATCACTGCGGCAGTTTTCACAACACAAACGCCCCACCCCTCACACCACCTCTCACCACGTCGGCGCCCCATACCACTCCACACGACTCCACCACTTCACTTCAACCCCCTGCCTAACGCTCCACTCACTTATACACGCTCCAATTGTTAGCACCCTCCTTCCCAACACACACACACATTCGGATCTACATTACGACTTTCTTTTTAATTCCCCTCCCCATCGACAAAAGCGAGCGCCGACACGAGTATCAGTTTCTTATAGGTCATTTACTGTTTGGCGTCAAACAATGAATGAGAAAGAGAGAAAAAAGACGACACTAAAATGAAATACGTGTTTTTACGTATTATGTTCCCCGTAATGTTATTCTCTATTCGACGAATAATCGATTTCAATTTGGAATATAGGCCTACTTCGGCTTGTGAACGGGCAGACGTTACCGATAACGTAAAAAATTACGAGTATTGTCACGGGCATGATCGGCATTGTCACGGAGTATTGTTACTATGTCGACGAAATTTACTGGGAAAGTGGTCGTGGTCATTATCGTGCCAAGCGTCACGGGTTCGAGTCCCGTACAAAAGAAAATATCTTGCGCCGGCCGGCGTTACACTGTACGGTTAGTACGGATCGATTTGACGGGATAATCAAAACGCATAGTTTTATTCGTGTTCTGCTACATTAGTGTGGTGGCAAAGCGCAAACGCACTCTGCCCGATCCAGGCTGCGGTACAACGGGATGACCAGACGATCGCATCATCCTGTAAACGGACGATGTCACGTTTACGGGTTGCAACGCAGTGATTTCAACTTTTTTTAGTTGAAATTTATTTTCCGTTTTTCATAATATTTGGAGTACACCAATGTTTTTTACATACGATAGTACTCACATTAGTACTACGGTGGCACAGTTCATCGTAGGACGAAGTACAATTATTCATCACGTTGATAACACGGCATAGGTAAGATGCTAACTTGAAAAATACTCCAGCCATAACTTCCTGGGTCTACCCACACACTTGTATCCTATAAATTTGTATTTCCAGACTTGTTTGGACAGTCTGGGATCTGACATTCTTTCTATGTGTTATTTCCACCGTTGTTTGTAACATTTTAATTTTTCATTCAAGTTAAAAACTTGTAATTTTTCTCTTACGGGCTCATTCCTTATACGGTCAGGTTTAGAACACCTTTTAACTCCTCTTAAGAATGCCATTTCCGAGGCCTGTATTTTACTGTTTTGTTTTTTGGTTGTCGTCCTTAATTCACACCCACAGGACAGTAGCCTACGGGACAGCCACGACTTGGTAAAACTTTTTAATTTTGTATCTCGACGAATATTGTTTTTAAAAGTACGTATCACTGTTCCTCAGATCGTCTGGAACTTACGTAATTTAACATCAATATCATAATTTCTATCATAGCCAATACCATTTCCCAAGGCATTTTATGGGAAAAATTACAATTCCCTATTACTCTTCTATTTTATTAGTAAAACAATTGTAGATCACACAATCATACAATAAACACTAAAAATTCGAACATTCAAATTGTTGTTAAAATTCGTTTTAGTCTATCACTCTGATGGATTTTCACAATTTTGTTCTAATTTTTTATCCCTTCTTTGTCCCCTGGTTACAAATGTTTTTTAACTTCCCAAAGTGTACACTGTATTGAGATTTTGGTTAAAATTCCCTTTAATTTAATACTCCATAAGAATATACATCATTTTATCAAAATTTTCATCCACTTTTTGGGCTCTGGCGTCTCAAAATTTTGAATCTGAAAATTTTTGAAATTCCCATAACTTAACGCTAAATTTAGATTGTCGTTTCTTTTAATTTAATACCATGCATATAGACTTTTGCGATTTTCATACAATTTTGCCGCCTCACGTTTTTGCCTCCCGCCTCCTTCTATTTTTGGAGGATCACTCTCAATAGGATATTTGTAGGAGAAACGTATGGACAATACGCCAACTTTCAAGTAAATCGGTTCACACAATTAAACGTTTTAACCAAATACACTGTTACTCACCGTCACTATTTGGTTAACAAACACGTGGCTTGGGACTACAATAGGAATTATTCCATTTAAACGTTTTAAAATGATAACAATTCAACCTTCCGTTGAGCAGGAATACCAGCTACCTGTGTGAGATGCACTGTAATATTTCAGTCGTATAGGAGGCCGCAGATAACTTTATTTGCTTCAGTAGTCATTAACAAGATAAGATACGATTATGGGTAAAAAAATAACTAATAAACCACACACTTTTCCGGTTGAACAATGAGAGATTAAATATCTGTACACGCGTGCGAGAGAAACTGGGAAAGTAAGAGAGAGAGAGAGAGAGAGAGAGAGAGAGAGAGAAGGGGGGAGAGATGTGACATTCACATTTGAAATCTCTCCCAGCCACTGCACATCATATCGCATCGTTCGTTAACAAACAACTGGGATGGGTGAATCGATATCGCTACCGACAAATCCTATTACAATAGTCACTTGTAGGCGTTAGGATTAAACCTAAAGCCACCACCAAGCACAACTTCTTATTCTTCTTCCTTCTTCTCGGTTGACAAATGCGATTATTTCCTTCCGCGGCAAGGTCGTCCATCACGTTCGTTCTACAGTTTTCCTCGCACGCGTGACACGTGTGTGACCCGGTACGAATTGTTCGAATTACACGCTTTTTAGTTAAAGGGCACGTTTTTTATTAACCTTTATGTATAGAAAGAAACGGGCTTTACTTTGTTTACTTTTTAAAAAAAGTGGCATTTGTCTACCACATGAAAATTTAACTGAATGAGTGAAGCGAGTGAAAAGTTCTCAGTTTTAACTTGCCCGTTTGACATTTGTCTGTCTATCTATTCTATCTGTGTGTTTCGGATATATGTCTCACTATAACTTTTAAAACAATCTATTTTCAGAAAGCTTGGCACGCGTGTCCATACTTTTACCCTACAGAACCTTATTGTATTTTTTAGATCAATCCCCTCAAAAGCAAGGTAGGCATGGAAGGTAAAAATGTGAAGGGGTCAAAACTGTCATAAAATCGCAAAAAAAAACATGTGTGGTACCAAGTTAAAGAGAATTTTAGCCAAAAGCTGAATATAGTGTTCGTTTTGAAAATATCAAAATTTCGGGGATCCAAAGTGGATAAAAATTTTGATGGAAGCTCCATGTGGAGTATTAAATTAAACAGTATTCTATCCAAATTGTGAATATTGTGCTCATTTTTTAAAATATCTAAATTTTTGGATCCTATGGCCCACATCTGAATATAGTGCTCATATTTAAAAATATCTAAACTTTTGGATCCTATGGTCCACAACAGGGGAAAAAATTAACAAAATTTATAAATCCAGCCAGGTATCAGAACAAAGGGTTTTAATCCAAATTCGAATGTTATGTTTACCATGAAAATTATTTTAATCTCGGGGCTAAAAACAGAACACAAAATTTTACGAAAATTGTAAAAGTCTATGTGGGAGATCAAGTAAAGAGGAATCTTATTCAAAATACATAGGCCTACCGTACTCGGTATTGACTGAATACAGTAATTTGACAGAATCAATAGCTCTCAGCACTCGGTTGTCTGAAAAATTGAAATTCAATTAATAATAAATGTATCTCATTCAAAAGTGAGCGAGTTCTGCAGTTCAAGTAGCTTACTAGTAGGTAACTTTATAAAAGCGATACTAGAAGACCATCGCATACTTGAAGACCAGAAACAATCTGGCTGCTCTACAGTGGATCCGAGAAACATGGCGAGGTTCTCGCGTCTAATAGGCCCGGTGTCCAAGAATGGTCTTAGTTCTTGCTTTAGGTCATACTCCAGTTCAGAATTCTCCTAGGACGTTTCCATTTGTTGCCTACAGAACCTAGCTGGGATCATTGTCCATTAATTACATTAAGAACATCGGCGTGCAAGACTTTACTTATAAGAACGCTAAGGCCGCTTCTCGACAATCGATAAGATAATCTTTAGCAGCTTCGGCTAAATGAACAGAAAACTAAATATAAGAAAACGAGTCCATTAGGGTACGGTCACACGAGCGTTTTTTTTTTCAGCCGTTTGCGTGCGGTTTGGAAATGCATTTAATTTAACACACAGGCGGCAATGAAATTGGTCACACGGACGTGGAAAAAACTCACGGGTCGTCAATTCTGCTCGTTTTCCAGGTCTCCCGCATCGAAACGCAACCTGCTGCCTTTCAGTGCGTTTTTAACATGCACGAGGGTGGTCACACGGACTGTCCAAAGATGCCGCTAAAATAGCATCTGTTTATTTACTTGTTACTATGGTAATTAATTTTGGTCCCCATAGTGTTGTGACATCTTTATAAAAAAAATATGTAATGTAAAAAATTTTCTTAATAAAGATTTATTTACTACTGACAACCAATGTTTTCTGTATGTAATCTAAACACGAACGTTTCTGTGCAGTTGGGTTTTAACCTTTATAGCCAGAGCTGTAGGGATGCGCGTCCGAGACGTCCCAACGCTGCCGTCCGATTATGAACCGCCTGTGTGACTACACTTCCGTCCGTGCACGTACGAAAGAAAACGCACGTGTAACCGTACTCTTAGAGGCAAAAAGAGCTACTCAAAATTGTACAATCGGGGATTATACACTTCAGTGGATAGCTGGTTTTAGATGTCTTCCTCCTTCAGTGCATATACTTCCGTGATGAATTTCTGTGACGGTTTCCTTCAACACATAAAGAGAGGCCAAAAGAATTGTCCCTTTTAAAATAGTCGCATTAGGAAGATCGTTATTACATCGAGAACGGTAACTGCACACAATAAAAGGATCACAGAACAGGTGAACGAAGTAATTGATACTGTACTACGAAACGTACAAAGATGACAATTTATCAGTTGCAGCCGAGTTGGAAAAATGTAGAGAGCAGATAATCCAAGAAAGCGGTACACGGAAATCTCTGGTGACAGGGGACAACGAAAGTCCTGCGGAAAGCGGAAAAGGAATGAATGGAAAAGGAAATTGCGCGCGCACACACACACATTGTGCGAAAAACAAAGAGCTGCTAGTTTCATAATATACACAAAAGTACAGTAAAAAAAGCAATTAACACCTTTTTATTATTGAATGACGGTAACCTATTGTATGTCTCTTCCACTGACATTTTTTATTTTATTTTATGGCTCACCAGCAGCCACGATTACAATAATAATGATAATAAACTCGTTGCCAAGGAAAACTATAAAACGGCAAACATAAATATACAGGCGCGCGCGCGCACACACATATACTGTTTCCGTTCTTAGCTTAATCCTGATGTAAACAAACAGGCGTGGCACATCTGAAACGCTATTTGCTGCTTGAGTTAAAGGCGTGTCACTCTGACAGAAGGAGTACAGACAGGGTACATATAATGTTGAAACTGTGTAAACACACGTAAATTGTAATAATTTGTCCTGACCGAAGTAAAATTTGTGTGACAGTGTCAGACCGACAGTGGAATATTTTATAATACCAGTTAATGGCTTTTTTTATTAACCGTTCAAATATCGCAACAAACAATAAAGTAAAATGTATTTAAAACTAAAATAGAAGCTGTGATAATTACAAGTGTACTGAATGCTATCAGTTGCTGTCAGAGAGTTATTCAATGCCTTCCATATCTGTGTCTGAACTTGTATCATCACTTAAGTCAGCGTTATTATTGATAAGATTGTTCATTGTCCACAACGACGTCGGTAATGTGGGCAGTTGCCACAGCTTATCATCTTCCTTGATTATATGCTGCATACAATTACTCCACTTGTCCTCCGTTGTTTCATTTACCGCCTTCTCAGTAAATTGCAGGGGGGGCCCGAATGGGTTGCGCAGTACGCGTTCTGAATCCACGCTACAGCGCATGACGTCACCTTGGAGGCAGAATTCAGTTTTATTTATATTCGTACTCTGTGGCGGAATTACTGCTTGGCTAGTATTGTTACATTGTTGTTATATAGGTGTTACCCGGGTGTTATAAATTGTGAGTTTAATCACTGTTAATTTATGCGTTTGTTCGTAGGTGTAGCAATACAGATTTAGAGCAAATACGTGTAGTGTTTTGCAAAAAAAAGTGGTACAGAACTGTTTAAATTTAAATATTGTTGGCGTGACATTTCACAAGAACGTTTCGACAGTAACAGTGTTAGGTTACCAATACGTTTGTATAGGTGTTTACAAAAATTTAATTATTTTCAATTACCTTTCTTAATTTTCTACTTATTCTTTGTTTGTTGACATAGTTTTGGGTTTTTTAATACGTGTATGTTTTTTGTTGTGACATCGAGGTAAACGTTGTTTTATCATTTGTTTTTTTGCCGTTGTTTTGTTGTTTGATGAACATAGTTATTACTTTAGTTGTACTTTTATTCTTGTACAGTTACTTTCTCTTAATTTTCTATTCATTATTAGATTTCTTGTTGCTTGTTGATGCGATAGTTTTTAGTTTTCAAGGCGTATTCGTTTTTTGTTGCGACACCAAGGTAAACTTTGTTGTTTTGTCTCATTTTGATTTTTCGTTATTGAACATAGCTATTATTTCCGTTGTTTGAACTTACTCTTGTCCTTATTTTACTGCCAATATGCCTTCGTGTGCTGTAGCCGGTTGTAATTCACACAACAAAATAACGAAGGGGACAGATATTAAATATCATTCATTTCCAAAAGACCCCAAAGTACAAAAAATATGGATTTCGAAGTGCTACAGAAAAGATAATATTAATATTTCAAATGCTACGGTTTGCTCAAAACACTTTTCTACAACAGATTATGTTCGTGACTTACGTGCTGAGTTAATGAATATACCATCAAGAAGAGTTCTCAGAGAAGATGCTGTTCCCCATATGAATCTTCCCGTCGTCATCACTGCTTGTAATGACGGTATGCCTTGCCGCAGTGATGATAATACAGGGGTATCAGGCGTTCTTGAAAGTAATAAAGTCAGTGGCAGAAGAGAGAGATGTCATGCGAGAGAGGTCAGGAAAAGAGCCTTAAAAACCCTATCGGCTTTGTCACCCAAAAAAATTAAAATGGACCAAAGCACTATTACAAACTGCGAGATCGAGCTCGAGGATGTACAATCACTTAAGAAGCATGTAAAAAAGTTGGAAAGTGAAAACCGTTTTTTGAAATCTATGTGCGGGACTTTCAAGCTGAGAAATACACTTCTGAAGGAACAGAGAAAGGTTGCTCTTGAAAATTTAAAACGTCAAGACGAGAATCTGAAAAAACTTGTTGACGATAAGATAAAAAAAGTTTTAGGACAAATTTTTACTGAAACACAAATTAACTGCTTACTGTCAAATAAAAACCGTGCAAAATGGAACTCTGAAGACATCGCAAAGGCAGTTACACTACGCACTGTATCAAGAAAATGTTACTTGTTCTTGAGAAATAAATGTGGTTTTCCCTTGCCAGGACTATCGACTTTGAAGAGATGGACATCTGCTTCATTTTGCTGTCAGCCGGGCGTACTCCATGATGTTCTGTGTTTCATGAAAGCCCAGGTGAACACATTGACCACTGCTGAAAGAATGTGTGTTATTTCTTTTGACGAAATGAATGTAGATAGTAGCGTCAGTTACGATCAGAAGGAAGATCGTGTTGTAGGGCCTCACAGCAATTGTCAGATTGCCATGCTTCGTGGCCTCGTAGCTGGTTGGAAGCAGCCAATATATTATGATTTTGATGTCCAAATGTCGGCTGCATTGTTAAAAAACATTATTTGTTGCGTGGAAGACGTAGGGTACAATGTTGTTGCCACTGTAGCAGATCTAGGGACAAAAAATCGACGAGTGTGGAATGAACTAAATGTAACGTATACAAATTCTTGGTTCCCAAACCCACACAACGTAGAAAAAGTCATATGGGTTTTCGCAGATGTTCCCCACCTTTACAAGCTTTTACGAAACCATTTTCTAGATGACGGTCTGACACTCTCCGACAACAAACACATCACAAAGACGACCGTTGAAAAATTGTTGGCATTGGATAATGGTGAATTCAAATTGTGCCCTAAGCTCTCACATGTCCATCTCACCGTCAAAGGTAGGGAACGTCAGCGCGTGTTTTTGGCGACGCAGTTATTCTCAAACACAACGGCTGAAGCAATTCGATATTTATTTCCTGAAGAAGAACATGTGGCTAAATTTTTTAAACTGATTAACGATTCTTTCGATATTTTAAATTCAAGAAGATGTGTAGATAATAAACCTTTGGCTACCGGGTATGGCACTCACCACCAAGTACAAGAAGGCGTACTTAAAAAAATGTATACTTGTTGTGAAACAATGCGCGTAGGAAAATCTCGGAATTTGTTGCCATTTCAGAAAGGTTTCATGATGACCATCAACTCGTTATTTGGCCTTTTTAGTCATATACGAAAAAACAATCTTAAATATATTTTAACTGCAAGACTAAATCAAGACTGCCTGGAAAATCTTTTCTCCCAAATACGAGGCATTGGGCAGTTTTTTATTAACCCACCACCGACAGAAGTTAAACATCGACTTCGTTTGCTTTTGGTGGGTCAAAATACAAACAAAATACCTTTTTCGAAGGAAGCACCTGTTGTCCAAGATGATGATCAGGAAATTATGACTTCTCATCTGTTGCAAGGTATCTTACCTGACATGACCGAGCAGCTATCTATGATTGAAGGGTCAACAGAAATGCAAGATTTCTCCTTGACATTTAATGCACACGTTGACGTTCCTGCGATCAGTGATGGAGCAGACTGCTCTACTGAGGGGTTCCGCTACCTAGCTGGCTACATTGCCTATCGTGGGAGAAAGCATGATCCTACAATGGGAACACCTTCAGAAAATGTATATCCCCCTCCCGTTGGTACTTCTGCTGGAGGCTGGATAGAGTTTTTATCTCGAGGAGGTCTTCTTGTTCCTTCAGAAGACTGGGTGCACAAGATTTCACAGTGTGAAATAATTTTTAGGGACATCAATGGGCCGGATAGTTTGTGCAAAAGTAAAAATATTATAAAAAATATGACTACAAGAATTTTAAGTAAATTTCCTGAGATGCCAACAGAAGTTGTAAAAATATACGCCAGGACGAGAATGTTCATTCGCCTTCGTTTCATGAATGGCCGCATGAAAGCAGTGAAAGCAGCAGAAGCACAGAAGAGAAAATCACGCCAGTGGCACGCATCGTCCATAGTTAAACCCACACATTAATTAATATATTTCTACTTTTGTATTAATTAGGATGGTATTATAGGCATCATTGTTCTTTGCAGGAAGGCGGAACTTAGACAGCCGCTGTCTGGTTTGGACTTTGAACTGAGTAGAGGTCTGATAAGTAACTGGTCAGTGGACTCTGGGTTCCGTCTATAAACAAACGGGTTCAATGTATAATTAGCCCACAATTTTTAAACCGCCTATATTCTGTAAAATTAAAATTTTAAATTAATTTTGTACAGAATATAGCTAGTCCCAAGCCTAGATAAAGCGTGAGGGGAAGTTGTGGTTGAAAAAAATACATGTGTGTGTGCGCGCGCACACATGAGCGCTACCAAATCATGATATATTTTCATCAAATTATAAGGAATATTATGATGAAAAAAGAGAAGTTATAAAGCCTATTGTACTGCAATTTTATTTCTAAAGTCTAACACGGGCTTTAAAAAATTATAAAAAAAGGGTGTAGAAAATAGGAACTAAAAATAGTACAAAGAGCATTTAATTGTCATTACTTTCAATTTTTTCAAACCGTGTCTATTGTTTGCAGGCGAACGGAAACGTTCTAACAAATAAGTGTATAGTTTGATAAAACGAGTCACTTCTGTAATTAGTCTACTAAAATTTGCTTCATTAGTATTCAGGCTTCGTTTATATCGGTCTAGACTGATCTAATTACTAAATTTAATTTTTAGCAAGGTGTTTCGGTATTATTTTTCCGACTATCAATCGGTTTATTAACAATTATGTATACGAAATCAGTACTGCTTCTTCAGTTGCTATACGCAGACCCCGGGCTTTAAATGGGCTGACTGGGCAAATGCCCAGGGCGCCTTGTCCAAGGGGGCGCCAATGAACTAAAAACAATATGCGTTAAGACTATAAGACAGTAGACAGTTGAGTGTTATTGTTAAAATTCTAGGAATGAAGGAAACTACGTTCGAATGCACGCCGGCACGCGCCAAGGAATATGTAATGAATAATATTATATTATGCATAGTTTCCTCTGTGCGTGTGTGTGTGATGTTTGCCTTATAGCCTTTTGCTTATATGTTTGACGTATAGCCTTTTCATAAACGACAGCGGCGGATGTCGCCTGATATCGTTACTCAGTATCATTAACTTGCAACTCTTACTGACAACAAACTTGTTTACACTGCGGTAAAAAAAAAATTAATACAGTCATTTCCTCTTTCATGTTTGATGTTTCCTTTCAGTATACGCTTTCAATGTTATCGCGTTCACTTCGTTGTGCAAAAAAATGTGTTCTCCTAGTAGTGAAATATGTATAATTTCTCTATGTACAAGTCTCTCATCAAAACTTGGAAGTTGTGTAAGCCGAACATGAACGACTTTCGCCAGCAAAGTGTTAAATAATGCGGGTAAATCACATTTGCATCATAATAATGCGGGTTAGGTGTCTGGACTGCTTCCATTATAATTTTTTTTGTCACTTGACGTTTTGATCCCTGGAATCTGGGATCGTCCTCACAAGCTAAACAGCCATAATTTCAGTTATTTCATCACAGATAAAAACTGTCAAATGTTTATCTTCATTATAGTTTGTTGTTTCCCTAGTGAAAGGTGGTGGGGGATGGGGGAGAAAAGTAAAAAAATGAAAGGGGCGGCTATAAGAATGCTTTGCCCAGGGTACAAGGTACCTGAAATCGGGGCCTGGCTATACGATTAATATTAAAAGCGTACACATTTAAATTACGCAAACATTCGCTTCATATAACATTATTACGTACTTCATTCAATAAAATAAGTTCGTAAATATAAATATAAATAAAAATATAAACAACAAACAAACTGTAGTTAATAAAAAAATAACATATTTGTATTGAGAGGTATTTACCGCGCAGCTCGTTCCTCGATGGTGACGTCATTTCAACAGCCAATAGCAATTCGTTTCGGTTCGGGCCCAACCGTATAGTAGAGTAACCTTGGTAAATTGTTTTATATCAAGCAGCTAATGTTGTGTTGTGACGGGCAACATATCCTTTCAACTGGTTCCATATTAATTCAATACGATTCAGAATACAGTGATAAGGAGGAAGTCTTTAAACGACGTGCCCCAATTTAAGTGGCAAGATAACTCTCACATGACTGTATAAATATTCTGCACATGCGCGTAATACATTACTGTGTGAACAGTGTCAACGCCCTTGACCAATAGATTTGCCACGTGGGTTTGTTTACATCAGGATTGAACTAAGAACGGAAAGAGTGTACTTGTATATATACTCCGCTTATCGGTTTCTACAAACAGTATTATAAATCAAAATGGTGCAAATCGAGGGGCAGGAGGGGAAAGTACAGAGTAACAGATTAAATCTACCGGACGTCATGGGTTTGAGTCCAAAAGTGACTGTAATCCAATCGCTTGTCTGCAGTCGTCGAACTAGTAGAAAGTTTATCTTAACCAGTAGTAACGTGATAGCCTTTCTTGGTCGCTGAGCTGCGCCGACCCAGCGAATGAATTACCCCCACTTACAAGTATAGCTAAGTTGTCTAGATAATAGTGAGGGGAGACAACGGAAAAATAGTTTGCTGTCTCACTTCCACAATAACTCTGTCGCTGTCACACGCCACAATAATTTTCCACTGAAAATGGCCTCCGATGGTGACGTAAGGGGCACATTGAGCTGTGTGGCACAATTGTCCACGTATATTGGACAGCAGTTTTGTGCGGCAGTTTGACGAAGGCAGGAGCCGTGTTGTAACCAAAAACATGTTGGCGGAATACGTTGATTTGAGCTCTGAGTCAGATTAGGATGCCGAGTTAGAAATATTATTATTACTCTATCAGAAGTCAAGGAAGGTAAAGCTGTGGAAAAGTGAATACATGAAAGAAAGAGGTACCACGGGAAATTCGCTCTAACAAGAGAATTCTCTAATGAACGATTTGTGAACTATTTCCGTATGAATCGAGCGGAATTTGAAGACGTTCATAGCATGGATTCAACCTAGTATCACACGTTTTCTGTGTAAGATCCACAAGTGTAGGATTGGCCATGTCTGGCGCAGTGCTGCCCTGCCCTGCTCTGCGTCTCATTTCGCGTGACTCTTCCTCCAAAGATGGAGTCACAGGAACTGAGCTGCCCTGCCTGAGTCATCTGCGTGTCAATGTGCGACCGACCTGAGGCCGAACCGTCTAGTTTTAACACAACGAGACCACGGCCCACCGCCTGACAGCCCATCTAACGCTCGTTTGAATAATCCGTCTCATTTATTCACTTTTCTTTCTTTCCAAACTCTTCGCGGACATCGGGGAGACAGTTTGCGAAGCCAGTTTGTAATCACTTACCACATTAAAATTGACACAATACTAATGGAAAGGTTATTACTTTACTACTTACTACTTTAGTGTAACTGACACAAGACGTAGACTGGTGTTGATATCAGGTTCCACTTACCTAAAACAAACAAACAACTGACATGATAACAAATAGCAACAATGAGACAACTTAGTGTAAACACTAGGAGACGCATTGTTTTGTATCCACCTGCCGGTGGGTTTACGCCGGAACCTGACTCGACTTGTCTTGAGCGGACTGGAGATTTCTTAAAAATCGCAGATGACTCTACTGCCATTAGGCTCTATAAAGCGCGCTTGACTGCGACATTGTCTAGAGGCGTCTCGCGATCAAAGACGACGCTCCTTCAATTTATGTTTCGCAACAAAACAACTGCGCATGCCCTGGGCTGTAACCATACACGGCGGGAAGTTGACATTACACTTACTTAGTCCTAGTGGAATGTGCATGCAGTATCCTTTCGTTCTGATTCTCGCATATTGTTGTGTATTCATTATTATTATTGTTAATTGTTATTAAGAGGAAGGCTGAAGTAGATACTGTGCAAGCTCACAAGGAGGCCAGGGCCCGTACTATGGCTCAGTGGCAGGAAAGATGGACCAGTGACACGAAGGGAAGATGGACCGCTAGGCTCATAAAACAGTTAGCTGAGTGGACTCATCGCAAACATGGCGAGATTAATTACTTCATAGCGCAGTTTCTAACTGGCCACAGCCTATCCTATAGGATGGGGAAAGTAGACAGACCAAACTAACTGCATTTTCTGTAAACAGGAATTAGACGATGTGAATCACACGTTTTTCACCTGTAATAGATGGGAAGAGGAGAGGCAAACCCCGGAAAAAGTAGTGGGACAGATCTCGCCCGAAAATATCACTGAAAAAATGCTGGAGAGCGAATGTCATTGGGATCAGGTAGGTGCCTACATAGAGAAGGTACTAAGGCAAAAGAAGGAAGCCGAAGATGATCTTGCTAGGGCCGCTGACAGAATAGCAGAAAACAGGTAACGTGTACCACCTGAAGGTTTAAAACAGATGAACGTCCACAGGACGAAGTACAAATGGCAACACCTTGAAGTATTGTGAAAGCTGAGTCCTGAGGTGGATCCATGCCGTGGGCAACAGGGTTTGTGTGGTTTTGGTGGGTGCGAGTCTAGGAGTGCGGACCCTCCTGCGGCGAACATTAGTTTTCCACAGTCTACTTCGTAAAAAATAAAGTTAATTGCTATTGAGTGTAAAATTAAACAAGTGTAGGTGTAGTTGAAACTGAAATAGATGCAAAGTAACGCCTGTCACGAACCCACGAACCACACACTTTTACAGCTCAGAAACAGCTGACGAGAAATTGTTTTGCCGTGAACCAATGTCTCAAGTCTCTCTCCACCGAGGCGACGCTTTGCGACACGATGTGTCAAAACGGTTCTGTCGCGAAACAATCTGTCGCTCCTGTGTGCGGCCGGGCTTAGTTTCAAATTATAGCACTCACACTCTTAACTGACCGGATTTGTCTTCACCGACGAACCAGACACCGAATTCAGGAACGCTCCAGTCGCTGACGGGTTGAATACTCAGTCAAGTTTCCCCACCGTCGCCAAATGGCGTTGGAAACGCAGGCTTCAGTAGCAGCACACTCAATTCTGTTACAGCCTATAGCAGGCAGTTTGTGTTTCGTTTTGTTGTGCGGTTTGCTTGTCTGAAGTGAAAACGGAAGAAATTTCAAACAATCCTACATTGCACATGCAAGAAAAGTTGATCTCTTCTTTACACACGCACTCGTCCATCGTCGCCACCAAGTGGATTTTTATTTCAAACATTACTACAGCTTATTATAAAGTTTTCTAACTAGATGTATCAATAGAGTAATTACACAATAAATATATAACGGTAAAGTGTTTTTGCTATGTATTACTTAAATACAAATTGGATTATAAACATCCGTCTTATGGGAGGAGGGCCTCAGGAAGAAATCCGCCCCGGGCCTCCAGTGGTCTACGTACGCCACTGAATGTGTTGTTTCCAGCTTTCGCTATACTTATTGATGATTCCGTTTACTTCTTCAACTTTCAGTTCCCCTCTTATCTGATTTTGTTTCTTTTCATATCTAATTTTGTGTCTAATTGTATCTAATTTTCATGTCTATGGAACGCAAAATTTCATTTCCGTAGCTTGAATTCTTGATATTTGTATAGCAGACATTCTCTGCGTTTCTAAGTGAGGGTAGGAACTGCCATGTCTTTGTATAATTTAGGTACGCCACTGTGCATAGTGTTCTCCTTAAAAAGGTATCACTTTAGTTTTATATACGAAGTAACTCTTTGGCACTTTCCTTCACGCATTACTAGAGCAGTGGTCCTCAAGTCTTTTTTATTCACGGCACAGTATCCTTTAGTGACTTCCCGCGGCACACTAACGTACGAATTGGGAACAATGCAGGAGATTCAGGGAACTTTTGTGCAAGAAACAACAAGCTAAAGTTTCTCGTTAATAACTCAAACCTTTTATTGTAACGCGTAAGTCAATAAATTCGCTATAAAACAAATATAATTGGGAACTGAAGAAATATCGAAGAAGTAATTAAAACTTTGAAAAACAATAAAGCTAGTGGAGAAGACTCCGTATCAGCTAAACTTTTGAAATGGTCTCTACCAAAGATCAAAAACGATCTACAATTAATTTGGAAAACCGAAAAATTCCCAGAAAAATGGAAGGTGGCCTTAATACATCCGCTGCATAAGAAGGGTGATAAGCAAGAGGTTAATAACTACAGAGGAATATCTTTACTTCCAGCTGCGTATAAATATTTTCAAAGGTTCTATTGAACAGAGTAGAAAAAACACTGGATAGCCATTTGGGTGAACATCAGGGTGGTTTTAGGAAGGGCAGATCCTGTCCAGAACAAATATTCACTCTGAAGTCAATAATCCGTGACAGGCTACTGAATTCAAAGGAGATAGTAGTAACATTTGTTGATTTCAAAAAGGCCTTTGATTCTGTTGATAGAGAAACTATAGATAAAATAATCCGAGAATTTGGTGTTAAATCTAAATTGGGAAATCTAATCCGTGAAACCCTTACGGACACAGTTTCAAAAATAAAATTCATGAGAGTAATATCTCAACCGTTTAAAATAAATACAGGTGTAAAGTCTGGGTGATGGTGTATCCCCAATTCTTTTCAACTGTGTCCTGGAAAAAGTAGTGAGAATTTGGAATGAAAAATTAAAGGATGCAAAATATCACCAATCATGTTGGGAAGAAGGAACAAACGTCAAACGCATTTAAATAAACTGTTTGGCATTCGCAGATAACTTTGCTATACTTTCTGAACATCTATATATATCTATACTACATCTGTAGTAACAAAAGTTAATTTTTAGAGGACATAGCCAGTAGAACTGGCTTAAGAATTTCTGTGGAAACAAAATTTCTCACGAACATTAAAAATGTGCCAAAATTCCTGCTAACAGATATTGGTCGAATAGAGAGGGTTAGAAAATTTAAGTATCTAGGGGAAATAATTCAAGACAATGGTTTACAAAAATCTGCTATAGAAGAAAGGATTCATAAAATGGAAAGAGTATATGGTATAACAAAAGATATTTACAATAAAAAGTGAATATCTAAAAATGCGAAAATAAGGCATTACAGTACAGTAGTGAAGCCAGAATGCCTACATGCAAGTGAATGTCTAGCATTGAATTATAATTTAGACAAACTAGGAATATTGGAAAGACGAATTATTAGGAAAATATTAGGCTCACGATAAACTTTACAAGGTTGGAAATTAAGAAGTAATGATGAAATATATCAAAGTATAGAAAATATAACAGAAACAATGAGAAAAAGAAGACTATTATTTTTTGGATGTTTATATAGAATGGACGACAATAGTTTGACAAAGCAAATCTTCAAGTATCTGTGGGGGAAGAAGTCAACATGAAGTTGGATTAAAAAAGTCCAAAAGGATTTAGAAAAAAATACTAAAAACGCAGAAGAAGCAATTGAAAGAGAAGTTTTTCGGGCAAAAGTGTTAAAAATGGAAGGAGTCCAGGGTGCGAGAGAGAGAGAAATGCAAGTTCAAAGTTGGCTGAAGACAGGGAGAAGAGAAAAGATGAAATATTGGAGAAAAGAAAAGAACAAAGAGAAAAGAATTAAAATTGTCATGTGAACCTTAGATGGCAGAAAAAAAGCTACACCAATTACGTACCGGTCTCAAAAAGCCAGCAGTAGCAGTTACATCAAAGTTCTACATGTTAGCCGAGCAGGTGCAGTGTCCCTGTCTCAAGGCTGTAGCTCTCGTCTGTTCGAGCACTTGTAACTACGCAGATTATGCTGGCACGTCGCAAAAAGGATCAAAATTATTCTGCAACATCTGCAAGATCTATACAAGCAACAGCGGCCGGCTTAGTCAGTTAGTTACACGCACTGGCGAGACTGTACAGTACGGATCAAGTGATTGTTGCGGATTAGTGGAAAGTGATTATTATGTTATAATTAGTGCGGAATTCTATTAGTTGACATTATTATCGCGCGTGGACAAATTTAACTAGAATTATTATAAGAGAATACCTTGTTGATTTCAAATTGTTAATTGTGATAATTAAAGCTGGTAATTAGTGACTTCATTGGTTCCCACTGTTCAATACGACGATCAGTAACAGTGTCCGTCGTAACAGTATTATTACGACGGTCTAATTGATCGTCGTATGGTACAGTGGAAAACAAAATACAAGACACCAATTATGTCACTAATCACCAGCTTTAATTATCACAATTAACCAGTTTGTAATTAACAAGACAGTCTCTTATAACAAATCAAATAAAAATTGTTCACACGTAACAAAAATGTCTACTAATATAAAACACAATTGTATTACAATCGTCCCGCACAACACATGAAACACGTAACACTTCGCCACAATACTGTTACGACAGACACTGTTACTGATCGCCGTATTGAACAGTGGAAACAAAATACAGACACCAATGAAGTCGCTAATCACCAGTGTAACGTAGCAGAACGTTCCATACTCTTAAAACAATATACAAACACAGACAGACTGACTGAAACGTGGAAAATACCCAATACCCCTTAGATTGAGATAGTGAATCACTGTCAAAAATGACCATAATGTGTAACAGAATGGGGGAACTAAATAAATGTAAAGAAACCCAACATAAAATCCAGTAAAGATAAATAAACAAAACTCAGATAAATGGAAAGAAGTACAATACAGTAGTGTAGAATAGATAAAAAATAATGTACCCTAGACTATAAGAAGGAAACCATTAAAAAATGTATCAGTGAAAAGTGAGTTAATGAGTGAAAAATAGTGATAAATAATTAATCATGCAGATAAAACTGTGAAGCTTGATGATTAAGTCAGTGGTTTTAAATATAAACAAATACCACAAAAAGAACCAAGTAAGAAAATAAACAAATATAGTTAAGAAAACACTAAATAGTGACAAATAAAACTAAATGTGAATGTTAGGGAAGTAATTATACGTTTTAATATTAGTTGTTGAAGGTTCTGTGCCTTTTAAGCCTTATTGTTTATGTTAAAAGAAAAGGCTTTGACATTGTTTAATTGTGTTGATTTCATGTACGTGTTAATCAACTAACCGACCTGGATAGACAGGGAAAAGAGTTGATAATTTTGTATGTTAAACAGTTTTTTACGTTTGTTAAAAGTGAATTTAACTATTGAAGATTCACTAGAATATCAGTTACGGAAACATGACACTAAGTTAAGCTGTTTATAAAGTTTGTCAAGGACGGACAAGAATAAGGGTATAATAAGCATTTTAATAAAATGTAATAAAATAACAGAGAAAATTTGTAATTAAAAGTAAGGTATTAAACCAACAGTACAAATAATAATTTTAACAGAATAAAACAAGGTACTAAAGAAACGATATGACCTAGGAAAATGTTAAACATCAAAATTATTGTCAATCATAGTTAACAAAAGGTCAAACCACTGTAAATTAGTAATGATAAGCTGGAATTGTTAAATAGATTTTATATTTATAGTAATCACAGTGTATTAAATAGCTTAAGGAATGAGAACATGATTTTGTGAAGGCCAAATGACTAAAATGACCTATAAAACCTGATTTTGTAAATCCCCCAAAATATCTCTTAGTTCATACACACAGGTCATGCTGGGTATCAGACTGTTTGTAATTTTACCAGGAAAAACAAGATTACGTTAAGCATAATTAAGTAATAGTCAGGGAGTAATTAGTAGTGGAAATTGAAAAAAACAAATAATTTAAATAATGATGGTCATGTGACCCATGAACTCAAATCTATTGACCACTGAGAAATTAGCAAAAATTGGTCAAGACCGTTGAAGGAGTAAGAAATTCAATTATTCTGTTAGACAGCAAAACGTACAGGTCAGCTCTGTGAAGCCGGGTGCCAAAGTTTAACAAAGTATCAATTCTGAGTGGGGAAAATGAAGAAAATTATATCTAAAACAAGACAAAATTCAAAAATGCAAATCTAATAAGTATAAAGCTAGAAAAGGATAAGTAAAAAGTAAAACTAAAAGAAATAAGAAATAAAAAAGTGAAAAGCAGTATTCTACTAGATATGGTGAGACGTTAACCTTATAATAAAAGCACTGTTTATTACTACACAACACTAAGAATAACTTCACCAACACCTATTAACAACTCAATAATGAAAGAAAACGGAGAATTAACGATAATTACAGTGAACACTTCAAATAAAATCATTTATTTCAAAAGAAACAGTGACATAAAACGTTCGTAGTCTTTGAGGTGGAACCCAAGCGGCCATCTTTGCATTTATCGTCATTAATCCAAACCCGAAGCAGCCATGTTTGTTGACTTTGGACAATTGAATTAAATAATTATTGTTCAATACTTATTTTTTTTATATAAATAAATATAGCACAAAATTCATAGAAATAATAACACGAAATAATAAAAGATAAGTTACAAATTGGCGTCCAACGCGGGGCTTCACAAGTAAAAGAAATCAAATCAAATTAAGTCAACTCCAAACAATTTCGTACTTGATAGAGAACATAAAGTAGCCTATAAGAATGAGATAAAAGATAAGTTACAACAGCTTTAATTATCACAATTAACCAGTTTGTAATTAACAAGACAGTCTCTTATAACAAATCAAATAAAAATTGTTCACACGCAATAAAAATGTCTACTAATATAAAACACAATTGTATTACAATCGTCCCGCACAACACATAAAACACTTCGCCACAATACTCGAACCGCACTGAGAGATATTGCAACTGAAAACTGAAACTGAACGTCGTTGAGTACTTGTATTTATACCCCGCCGAAATATTAGAATATTCCATACTGCTCAATAACAATAAAGAAAAACACTAGAGCGTAATTCATTGCAGCCTTGACACAGTTCGCGCGGCTTCTGTGACAGTCCAGCTAATGCGTCGAGAATCACATACGCCACACACATTAGACAGCCGGATTCCTCTGGAACATTCGACAAACACGTAGACTGTTCTGTAATGTCGTAAAGTATGTCTAAGCTCTTGAATATTTTTCTCTTAAATAAATGTCCGTATGTATATGTCTTGATGTTTTTCTGACGTCCGTTTTTCGAAATAAATATTGAGTAAAATTATGTTAATTACTTTCCCACAGCAATTTCATTGTCTCGAAAGTTCAGCGGCACACATAACGAATCTCGCGGTACAGTAGTTGAGAACCACTGGACTTGCAGTTATTTTGATCAAATAACTTATGCCTACAAAGTGAATCGAACCACAACTGCTCATTGAAGGAATCCAATGCTACAACTACAAGATTGTAGTGCTGGGAACAAAAACGCACAAATGTTTGTAAAAACAGTTTTCTGAAAAAAACGAACGAACCGTTCTTTTCCGCGGAGACAAACTGTTCTCCGTTTTAAAAACGAACGTGGCGTTCAAAACAGTACAGTTCTCTGTTCGGAATAAACAGTTCTTTTTCAATGGAACTTTCGTTGAGCTGTTTGGCGTAAACTGTTTTTATTGAACTGTTTGGAGTAAACTGTTCGTTTTCATTGCAACGATTGCTGGCTGTTACGAGGAAACTGTTCGTTTTCATTGCAACGTTTGTTGAACTGTTACGAGTAAACTGTTCGTTTTTAATGCAACGTTCGTTGACTTGCGTACGATTATTGTACTGTCCTCGTTCTTTTTAGCGCAGAATTAGGCTATATTCAGTTTTATTTCAGTTGGTATAAAAATATTGTTCAGATATTCCCCATGAGTTTTGATGAAACAATTTAAAACACAAAATGCCTTTTACGATACTGGTAAATAACAGAAATGTTGACTTAATGTCATTGCTTAAGTTACATAACCATCCATTTAAGAAAAACACTAAAATGAACAGTTATTGAAATGCCCAAAACAAAACGTTTTAACAACATAATGGTAAAATCAGTAAATGTAAATAGCAATAGTTCATTAACTCAACCTGTTTTTCCAGCTGTTTTTAAAAACAGTTTTTTTTTTAAACGAACAGTTCGTTTTCGTTTTGCAAAAACAACAAAAACGCCCGCCAGTACAAGCTTGTGCTCAAAACAGTGCACTGACAGCTCTATATAAAAAGCAGCAAAGAAAAAAAAACAAAGTAATAGTAAAATTTATTTTTTGTGACGTGTTCGCGTTGTATTCACGTGCGAGCGTTGGCGCACGCGCCGCACTTCTGAGACCCCTCTCGTGTTTTATCAACATAAAAAAACCAACAGGAAACAATTTACTGTTCGGCGTGTATAATTAATTGATGCAGTCGGAAACAGAGGGCGCGCGCGCGCGCTATAGAACAATGCATACACACTCACACGTTGGAGCGACGCATCGCATGTGCGGAATACACAATGAAGCGACATTTAACCGGCGATTTAATATGTTCGTTGTTCTGCGCACACAACAAACACTCACGCACGTATATCCCCTGGGCGTACCGACACCGACGACAATAAATAACAATAACAACCCTCTCCTTTTACACCGCTGCAGCGAAAAATCATATTCGCGAAAATTACTTTTATCTGGGCGGAACTGGTCCGGCTGCGGTTCGTTTTTCCGCTGCGCAATAAGGCTAGTAGCACACTAGACGTATGATTCGCGGCGGAAGATCGGTGGCGTATAAGTAATCGGTCTGCTTCCATCGGCCGACAGCGGCCTCTTACAACCGATCTTCGGCGGCGTTATTCATGTAATGTAGCCTACATCACATCGAGTTTTTCTGTGTTTTGAACGAGTGAAGTAGCCTACTGTTTAAATATTTATTTATATTTATAAAGTAAAATTGTCTAAAGTAAAATAAAATTTTTCAGTAGTGAAGCCAGAATGCCTATATGCAAGTGAATGTATAATGCATTGAATTATAATTTTGAAAAACTAGGAATATTGGAAAGATGAATTATTAGGAAAACATTAGGCCCACGAAAAACTTCAGAAGGTTGGAAATTAAGAAGTAATGATGAAATATATCAAAGTATAGAAAATATAACAGAAACAATGAGAAAAAGAATACTATTATTTTTTGGACATTTATATACAGTGTCCGAAAAGTCCCGCACCATAGGGATTTCATTAATTGGGTTGTGTTTTTGTTTGTTGCAGTACTGAAAAATGTTGACTACTGAAGAGCGGGTAGAGTTTATCCTCCTCTGTGGAAGAGAAGGATTCTCCAATAGAGACGTTGCAGCAGAATTTAATCTGAGGCACCCGGAACGAGAGCCAGTGTCGCACACCACGGTTGGCAGACTGTTAAGGAAATTCCAGGCTACAGGTAGTGTGGCAGATGCTCCCCGATCTGGACGTCCAAGGACACCAGAAGATGTGGTGGAAGGGGTTTTGGCAAAGGTAGCAGCAAGTCCAAGGAAATCAATTCGCCGAACAAGCTTGGAAGTGGGTGTTCCTCGATCAACAGTCGTGGACATTTAAAAAAAACATAAGTTTCACCCGTACAAGTTACAAGTGTTACACCACATGTCAGATGATGATCCGGATCGGCGTGTGGAAATGTGCGATTGGTTTTTGGCACAGTTGGAAGAGGACCCACAGTTTTTATCAAAAGTTATGTTCTCTGACGAAGCTAACTTTTACGTAAACGGAGAGGTGAACCGACAGAATTTATGTTACTGGTCCGAGAGTAATCCGCACTGGTTTTCCAGCAGTAAGGAACAAGGAGCAGCTCACGTCATGGTGTGGTGTGGTTTGTGGAAAGACCGGATCATTGGCCCTTACTTCTTTGACGGAACAGTTCACAGTGAAAATTATTTGGAAATGTTAGGAGATTCATTATTGCCTGATTTGGATCTGCTGGGTCCAAGACGAGAATGGTTTATGCAGGACGGTGCACCCCCCCCCCCCATTATGGTACACAAGTTCGTGACAGGCTTGACGAAAACTTCCCACAGTGGATTGGCCGTAGGGGACGAGTGGAATGGGCTCCACGATCTCCGGATTTAAACCCAATGGATTTTGCTGTGTGGGGTTATGTAAAATCCAAAGTTTATGCTGTATAAACCATCTGCGTGAGCGAATCACAACTGAGTGCCGTTCTGTAACACCTGGCTTGGTGGCCAACATTCTGCGGAACTTGGGAGATCGTTTACAGTTATGTTTCGACACTTCCGGTAACCATATTGAACATATATTGTAAACCCCTATGGTGCGGGACTTTTCGGACACTAGAATGGACGACAATATGTTAATAAAACAGATCTTCAAATGTCTGTGGGGAAAGAAGTCAACCTCAAGTTGGATTAAAGAAATCGAAAAGGATTTAGAAAAAAAAGTAATATACACGCAGAAGAAGTAATTGAAAGAGACGTTTTTCGGGCAAAAGTGTTAAAAATGGAAGGAGTCCAGGGTAGGAGAGAGAAAAACGCAGGTTCAAAGTGGACTGAAGACAGGAAGAAGAGACACAGTGAAAAGATGAAAGATTATTGGAGAAAATGAAAAAACAAAGAGTAAAGAACTGAAATTGACATGTGCTCCTTAGATGGCCGATACAAACAAAAAATTCGATTGGGCCAGTAATTTGCCACTGTGTGGGAAATATCCCAAAAACAACCCTACTCTGCACTTCTATTATAAATCGTTCAGTGTCGAACATAATAAACAGAAAAAAAAACCTTAAAAAAGTATATATAAGTACACAAACGTCAGTCACGTATTCGAACAATGTGTACTACCGACGCGCGCCGATTGTGAGGTGCATACACCATACAAAACGAATGTACTGCAGAGTTGGCGATGTTCCGTCGGACCGAACATCAGTCAAGCAGACGCCTCGCTCTGGATAGACAGAAGATACGCTCGACGGACTGAGGAATCTTCGGCTCAGTCTGTCACATCTGGCCACTACAACACGAGCGTTACGCCGCGGATCGTAGCCTACTGTGTTACTAGCCTAATACTACAGTACTGCTACTAATTCCAGTTTAGAACGTGTTGCACCATTATCCTCGATGCCTAATTTCCAACCTTCTCGATTGTTAAGATTTTCACCAGCGAAGGTTTTTTTTTAAAATCCCTTCCCGTTGGTTGTTCTTCTTCACCTTGTGACAGTAGCAGCGACAGACATCTGCTCCCCGTGCCAGGCCAGCGTGGAGTACACTCACGGTCCATCAGGGCTGAGAGTCGTCCTCTAGGTGTACATGTACCGAGCTACGGATACGAGCTCCTGCCATGTGGTCCGGACCAGAACGCAATATTGTTTGTTGGGGCCGTTACAACGGCATGCACCTATAGGTCGCACTAGTACAGTATTAATAAGTATTGATAAATTTTACAGTATTGATAAAGTAAGGAATGATGAAGTTTTAAGAAGAATAGGGGAAGAGAGAAGAATCCTGAAGGTGATAGAAAATAGGAAAAGGAAGTGGTTAGTCATTGTTTAAGAAGAGACTGCATGCTCACAACTGCCATGGAGGGTGTCATAGAAGGAGAAAAAAGAAGAGGGCGTAGAAGAATGAAGTTAATGGATACGATTAAAATCGGAGGGTGTTACGAAGAAACGAAAAGACTGGCATGCGATAGGACAGCTTGGAGAGCTTTTACCATTTGAAGACCTGCCTTAGGGCAGAACACCAAATAAAAAGTACAGTATTTGCCAAGGCAGACTATATAGGGATTGGTCTAGGTCCTGGGCCCTCCATTACAGGCACGTAAAATTTACATGCAATTGGGCTGGCCTATCTTTCTGGCCTTTATGGTCTCTAAAGGGTAAATTCGAAGCTGCCAATGTCAGAGTAACGCGATCCAGTGCTTTGGTTTTATTAGTTTCCCTTCGTAGCTGATAAAGAACAACGATGTGACACAGGCCCGATCAGTTGCCTCGGTGCATTCTTAACTGAAGTCGCCGCTCTATTGTAAACTCTCAAAGTACGAAATTAAGTCCTGGTAAAATAACATTAAAAAAATAAAGAGCATATGGTATAACTAAAGAGATTTACAATAAAAAGTGCATATCGAAAAATGCGAAACTAAGGCATTACAGTACAGTAGCGAAGCCAGAATGCCTATATGCAAGTGAATGTCTAGTATTGAATTATAATGTAGACAAACTAGAAATACTGGAAAGACGAATTATCAGGAAAATAACAGGCCCACGAAAAACTTCATAACGTTGGAAATTAAGGAGTAATGATGAAATACATCAAAGTATAGAAAATATAACAGAAACAATGAGAAAAAGAAGACTATTATTTTTTTGACATTTATATAGAATGGATGACAATTGGTTAACAAAGCAGATCTTCAAATATCTGTGGGGGAAGAAGTCAACATCAAGTTGGATTAAAGAAATCCAAAAGGCTTTAGAAAAAAATAATATACACGCAGAAGAAGCAATTGAAAGAGAGGTTTTTCAGGCAAAAGTATTAAAAACTGAAGTTCAGGGTAGGAGAGAGAAAAACGTAGGTTCTAAGTGGACTGAAGACAGGAAGAAGAGACAGTGTAAAGGTGAAAAAATATTGGAGAGATAGAAGAGAACAAAGAATAAAGAATTGAAATTGGCATGTGGTCCTTAGATGGCCGATACAAAAAAGTAGCCTACTTGTTTTTGATGTTACACACATACTGAGAAATTTGATTTTACTGAAGTTCAATGGTTTTATACCCGTTCTTAAAAATTAAAGGTAATGAACTTTGCGAGCCCCCCCCCCCCCCCGCAGTCCACAGGTCTTCACCGCATTATGGCAGTTACGCCACTGACAATGCCCCGACGGCTGCCGTGTCCGCCTATATTGAAAAATGACACTGTTGATAAGGATACCTTGATGGCATTTTGTTAAAATACGAAGGAAAAATAACACCCGTAAGCGCTTATTGGCAGCCATTTGAAGCAGTGGACTGCAATACTATTTATAAAATCCTCACACCAAAAGATGTCCGACACACACATCGAATCTCTTTAGCCGACGGTAATGTTTAGAAGTCATGTTTAGTTCTTTTTCTTTCTTCTCTTTTGCTTCTTTAGTTTCCTCGATAATACACTTATATTGTACATCACTTAACAAAAAAGGCCTTTCTTTCTCCCTCATTAACTCTAGAAGCTTGCACTCAAACTGAGCCTTCATTTGCAATAACAATGTCCTCTGTAAAAACAATACACAGCGATTCGGATTGTTCCAACAACAGAGACACACTGCTAGGAATAACCAAACTCACGTGTTACTTGCGTCTGTGTATGAGCCATAGGTGTTGCGGAGCCTGTAATCTGGCGGCATGGTGGGGCGATGACCGAGCCGTAAATCTGGCATGGTGGGGAGCTTAGCTGATTATGGTACGAATTTTAACGAATGTTTCGTATGGCACTGCCATACACGAACACACAAACTCATGAAAGCAAGAGTTACAATGTATGCACTGTAAATGACATGATTTGCAGTGTTTAATCCGTTTAACAGTATAAAATTCTGTTTGTGTGGATGACAGGACCTGCCACTTGTCATCTAAAGTTGTCAAAACTTTGCGTCCAACAACATACTAGCGGAGCGGTCGTGGCGTAGTGGCGCTGCTACGCTGTCGGCGCGGGTTCAATTCCCGCCGGGGGCCATCTGATTTAGATACGACCGCTCCCCCTCGCAAAGCAATGGCAAACCAGCGAGAGGTATCCTGCTTAGTATAAACCTTCCCCAACTATGCCGTTCGGTACTAGCTTTGTGTCTATTTCTTGTTAATACTTGCAAGTTTTCCTTTTTTCATTTTAATTATCAGATCAAAAATTTTATCTCTGAGCAAATGTAATATGGCACAGATTGTTTTATCCAGTCTTTTATCCGTTTTCCTTTTAGATAACAATATTTTAATATTTTATTAAAATTTTCTATTGACATGTTAGTGTGTATGCCTAAATGAATCCGATAAAAGTAGGCCCATGATCTGTATTGTTTCTTATTAATGTGTTGTTTTATAAAATATTCATAAAATGAATGTGTTTCTTCATCATTAAACAGTCTTTTTAAAACTTCATGGAGCATTTATAAAAAATTAGTGTTCCTAGTCAGAAGTGATATATTTATAATCAGTGGACAACAAAATCCAGGAATTCAAATTACATTAAGGTACTACATGATATTGAAATTTTTATTAGGCCTATAAATTGAATAACATAATAAATGTTAAAATATGATTAAGTCAAGGTAATATTTATTCTTAAGAAAAATCGCTGCATGTGCCGACCAACTAAATTTCTTATAAAAACCCCAATATCTCGAAAACGAAAAAGCCGATTTTATTGAAACAAAAACAAAATAAAATTTGGAATTTTCTATAATTTTCACTCGCTGACACCATATAGCTATCTCTCATAAAACGAAAGTTTGTCGCATGCCGAAAATTTCACTACATGAAAATTAAAAAAGAAACTTCATGACGTGGAACCGTCTGAAGACTCTGTTTTTAAACATTGTTAAAACTATCGGTTAAAATGTATGCCTAAAACCATCTTCAAACTTCAAGGAACACGGTGGTGAAAGAATTTTAAAAATCAGACCAGCTGTTACTGAAGTTATGTCGAGCAATGAAACACATCGCATTCTCTCGCGCTCTCCGCCCCTCCATGCGAGCGGTAATGTTTAATCGCACCAAACAGCGGTGAAATATTAGAAAGGCCTTAACGTGGGAGGGGGAGAGACACGGATCGTATTGTCCAGACCGGGGAATGTCGTCTCTATATCAGAACAGAGACATCAACCGTTTTGGCAGGCGACAAGGCACAGCAGTAGCAGCAGTGAGTCGCCCCCCCCTCCCCCAATCACACAGACAGCGCGTTCTCCGCAACACAATGGGGTGTAGCAAGCAAATACACAGATAACGCCTGGACCCCCCCCCCCACACACACACCAGGCTTTTTGGTTACGGAAATAAAATTATCTCATTCCGAAAAAAGTCCTACGAAGGTCACACTATCTGAAATGTCCCAGTTTACGAAAAATTGGATGTTTGACAACATTTTTTTTCTGTTTAATTTTCGAAACGTCACCTAGTTTGGTAGTTGAAAACCACTTTCTGAATACTTTTACGACATTCGTTGTATGCCAACCATTTTTTTTACCAGCCTTTTTTTTTATTCTTTACTGAGCCAATAAAGAAGACATTTTATCTGTAAAAACTGACGAGACCTACCTTCAAAATTAAATTTAAATCTAAGTAGAAACGGAATTTAATTTCCCTTTACTAAAATCATCAACATTCAAACGTCATTATTTTTATTATTTGCTGTCGCGTTGTTCTGTAAAAAGAGATTAAAAACTTAAGAAGCAGGAATACTGAAGCAAAAGGAAGGTACAAAATATACAGCGCGAGAAATTGAGAAGAAATACAATAAAACTGGGAGGTGGTAGTTCAGTGGAAGACTGCCACTTCCACTGCACACTGTTACGCGATTACACAACACTCTACACGTTTCTCGGCTAGGTGTGTGCGTACATATTGCTGCTACTTTGAGATGAAAGGCAATTAAGTGACACTTATCATGCGCCAACCACCGAGGCTGTTCCACACTTCACCGGTCCGCAAACAATTGCGCTCTAGTCTTTTCTAGTAGTGTTGACGCGTATTATGGATTATTCTGGAACACTTGTGTTATCTATTTAAACAACGACAGCTGCCGCTTAGTTTCAGTTTAAGTGGCGATTTATTCAAGTGAGGTTCGAAGTATTGTGGCGAAGGTGTTATTGTGCGGTACTCTATTAGTTGACATTATTATTGCGTGTGGACAGATTTTCCTCGCACTCTTGTACAAATTGATTATAAACTGTAATACTGATAATTAAAGCTGGCTTCTAGTGACTTTATTGGCGTCTTGTATTTTGTTTTCTTCTGTACCATACGACGATCAAGAAGACCGTCGTACCAATATACACACATCATCTTGAACAAGGATTGAACTAAAAATGTTTTGTTCCGGCCCCAAGGAGATAGACTAGATTAAAAGAGAATCAAGTAATATTTCGCATATGTGCCCGAGTTGTAGAGGACTCAAGGCCTATTGATTTTGGTGAAGATCAGTTAAAGGGGAAGGGTAGTTTATCTACAACGTTTTACGTTTTAACAAGACTAAAGTACTTAATTTTGATAAATAAAGTATCCTGAAAAGAAGGTCATACTAATCCCCTGTAGAAAGGTATAATATATCTACTGATGAAATATCTATAAATGAAAAGGGTAGTTGAAGGAGGAGGGGTAATTTTCTATAAATGAAAATGATAATTGAAAGGGGAGGGTGTAATCTTTTATATGTGTACTACGTTACCGGCAACAAAGAAGTAGTTTCTATGGAAATATTTCATTTCATTTTGTCAAACATCGGATTTTCAATTTATATTTCAACTCTGTTGAAATTCGTTTGACAACTCTCCGGGCTCTAAGGCGTGGTCCACTACTGACGCATAAAACATCCGTTTCGGCCCCATCTTCAGCGTAACGATTCGAGTAACTGGTACGTTCTTCACCAGTTTTCCACAGTAACTCGAGTCGTTACTCTGAAGAAGGGGTCGAAACGTGTTTTATGCGTCAGTAGTGGACCATGGTATAATTTTGGTTTGTCTATGACCAATATTGAAGATGACGAATAACGACTACAAAATCAGATTTATGATTTTCACATGGATACGTTAAAAACACAAGGAATTTTACGGTAACCACGCAATATTAAGAGAACTCAGTTAATACATTTCCCGTTAGTACGTAATTGAAAATTCGATAAAAGAAACAATTTGAAGTGGTTATTTTTTTTCAAATCGAAAAATGTAGTTCATACAGTAGCACGCTATAGGAGGGGGGCCCGCCGCGGGCCTCAATTAGTAGGGGGCCTCATGATTTGGAAATTTTAGTTTAAGAGACCAACAATTTATTTGAAACCTCTCATCAGAATTGTTCCCAAACAGTGGATAATTCAGAGTATGGAAATCAGGTCAGTTACTCGAATGAAGGAATTCACAAAAAAGTGCATCACATATTGCGCGAGTGACATCGAAGGCAACTGCACGTACAACTGTACAGATAAGTAACAGCGTGTTTTATGCACTAAAACTGTTAACTGACTTGAAACAAAAGTCAAGTATTGTCTGCAGCAATGATAAATTTGATTTGCAGTACACAAGTGTACATTTAATGCAGTCTATAAATAATACTACTTCTATTATTTCGTTAAACTTTGTATTTATAATGTGAAAGTGGATTTTTATTTCAAACATTACTACAGCTTCTTATAAAGTTTCCTAACTAGATGTATCAATACTGTGATTAGACAATAAATATATAACAGTAAGGTGTTTTGGCTATGTATTACTTAAAGATAAATTGGACTACAAACACCCGTCTTATGGGAGGGGGCCTCAGAAAAAAAATCCGCCCCGGGCCTCCAGTGGCCTGGGTACGCCACTGAGTTCATACATAATTATTTAAAATTTAGTAGAACAGTAGATGAAGTATAACCTCGCTATACGTTTTCGGTTGACCGGACACTGAGAGCATTCCGCTGTGAAAATTAACATTGAAAATTTCTAGTCAACAAGCAAGCAGAAAAGTACAAAGTATTTATTCTGAGCCGGGATCATGTAGATTCAGTGGATCGCGCAATGCACAGCTGATCAGTTGCGTGGGGGGGGGAAGGGTAATTACAAAGGTAGGAGTTGTATTATACTGCAACGGGTCGATTGAGGGCGCCAGTAACAACGGCAGCGGACTCATTGGCTGGTGATAATGTCATTGTGCACTGTATGCGCGCGCGCGCGGGGGCGCGTGCTCCCTGGTCTTGGAGCTGCCGACTGCTTTGTACCTCGACCTATACCTCCTGGTTTTCGCTATGTCTCTGTTGAGTTTTCTTCCTATTTTTCGCGCACACGTTTCTGTCTCTGTCCGTAATCACTCTCTCTCTCTCTCTCTCTCCCTCTCCCTCCCTCCCTCCCTCCTCCTATGTGTCTCTGGAGCAAATTTTTGCATTTCCAATTCAGTTACAGTTATCATCATTATCACTGCAGACCAGTGGCGTGGCGTGGGTACATAACACCTGTTGCCGTTTGTGATAGGCCTAAAACTTAGTCGAGTTTTTCTAGTACCAAGTGAACTTTTTAGAGACAAGATTTTTTTTAAGAATATTTTCTATCATTCGCTGGCAGAAGAAGAAGTCCCACGGGATTAACTTTTATTAACTTAATTAATTAACTTCCCACTTAATTAACTTTATTATAATAAAACATCGGTACAATACTTCCATGTTCCAATTAATTATAAAAATATTTTTAATGCGTACACAAAAACTCAGAACGGAAATCAAATATATCAGCATGTTTTTGGTAAAAACGCCGAGAAAGATAATCAAAATACGAATTGTCCCTAGTTGTTAATATTTTAAAAATAAAGAATTAATTTGATTAAATTATCTTTCATTTAAACAACGCGAAAGAAAGCGAATACCGCCCAGCTTTGTTTTCTGTCACTTCCTGAAAACGAAAAATTATTTTGTTTACGTATCCGTGGTTACATAGCATGGAACGATATCAATTGTTATTATTTTATTTAAATTTTAAAGTTTTCGGTCGAATACGTTTATTACACCAATACATAAAATTACCCCCTCCCTCTTCAATTACCCTTTTCATTTATAGATATTTCATCTAACTTTCTACAGTGGATTATTATGACCTTTGCAGCGGATTTTTGATTTAGCTCCTTGTAAAACTCAACCAGCCGTTGTCTTGATCTAGCTGTTATCACAACACCGTCAGCGTAAGCACACATTTGATTTGTCATATTTAATATCGTTCCTCGTTGATGTACGTCTTTAGTGGTAGGCTATAGTGTAGCTCAAAGAGCCAAGTCGTACGTTTTAGTGCCTGGATACAGCTGTCGACCGTTTGGGTAACTGAAAAGGCGCTTTTTAAATATTCTTAATGGCAGCAAGAGCTGCTGATACCCATCTCGGAGTAAACATACACGGGGAACAAGTGGACATGCTTAGGTTCGCAGATGACATAGCAGTGACTGCAGAGAGCAACGAAGATCTACAAAAGATTCGTGACACATGGATCAAGTAATGAAGAATGAATTCAACATGGACATAAATGAACAAAATACCAAAGTCCTAGTCGGTAGTCGAAAGGAAGAAGATCAAGTCAGAATAACTCTTGGAAATAATGTTCTCCAGGAGGCAGTTAAAGAATACAACTATCTAGGAAATAAAATCACAAGTGATGGACGTCGCAGTAAGGAAATTATAAGCAGCATTAACCAGGCTAAAATTGCTTTCAACAAACAGAAAACCCCCTTCACTTCAAACACTATCAGCCTAAAAATAAGGATGAATCTAGTAAAGACATACGGGAGTGAATCTTGGACAACTCGAGAACGTGACAAGAAAAGACTCCAATCATTTGAGACCTGGTGCTACAGAAGAATATTTAAGATATGCTGGAGGGAGAAGATAACGAATGAGGAAGTCCTTAGAAGAGCTCAGGAGGAGAAGAGGTTTCTACGAAATTTAAAATGCAGAAGAGCTACGTTTATAGGGCATATACTACGACACAATGGGTTGGTTAAGAGAACAGTAGAAGGAACAATTGAAGGGGAGACTACACGAAACAGCTTATGGTCGATATGAACTGCACATCGTATTGTGAGTTGAAAAGAAAAGCAGAGAAACGTGAAGAATGGCGAGCTGCTGCCAACCAGAGTATGGGCTGCTAACCTAGAAGAAGAAGAATGGCAGCAAAAGTCCGTGCATTTAATTCTAATAGCTAGCATTATCCACCACTGTCACATTTAAAGAAGCTTTGCACATGTAACACATAGACTGCGTTAATCGAGCAACGCAAAGAGACAGCTCAATGTAGTCATGAAAAAGGCTGAAAGCAAACAATGAATTCAAAAGTTAAGTAACACGCGGTGGACTCTTATACAGCACTACGGCTCAACGCGAGCCCCGGCTTCCAGCACCAATCTTCTCCAAAGACTCCTGTCCATTGTCATCTCAGTGTAACCCAGTGGCGGCTGGTGGTTCCAAATTTTGGTGGTTGCAGTAGTTGGTTGAGTGGATGGGAGAGGGGTTAAAAGACATTAAACTATAATAATCATTTTTGTTTGTTAACGGTCCAAGTCACGTATTTTAATTTCTTATTTTCTTACCTTTGTTAGGTCCGTCTTGTGACTTTTATCTTTAATAAAATTCACATGTGATTATATAATAATCATGTGATTATAATAATCACAGTTATACAAAATTATTACTATAATTTTATAACCTCAAACAACGGATAACGTTTACCTTGAACCAATGTAAACACTAAACCTGACGTAACTTATGATCACCCATACGCTCTAGACGACCTAACCATTGTATTCGTTAAGCCTTACAATTATGAATCTTACAACGTCCTCATGCTTCAATAGCTCATGTATCTCCTGGTTATTTCTTATTCTCTATTCCTAATCTTCTTTAATCGAACCATAAACATGTCTTAAGATTTTTCTTTTAAACCTTTTTAGTGTTTCTTGTTCCTGTTTTTATCAACGCCCATGTCTCGCCTCCATAAATCAAAATAAAGGCTTACGATTATATTTACAATGGTATCTCTTTATAATAAAACTACATCTTTATGGAAACCATTCAGACAACAGACGAAGATAAAAGAGTGAAGAACGGTGTGGATTCACAGACTTCTTCTTAACCACTACAGCCCAACGTGAGTCCTGGCTTCCAACACCAATTATGTCTCCTGTCCACTGGCATCTCAGTGTAACCCCCACATCCATTCTTTCTGAGATCTTGTAGCTCATCATCCAACCACCTTATTCCAGATCGGCCCCTCTTTCTTTTATAGACCTGCGCCCTCAGGTTTTTCTTTGGCATACGGTGATCATCCATCCGTTCTAGGTGACCTAGCCATTGTATTCGTTGAGCGTTTCTGAAACTTACAATGTCCTAATGATTCAGTAGCTCATCTATCTCCTGGTTATTTCTTATTCTCCATTCGTTATTGTCTTTAACCGGGCCACATAAACACGTCTTTCGATCTTTCTTTCAAACCTTCTTGTTGTTTTTTGTTCCTTTTTTATCAAAGTCCATGTCTCACCTCCGTAAGGAACAACTGGTCTGATAAGTGTCTTGTATATTTTTATTTTTGCGTTACGACTAATGAGTTTGCTTCTCAATAGTCTACTGTTAAAATATAGTCTGGTTTATTTCGTATGTATTGTCGTGTTTATGGACCCTTCATTTCATATCATGTTACCCATGTATATGAAACCGCATCAAACGAATTACCCACTACGCATAAATGTTACAGATTTCGTCTTCTTTCTGATGCAGAAATTCGCATGTATACTTTACTTTGGCTAATATTTGCAATCAGTCCTATTCCAAATAGGAATAGCTGATTTTTGATTCAGCTCCCTGTGAAAAAACTCAACCAGACGTTGTCTTGATCTAGCTATTATCACATCATCACCGTAAGCACATACTCGGCTTGTCTTATTGAATATCGTTCCACCCTTATTGGTGTGTCTTTAATGGTACAGTGTAGCTCAAGGAGCTTACTAGACGTAATATGTTAAACAGAATTAACACTGTTGCACACCACTCTAAATAAATATTCCCGATTAGCGCGATCAAGTTTCATAGCTCATCGTCAGATCTGGAAATACACAATAATGCAACTAGACAAATCCTTTATATCTCTACTTGTCCTACAGCATGCACACATTTTTGTAAACTATTTAGCTCTAAACTAAACTAATTTAGATGCAAACTATTTAATATTCTAAAAAGAGGCGTAATGTTTTAGTTCGTATTTAGCCTGAAGACAGCTGCCGACCACTTTGGTAATTGAAAGGTCGCTTTATAAATATTACTAATGGTAGCAAAATCCATGCATTGAACTCTAATAGCCAGTATCCACCAGTGTCATATTTAACGAAGCTGATTACGCAAAGCAAAGTGAGTGCTCACTGTAGTTAAGGGGAGATCAGCAGTTTTTCGATCAAAAAAATCGAATTTCTTTTTATTGTACCAAACAATTCTCCATTTCATCCTGATTAAGAAAATATATACTTTTATGAGGTTATATACATTGATGTGACAATAAAAAAATAAAATAAAACGTATTACACATTGTCTTACAATCCAATTGTTTAGCTTTACACGCGTTTTTCCGTAACCATGGATTTCAACAATTAGGTACACTTTTCTCAAAAACTATAAGTACTGTTGAGTTCAAATTATTCGTGGTTGAACAGTACAGTGCAACAATCAAAGTGTACTAGAATTAATCTCTTACTTTAAAAAATTCATTTTGTAAAACATTTTTAAAAAATTTTTCAAAAAATTTATAAAAAATAATTTTTTTTATATTGGTATTTTTTTTATATTGGTATTTTTTAAATTGTTTCAAACTAGTACATCATCTTACAAATATATGAGTTAATGTATGGTAAAAATTTCAAATACATAGGTTCGATAGGTCATTAATTAATTGTACCTCGCTAAACTCCTGTTCCCCCATTTAAAATGCATTGGACAAAAAAAGTGCGGATCTCCCCTTAAGAAAAAGGCTCGTGAGTGGAAGCAAACGATAAATTCAAAAGTAGCACATCACGCGGTGCACTCACGTACAGGAAAACGAACTACATTAAAAGTTACATACCGGCATATATTACGTAGATCTCGGCGTTCACAATAAACAGTGACACAGGTCCCGACAAAAAATCGTAACTGGGTCACAAAATGAAAAACTCATCACTAAGCGCTACAGACCTAGTGAAGCACGAACACTGGTATCGAACCTAATTTACCACGGGTGAGCGGCAGTGAAAGGGATCACATGTGACAGGGTAAAAATAATGAAAACGACGGTGCACAACTCAAAGGGAATCGTAAATGAATACGTACAGAGCGGGAGAGAGAGACGAAGAGAACACACACACACACACACACACACACACACACACCGCGGTGAATTTTCAGTATGTAAATGTGTGTCAGCTGTGCTCGTGTGGTTACGAAAAGATTTAACCTATGAAGCCGTAGTATGAAAACACATTAGCTTCAAAATCACATTCGTATGTTCTCAATATGTTTAAAAAGAATGTTAATTTAAAATGTATACGAGTGTAATCCAATGCGTAAACAAATAAACATATCATATTCTTACTGAACGAGGGAAGCGAGTCTCAGTTTTGACTCGACCGCGTAACATTTATTTGTCTGTTTGTTTGGGGTATGTCTGACGATAACTTTGTAACGCATCAAACGATTTTCTTAAAATTTGACATGCGCGTTCGTACTTTTACCCTGCAGAACCCTACGAGATTGTTTACGAGATTGATTTCTTTAAGAATAGGGCAGTTGGAAGCAAAAATGTGGGAGGGAGGGATTTTGTAGATTAAAAACTGATGACAAAGACGCCGCGGTTAGGAGGAACTTCCGGAAAAACGAATTTATTTGATACGGAACTGAAAAATCAGTACTCAGATGATTTCAAAAACCTACTGCGGATGACTGAAGACTAGTTTGAATATCTCCTCCAACGTGCTGCACCTCTAATTTTAAAAATCTGATACAAACATGAGAAAAGCGATTAGTGCAAAAACAAAATTACAAGTGACGTTACGCTATTTAGCCACAGGGGACTCGTTCAAAAGTTTGGAATTTTTCATCCGGGTTCCAAAAAACACAATAAGTATATTTATTCCGGATACCTGCGAAGCTATATACAATGTACGGGGGGCGGGCGTACATAAAGGTAAGTAATAATACATTTTCGCTTATTCTCTTAGTTGCAGCCGCACGCAAATATCTGTCCCGATAATCTTCTTAACTTGGATCAGACAAAACTTTTTCCAAGTCATATGGTTCGAGGAAACGTGCAGTTTCATTATCGTTGAATGTGACTCCTCGCTGTGACGGCATCTTGCCTTCACGAAGATCTGCCCACAACTAGAGGTGGGCCGATATACCTATAACAGGTACTTTGGAACGATTATTTTTGTGGAACGGATATAACAGTGACTAAAACGTTGAACTACCTGTTCCGACTCGATGATAACTGAAAAGTCGAAATACCCGTTCCGATTACACGCGGGAGCCCCCTACCGAACTAAACGAATAAACGAGTACAAAGTCACAGTTATTGGTGCTGAATACTTGATTCTGCTCATGTGCCGACTGCCATACAAGTACGAAACGAAGCAAAACAGCGAGGTTCTGAATATCTCTATGCCAAAGAGACGAAGCTGTTTTTAATAAATGAAAAAAAATTTATGCTGATCTTACATTTATTCTCGTGTGTTATACAGACATATAATACAGATTATAATAACAAATTATATATTATATAGTAAAATTGAAAGTTAAGGGCATATGCGCAGAAACCAATTTATGGATGGAAGAGCCCACTTTGAAATTGTGAATGGCGGCAGGGTATCGGAGAATCAGCTGGTAATCAATTGAAGGTGTTGCGAACTTGCGTGTGATGTTTTAGTTACCCGTACATTGTTAGAATAGTTACTGTGTGACGTACTATCTCAGTCTTGTATTTGTTATTATTATTTCAATTTATTATTAATCGTATCGTTGTTTTACAGTCACTCATTTTATTAGTTATTTAAATTTTTTGTTAATTTCTACTGGTAGTTTTTATTCTGTAATTACGTATTATCGTAATTATTTGTGTTATCACCGAATAACGAGATTTTTTAAAATGGATACTTCTCCTTTAACTAGCAAAGACAGGAAAGTTATTCATAATCAAGCACGGGAATTAATAATAAACAGTTTTTGTTGTCCAGGATTAAAAAGATTCTTGGAATTAAATTAATATGAAGAACGCGTTCCTTTATGTAATGATAAACTGTAGAGATAGTCGAATGTAATTAAGGAGTGGAAGTGTACAGTTTGCAAATTCCATTGCGATAAGAACGGTCAGAAAGGCTACAGTTTTTTACGTCTCAGCAGTACACTATGACAGAACCAACAACAATCAGATGTGTTTATAAAACTTTCTGATGTGTAACAGCAACAAATTCTGATACGTGTGAACAGAACATATCATTTGCTTGATTTGTATAGTAATACAATTACAATATTATTATTATTTGATTTACGTCGGAAACAATAAACGTATAATTCGTTTTTAAAGCCAGCTGTGTGACTGTAGACACACACACACACACACACACACAGATTCGTGGTGACACATTTACAAACTTTAATAGTCGCGAGTTTTTGTTAGTATTAGAAATTATATTCATATGTAGGCTGCACCTTCGCTAATAACAACAATTCTCTTCTCACATCTCACAGCGACCCCCTCCACATCGCCTATCCCCTCTGACCGTAAGCGTTTCGCGCATTTCCAAGCACTTAACTTTCAATTTTGCTATACTAATCACAAACTTGGTAAATTTTGAAAAACGAATATATTATGTTATAACCTACAGAGTACAGAGTAGCTGATAGGCCATACAGTACTTTTTGTTAATGTAATTTCGGAGATTATGAACTATTTGTTGAGCTACAACGTGCACTGTGAATTTCTTTGCCTGAGTGCACTTAAAAATTAATTTAAACTTTTTCAAACAATAGCAATTGTTAAAAATAAAATGATTTTGTTGCCAGGGAACCAGGTTATCCAGTTAGGAGGAGGGGTAGTTTGCCTGCATTGTTTCGTGTTTTAACAATAGTAAAGTACTGAATTTTAATAAATAAGTGCCCCGAAAATAAAGTCATATTAATCCACTGTAAAATGGTGAATGAGACAATTATAAATAAAGTGGGTAGCTGAAGGTTAGGTTAGGGGGTGATATTTTGAAAATTGCTGTGCTGAAATCAAGTAAAGTACGAATATTTAATTTTGAAGGATAAGATACCTTAGAAATTACATATGATAAAACTATTACTCTATGAAAGTGTAAATATCATTAATGGTGGGGATCGGTTGAGGAGGAGGGATGTGATTATCTACGTAGATCAGTTTCTTTACAAGAATAAAGTACCTAATTTTTATAGATAAAGTGACACGAAAATAACATTATATTAAACGATTACCCCATACTAACAAAAATATCTATAAATAGTGATAATATCATGTTAATTTTATTGAAATAAATCAATTTTTCGAATTTTCAATACAGTAAGATGTCCATTACAGAATGATATTCAACATTTGCGACACAAAAAATTAAAATTACCCCATTATCCGGACTTCTGATTACTACGATTCAACCTTGCAGACGTGTATCCGGTGATCGACCTCCTACGACAGTCACAAGGAAAAACAGTCGTATAAATACCCAACAAAATTACGTATAGGCCTATATATGTAGTTGTCTCAGTATTTCCGCTGACGGCGAACCCAACAGGCGTGCGCATTGTCAACAAATGTTCTTACAATCAAACTGTACTATTAACACGTAACACATTCCGATTTGTGTTAACAAAAAACAGAAACTTATGAACGTAACCAGACAATATCATTCGTAAAGTACATTCTAAGCAAACGTTCGCGTTTGTAATTTGTCGGAATTTTACTTTTTCTTCTACTGAAGCACGGCCGGTTATCATTACTCTTAAATAACCGGAATAATTACAAGACCTCTCTAAAAATACTGGAGACACTACGAAATGTCATAATGGTCCTACTAGCCTTGGTGAAGGGAAACCCGAGAATTTCCCTTCCCGTGATTTAGAGGGGGGGCAATGTTTGTATACAAATGGGGACCGAGTATCCCCTGGGATATGAGGATCACCTCCACCAAGTGCCAACTAGCTCCCAAGAAGGCGGGTGAAGGTTGGGACACTCTTTTGTCCCTGGAGTGAGAAACCTAGAGTGTTCATGCCAAACGCAACCAGAAGACACTGCATTAAAAGTCAAAATCGGATGCCTCGAGTCCTACTGGACGACGTGGTCAACATGTGAAGAAATATTCCGGAGTTAAATGCCCACAATTGGATCTCCGGGTGTGAACTATTCCACGTGGTCCAGTTACGGAAGGGATTTGTACAGTGTTTTATATGGACCATTGCAATGTATGCATCGGATACATGGACCATTAGAAACAGAGAAAAGAAGTATGTGGAAAGCTTTGAAATGTGATTGTGGTGAAAAATGGAAAAGATTAACGGGAAAAAGTAATAAATCAGTGGTTGTCAACCTTTTTTAAGTCCAGGACCCACCTTGAAGAATATTACACTTCACGAGATCTGATTGCTATCTTTCTGACGGAAAGGACATTCTGCGTGAGAGTGGCGATTCTGTCTCTTCCGAGAGACGAATCACTGCCGACGTCCTTCAAGGTAGTGTTCTTGGCCCCCTCCTGTTCTCAGTCTACTTCAACGACGTGGCGAGACAGCCTGGAGTCAAGGTGACCCTTTCTGCGGACGACACGGCTGTATTTACAGACGATCACAACGCAGAACGGGCTGTCTTACGACTGCAACCCCAACTCGACTCGCTCGGGGACTGACTGATAACTGGAGGGTGTCTCTCAACGGGACCAAGAGTGTAGCCGTCCAATTCTCCAAGCGACGGAAGAACCCTGTTAGGCAACTACGCATCGGCAGGACGTACTTGCGATGGTCCAACGAGGTCAAGTACCTCGGAGTACACCTTGACCGTCGGCTCACCTGGCGTACCCGCCCTCATACAGTTCTTAAGCGAGCATCCGCTCGTCCGAGCTTACTGTTTCCACTCCTGATCAGCTCAGCCATGACCAGGAAATTGGGCAAGATGATCGTCGGCGCGTATTTTCTGCTGGCCATTACATACGCTTGCCCGGTCTGGGGTTACCTCGCCAACATGCTTAAAAAGAAGTAGCAAAGTGTCCTCGACAGGGGTCTTAGGCTAGCAGCCAAAGTCCCCCGTCGATTCTCATCTCCCCTTCTAACGAGAGGACTTGGCGTCCGATCCCTAGACGACACCTTCAGGCGACTTGCACGCAAATTTTATGCACGTGCGGCGAGGTTCCCAGACAATCCTCTTGTGGTTAGGCTAGGCAGGTACCGTATACGTCCAGGTGATTCGTAGAAACGCGCTAGTGTGGGCTAGCACAACAGCCGAGAAACGGCGTGCTACAGAGCAAGTCGCTCTATTTGGGCAGGGCCATGAGGCAGGAGCTCCTGAAGGCAGCTCGGAACTGAGATTCCTTAGTGGTTCGTCTCGGCGACGCACAACTACGCAGCCCAGAGTCAGCCAGCCAGTCAGTTTTCAAGTCAGTAACGTGAGCGATTTCCCTTAGCGCGGATCGAGTGTTTGTCGAAGTATTATGTGAAGTGTTATTGTGTTATAAATTGTGCGGAACTCTATTATTTGAGACTACTATTGGGTGAGGACAAATCTGACTGGAATTATTGTACGAGTTGATTACGAATTAGTAAAAAAAGCAAAAAACAAATTAGACTGGTCACATTTTGAGCTGGCCATACGATGTGCTGGCAGATTTGTTGATGGGGAGAAGTTACGGACAATTGAAGAGAGCGGCACAGAAGAGCACAACACGGAGAGTACAGTTCAGCTGAAACTTGCCTAAGGGGACATTCACCACTGGCAATAATGATTAAGTGGCCCCCACTGCCTGCTCCATAATTCAGTCGTCCACAGCTAACTTACAGTTTTGTCTGAGACAAGCCACTGAAGATACTTTCTCTAAAAATGAGCGAAACGTTTGGTTTTAAAGGAAATAAAAAGACGTGTGTTCAATCGAAAAAGTGTGTTATTATTAACGAAAATCACTAACGTTTACGAGCATAGATCATAATTAAAAAAATTAAAATTAAAAAAAAATATAGCACGTTAAATTACAACAACAAAAAAATATTTAAGTATTTCACATACGCTTAATAAAAAAGAACTAAATTTTTTTTTTGATCTGTCGTTAAAAAAGCTGTGACGTCATTAGACAATATTCTAACGAATTCCATAATATAATAAAAGTCAATAAAACAAATCCTTGCATGCTGAAAACGTATAAACACACACACACACACACTCGTAAATCTAAACACATTAGATTAAGTGGACCACCAAATGTACAATGGTTTATTCAACCAGGAGTAGACCTACACACCAAGGTAATGTTAAAGATAATAGGAAAAATTCAATTCCCTACATAAAAATGACGCCACCAGCTGCGCACCAAAACATTACACAAATTCTTCGCGATTACTTAGCGGGAAAACCGTCGGCACGTGCTTGGCGGGGCGGAAATCTTGTTAGCGGATTACTTGTAAGCACCCTACGAAGAGGGGAGGGGGCGGTTAAATTTTTGCAAAAAGTAACGTCGAATTTGCTGGTTTACCTTTTGGTAAAAAAAAAAAGAAAGGGAGAAAATCTGACTACAACGTGCTTAAATGCAGTGAAACCGGTATAAACAGAACATAAATTTAAATCGATTAAAAAGAATCATCAAAATTACTTTTATTGTACATGGATTTTTGCTCCCCACAGAGCAGTTCATTTTCATGCGGTGAATGAACCGACTATTATACGACACAAGACAATTCCATATCATAATGATAACAATGATGGAGCACAAATCCTAGAGTATGCCCGATCAATTGTGGAGTAGGACCTGGGAGTCCATTATTACCTTCTCTTTTCAATTTATATTGTTACGACGATCTCACTGATATAGCAAGCAAATATATCAGCATGCTTTTGGTAAAAACAATTTATTCTGAGAAAGATAATCAAAATACGAATTGTCCCTAGTTGTTAATATTTTAAAAATAAAGAATTAATTTGATTAAATTATCTTTCTTTTAAACAACGCGAAAGAAAGCAAATACCGCCCAGCTTTTGTTTTCCGTAACTCACTGAAAACGAAAAATTATTTTGTTTACGTATCCGTGGTTACATAGCATGGAACGATATCAATTGTTAATATTTTATTGAAATTTTAAAGTTTTCGGTCGAACAAATTTATAACATAAATACATAGAATTACCTCCTCCCCTTCAACTACCCTTTTCATTTATTTATATTTCCTCTACCTTTCTACAGTGGATTATTATCACCTTCTTTTCATGACACCTTTTTTATCAAAATTACGTACGTTACTCTTGTTAAAACGTAAAACGTTGCACGTAAACTACCCCTCCCCCTTAACTGGTATTCACCAAAATCAATAAGACTTGAGTCCTCTACAACTCGGGCACATCTGCAAAAAATTATTTGATTCTGTTTGAATTTGCGGTAGTTATTGTTCGCCATAGAAAAAAATTCTTCTCACAAGACACTTCTCGGAAAATTACTTTTCTTCAAGTTTTGAGGTAGCACAATCAGAATCAGCCCTTATCTCGAACACGATTTTTTTCGCGATCACTATACTTGCATTTCCTTACGGAACATGGAAGTAAAACAAAGAAAGGCAGATATACAGACGGAAAACGAAGCATTTTTCAACTAAGTTTATTACACATTTTTCCTTCAGTTTAATGAGTAGAATCATTCCCTAAGTTTGGCAGCAACATCTTTTGGAAACATCCTGTATACAAGAGGCGCAGAGCGGGCGGGCAGCTACGTCGCAACGGACGCGCACACAAACGTTCCATTGAGAAAAACATATTTAACTGGGCAACGGCAATTTTACAATCGCGGCCATGCCGTTGAATAGAGAGGCACCAATCATACGTACATAAAGCGTAATATTGTACAATAGTATACTAAACACAATGACACTTCTGGCACGGCGCCAAATTGCCGGCACAAAGGAGTTAACATTGCGTCAATGGGATCCGCTTAATTCGCAAATAGAGTCGGCCACATCTGTACTGGTGACTGTTGTTACTGTGTAACGTGACGTCATCCATGGAGGCTGAACGACGGAGAAGAGCGTTATGCCGAAAATCCGAAAGACGAACGAGCGAGCGAGCGAGAGAGAGAGAGAGAGAGAGAGAGAGAGAGAGAGAGAGAGAGAGAGAGAGAGAGAGAGAGAGAGAGAGAGAGGTTTGGCAGTTAAACATCCGACCCCACAGGTAAATAACAACATGCCTGTAAAAATGTAGTGGATTATGAGGTGCAAACCACAAGAAAATAGAGGACGTGAAAGCATAGACTATGATGGAATCCTAGAAGATGTGCAAGTACTTGCTAAGGCACTCATCACCATCACCACTCCAAGGATTAGGCCCTAGACCTGTTCCGGAACCCATCTCCTCCTCGGTCTACCGACATCTCTCTTCTCAGTAGGGTGATAACCCAAGACAGCCATGGGTAGACGGATATCAGGCATGCGGTTCAAATGTTTATACTTGAACACTTCCCTGCGAAGGATAAGGAAGTCATCATCATCATCATCATCATCTACACGGATTAAACCAACGATGGTTTGTTCCGGTCTCAAATAGGCAAAGATTACAGCTGATCACTCCAGCGCTTCGTCGGACGTCCCACACCTCTCCGTCCCCTCGGCTTATAGTTCCAGAGTTGTTTGGGGATGCGGCAGTCATCCATTCGGCAAAGATGTTCCCACCAATTCAGCCGATACTGGGCGATCCTGTCGAGTATACTCATAATATTCAGTTCCTGCCGTACACCTGTGTTTCTTCTATGATCATGGAGAGTATACCCTGCCACGTGCCCTGAGAAATCTCATTTCAGCCGCTTGGGTGCGAGTGGCCTGGACTTTCGTTAAAGTCCAATTCTCAGATCCATAAAGAAGTGTGGGAAGGGCCATCACCTTGTAGAATTTTAGGCGTGTTCCTTTACTTGCTGACTTAAGGGTTCGCCTGATGGTCCCGCACATAAGGTTGAACTTATGCAACTTATTCACAACGCCATTGCATGTATTACAAGACACATTGTAGCCCAGGTATTCAAAATTGCTAACTTTTTCCAGGACAGTACCATCTATAACAATATGTTATACAGCCGATAATTCAATATATTTATTCAAACGACTCAACCACAGTTTATCCAAACTTTACAACTGGTCTTCGGATTCTTTTGTCATAACCGGCAGATGTAGCATCTGCTGAACGATCCTTTCTAAACTTAAAATTATTAAAAACTACTTGCGCTCCACAATGGTACAAGACTGATTTTCAAATCTTGCCATTATATCAATGTATATCTTGATGACTTGATTACGAAGTGCTTTGACAAACCAAGAGGTGTGAATGTCGGTGGAAGAAGAATTGAATGTATAAGGTTTTCTGATGACATGACTGTTTTGCAGAAAAGAAGAGACAATTAATGAAATGATAAGATATTTGAATTCAGTATGGGAGGAATATGGAATGAGGATTAATAAGGATAAAACTAAGTGTATGGTAGAGGAGGAAAAAGAGCAAACATAAAGATAAGGCAAGACAAAATACAACAGGTGGAGTTGTTTAAATATTTTGGAAGCTTGATAAGTGAAGATATGTCCTGCACTCGAGAAATTATAGCAAGAATTACTATAGCGAAAGAGGCATTTAATGGGAAGAATAGACTGCTGTGTGGCAAAATTAACAAGAATTTAAGAAAAAGATTGGCCAAATGTTATGTGTGGAGCGTTGCTTTATATGGTGCAGAGACATGGACACTGAGGAAGGAGGGTGAGAAACGATTAGAAGCATTTGAGATGTGGGTTTGGCGAGCAATGGAAAAGTGAGGTGGGTTGATAAAGTAAGGAATGATGAAGTTTTAAGAATAGGGGAAGAGAGAAGAATCCTGAAGGTAATAGAAAATAGGAAAGGGAATTGGTTAGGTCATTGTTTAGGAAGAGACTGCTTACTTACTTATGGAGGGTGTCATAGAAGGAGAAAAAAGAGGGCGTAGAAGAATGAAGTTAATAGATACCATTAAAATCAGAGGGTGTTACGAAGAAACGAAAAGATTGGCATGCGGTAGGTCAGCTTGGAGAGCTTTTTACCATTTTGAAGACCTGCCTTAGGGCAGAACACGAAATAATAATAATACCAATAGAGTCAGATATTTTGGATCAACTTGATATCCATGATATTATTCGAGAATTTTTATTAATGAAAGCTGGAAAAGTTCAATTCACTAAATGGTTTTTTTTCTGTTTAAATATTTACTTATCTATTTCTTTACCAAATAATGTTTGTAATATGTTCCTATTTAATATACACGTAAGTTTATCTGTTTATTATTTACATGGTATCTATACAAAGTACAAATGTGAAAGTGATTTTCTTGCCACATAAAATATAGTAAGTTTAATTATGTAAAAAAATATTCAATATTTTTGTTTTTATAAAACTGTAAAATTATATCATGTTAATTTACGTAAAACTATATAAGGCGGAACTAGCAAAGGATTTTCTTTACAAATAACATATTTCTAAGAAAACAATTATTTTCTTCCAAATTATTTTTGTTTTTGTACCCTACTTGTATTTGATTGTTTTTTTACATTTTTTTGTAATTCTTGGTTTTTGTTAAATAAACTTATAATTAATATATTTCGTATTTCATTTGTACGCACTGATACGTTTTTTTTAGTGATTTATTTTTATTGTGGGAGAGGGTAGGGGGTATAGGGTATAGGGGCGCCAACTACAGTTCTGCACACAGGCGCCGGTATATGCTTCAGAAACCTGGACAACGACAAAAGAATAGCGAGAGACTTGTATGTTGCTGTGAAAGACGGATTCTAAGAACAATATTTAAAGGAGTACAAGAAAATGAAAAAAAGCCGCTATAATTATGAACTATACCATCTTTACAAAGAGCCGGACATTGTCAGGCTAATCAAAATACACAGGCTAAGGTGGGTTGGACACATAGAGAGAATGGAGGAAGGACAGCCTACGAAACATATTTTCTACCAGAAACCAATGGGTAGTAGAAAAAGGGGAGACCCCGAAAAGCTGAACATAAGAAACTGGAAAGCCGGGGCACGCAATAGGGAGGAATGGAATCGCCTCTTGGAGCAGGCCAAGACCCACCAAGGGTTGTAGAGCCACGGCTAATGATGACTATGGCACTTTTTAATTTTTGCCGTTTCCTTTTTTCTTTGTCCCTCTCTTTTAACTCCCAAAACCCCCTCGCTGCATCACTGCATTTCGGTAGGTAACGAATTTCATCGTCATCTTCACAACACCGCATAGGCAAGATGCTGCCTGTCCGCCTTAAAAACTCCTCCAGCCATCTCTCCCTGAGTCTACCCACAACACACACCTGTGTCCTATAGGTTTGTATTTTCAGACTTGTTTGGCCAGTCTGGAATCTGACATTCTTTCTAAGTCTTCTTTCCACCGTTGTTTATAATCTTTTAATATTTTATTCAAGTTAAAAACTTATAACTCTTCTCTTATGGCCTCATTCTTTATACGGCCAAGTCTAGAACACCCCTAAGAATGTGCCATTTATGAGGCCTTGTATTTTACTGTCTTGTTTATTCGATTGTTGTCCACAATTCACACCCACTGGACAGTACAGGGACTGCCGTAACTTCGTAAAACTTTAATTCTGTATCTCGACGGACATCGTTTCAAAAAATACGGTCGATTGTACCACAGATCGTCTGGGACTTACCTAACTTAACATCAATATCATAATTTCTATCATACCCAATATCATTTAGGTAACTAATTTAATCCCGTACATTCTGTTGTATTGTTATGAACAATTGTCTTTCACAGTCACGTGTGACACAAATCAGCAGATCGTCGTCGCCCGACACAATAAAGGCAGACTGTAGACATAGAGTAAACATTTAAAGGGAACACCTGTGAGGAGGAGGGACAACGTACACAAAGATTAATTAATCACACTCACAGAGAGAGCACACAATGTCGCGCGGAGCAAAGTTCAACAGGTCACCCACACGACCTCGCTCGATCAGTTCTTCGGTACTATCAGATCCGTCTGACACAACGTATCCAATGTCTGCTTCTCACAAACTGGAGGCATTGACGCATAAGAACCGTGTATGAACTGGTATAAATGTTTTCTTCTTCTCCTTTACTATATATACTAGGGTTCTAGGGTTGCTACAGCTAGTGCCGTCTCCCTTCCTGCATCCTGGCTTTCCAATTCTCCCGATGTTCCCATTGTCCTTCCTCAAGTCCTATACGTTGCATAGATACTTCCACTTCGTCCCTCCAAGATCTTCTCGGTCTTCCCCTTTTTCTCCTTCCTAATGGACTCCATCCCGTCACTTTGTTGATCCACCTATTTTGGGCTCTCCGGACATGACCGTACCACACCAATCTTTTTTCTTCGATGTAGTCAATTACACTTCTTTCCGTTTCCATTCTTCTTCTGATCTCCTCGTTTGTTATTCAGTCTGCTCTCGTTATTCCACAGCACCTCCTCCAATAGTACATCTCTGTTGCAAGAATCTTTCTTTCATTCTTTTTGTTAATAACCCATACTTCTGCTGCATACGTCATAATGTTTTGGACTATGGTCTGATATATCTGGTGCTTTTTCTAATATTTTTGTCCCATATAACAATGTGTAATTGAATAATCCCTGTTCTAGCCTGCTCTAATCTACTTATTATTTCTTCTTCTGTTGTGGCTTGTTTACTCAGTATGAATCCTGCGTACTTGAATTTGTCTGTTCCTCTAATTTTAACATTTTCGTCTACTTCTAAATCTGTTGTTTCTTCATCTCTAATTGCCAAGTATTCAGCCTTTTTTATGTTTATTCCAATCCCATCTTTGTGTATTCTTCATTCACCTTTCTGACCATGTAGCTTAGATCTTCTTCATCCTGGGCTATAACTACCTGGTCATCGGCGAAGCATAGTGACCTCCTTTACTCCAAGGATTAATCTCCACACACACGCGCGCGCGCGCGCACACACACACACACACACCTTTCTTATTTAAACACTTAAATAACAAAGGAATTGTTAACAGTCGTAAATAATTTTTTTTAACGAGGGAAGCGAATTCTTTACGTTGTTTACGTTGCAACCACGGGAGGAATCCTTTGATGGAATCGTGAGTACTGTTTTATTATTATTTTAGCACTATACTTGTATAACTAAGATTTGGAGTTTTGACGATATCTATTTGTTAGGGTCTACTGATAGATTTATCTTTGTATTCATTTTTGTTCGCCTGAAGACAACCTCTGTTTCTATAGACGTCGAAACGTCGTGTTTATTAATTTTAACTTACGATGGCTTAAATGTCCGAAATCTTATAATTTGTAATGAGTTCTTAGTTTTAACGCGACCGTTTGACATTTGTCTGTCTATTTGGGGTATGCCACACGATAACTTTTGAACGCATCAACCTATTTTCGTGAAACTTGGCATGCGTGTGTCCATACTTTTACCGTACAGAAACTTCTTAATTTTTGAGACTGATCGGCCGGACCCGTGTGGCCTGTGACTCTTCGAACGACTAGTCCAACGGCGACTAGCGGATCACCTTCAACGGTTCGACATTCTGGTCCCCGAGCAATTCGGTTTTCGAGCCGGGCACTCCTCGACGCATCAACTGATGCGTTTCGTAGAGACAGTGGCCGAGACCGGTTGCTCGCGAAAGCAGACCATCGCCATTTTCCTCGATGTCGAGAAGGCGTTCGATCGTGTATGTTATCCGGTCCTACTGTACAAACCCACGCAGATTCTACTTCCGGATTGCTACACTCATTTGATTGCTAGCTTTCTTCGGAACAGAACCTTACGCGTGAGAGTAGATAATACCCTTTCTTCGGAAAGGGCTATTACGGCCGGTGTACCTCACGGGAAGCGTCTTGGGCCCCCTGTTTTTCTCTGTATACGTCAATGATGTGTACAAGTTGCCGGGAACCAGGTTGGCCATGTTCGCCGACGACACGGCGATGTATGCCGTCGATCGTCGTGCAGAGAAACGGCAGTTATCTGGCTCCAGGAACAATTGGACGAATACGCTGAGTGAGCAGAGAGATGGAGGGTCGTCATCAACCCGGCCAAGAGCTCAGCCGTAGTCTTCTCCAGGCGCTTAAGGCTCCCTGACAGACTATATGCCTACGTAGGTAACACTCCGCTGACCCTGGTACCTCGGGCTTCACCTCGACCAACGTCTCACCTGGTGGACACACTCCGACCAAGAAGACAGCCAACAATCGATTATATTCACTCCGTCCCCTGCTATGCAGCAATTCTACGACCCGCCGCCTAGGGAAACTTATCGCCTCTACCTATGTGGTGCCGAAGGTTACCTACGCGATCCCCGTATGGTGCTACTTGGCGAAGAGCTTCAGTCTCTCCTGGACCGGGGATTGCGCTGGGCGTGTAAAGCCCACTACCTGACACATAATACGATTACCCGTGAATCCCTGCGTGTCCGTTTCCTGGACGCCACCGTACGGACATTGTCCCGAAAATTCTATTGTCGCACCGCCCGATTTCAGGGCAACCACCTCATTAGCGCCCTCGGTCGCTACCAATCTGTGCGAGGTGAATCTTGGACCCGGCCTCGGCGTACACTAACCCTTAATTACTTGATTAATTGAAAACCCCCGGCCGACAGCAGGCCACACCCTATCTGTGGTCCCTGCGGCAGGAGCTCGGGACGCAGCACACGAGCGGGCGACGGGCATGCCCTTCGTCCCGCACAGCCTTCACGTTGGTGTGGCCTGTGCTGTGTCTGGACGGACACTCGGGTGTACACTATTCAAGTAGCGTATACGCAAGTTTTTATTATTAATATGCGTTACACTTATAAAGTTTTAATGTCTGACGAGGGTCTTAAGAGTCTAATGATGGAACGATCGTTCCGAAACGCGTCACAATCACAAAGCTACTAGAATTCACAAGACGGAACTGAAATAAGGTAATACAATAACTTCATTAAACTATGTTCGTTTGATGTTACAAATATTGCAATTTCGCGCGTTATGAATGTAATGTAATTAACAGGTTTTACGCCATTAAAAAAACGTAAGAATTTTTATCATCTTAACTGTTCTTTTATTATTTCAGAACTGAAAAGAGATTTGGGAAATTTTTATTTATTTTTTGTCGGGAATCGGCGAACTGGAAAATCTGGGAACCACTGCCTTTGTCTTTGCGCTACTCCACGTTTTGCGCAATGCCGGATTTAAGATTTTTGAGGCCCTAGGCCACATTTTCTGAGACCCCCCCCCACCCGCTGTGACTTTGAAGTAATAAGCTTATATGCATATGTACTGCGGTCTTATTAATGGTCTGATCGTTTGCAACCTCTGCTGCAGAAGTACTTGGAACACTGAAGTCAGTTTCTGATACACATTAACTGCAGGGCTATCATTAGAAACTGGCGTAGTTTTAAAAAATTGATCTAGTTTTTGAGTTTTTTATTGTTTCCAAATGAGCTTCCTTTTTAATTTTTTTTTATCTTACGTTTGTAGGCTCAACTAGCGTGTGAATGTTCATGTTCATCATGAATACATTTACTGTACGGATTCATTTTTATGTTCATAAAGTTTTCACACTAAATATCAACGAAGCAACACGCTGCCCACCACACAAAGCTGAAAACCTTCTTTACATTCAAAACAAAATAAAAAAATAACCTCAAATCGCGAACCGTTCAGTTACAACGCAGAAAAACAACGATAACAAACAAGGATGGTACCGCGGTCGTGTAAGTTCGGGGGCAATATAGCGGACTTTCAAAATTCGCATGCGCAGATTAGTTTTCAAGGATGCTAACGTCTTACAAAGAAGCGCGCAATATTTAAATACGCTGTGTCTTCCATTTGTATTATTAACAAAAATTGATCATTTGATTTCAAAAAATCATACTTAAATAAATCAAAGCGCCTCCTACTTTTATAAAAATACTTTGTAGCTTGCGGCCCCCTCTGAGCCAGCGGCCTAGTCGGCCTCGTGGTAAATCCGGCACTGCTTTTATGGTAACATTTCCATAAATTTCCCTTTAAACAGAAACTTGCATCTAATACAACGCAGCAGACACGGAAATATTTATTTATTTAATAATCTACTACTAAATTCAAACAAACATAAACAACTGACTAAACAAACAGACGCATCTGTGCAAACACTTTCAGATTCGTTGTCGGGGTACACAAAACAAATTATTACAAAACAGTAGCATATATACTATATAATTAATATACACGTAATAATAATGCCTCTGACGCGCGCGCGCGCGCCTGTTTGTGACAGAACGACGTTCTAATGAGGCCGTTCTAATAATACACGGAGATGCGGACCATTTTTCTGTTTACGTTAATACACAAGTCCGATGCCAAACTGTCAACTACGACCAAAATTAGAAGATTATTCATCCACCTTGGCCGGCCTCTGCCTCCCTCCTCTCTTCGCGACTCTTCCAAACGAACAAGTCGGACGGAGTGGCATCAACATTCCCTTGACTGCCCAGCACTCGTACTGAATACTTTCTCTGAAAAATAAAAACTCCATTTGATACAGCGAATAAGTGCAAGGCTGTGGGAAATAATAGCAAAGAAGGGGATCGAGCAACACCTCACTGGACTCATACAAAGTGTTAATCTGGAAACCAAAACCTCAATTGAGACAGGAAGGCGGAGGACAACTAGTGTGGGCCTGATCAATTGTGGAGTACGGCTCACTGTCACGTTCAATTTTTACTTCCATGATCCATAAGGAAATGGAAGTATGGTGATGGCGAAAAAATCGTGTTCGAGATAAGGGCTGATTCTGATTGTACTACCCTCAAAACATGAAAGAAAGTCATTTTCCGAAAAGTGTCTGTCTGTGTGTAGAATGTTGTCTATGGCGAACGATAACTGCCGCAAATTCAAACAGAATCAAATAATATTTTACATATGTGCCTGAGTTGTAGAGGACTTAAGGCCTATTGATTTTGGTGAAGATCGGTTAAGGGGAAGGGGTAGTTTACCTGCAACGTTTTACGTTTTAACAAGAGTAAAGTAGTTAATTTTGATAAATAAAGGATCCTGAAAAGAATGTCATAATAATCCACTGTAGAAAGGTAGATGAAATATTTATAAATCAAAAGGGTAGTTGAAGGGGGAGGGGATAATTTTTTATGTGTACTACGTTATTAGCAACAAAGACGTAGTTTTTTGTTAAAATTCCTTCCCGGGCTTTTTGCCCGTGGCCCAATGTTTTCTGCAAAACCAGACGTTTCGGTAGTGCCATCGACTGCCTACATCAATGAAAATCGACTGCGCTAACGTGAGGTGGTATACGTTAGTGGCCACAGTACTGTGGTTAAGGCTGAAGAAAGAAGTAGTTTCTATGGAAATATTTCATTTCGAAAATGATTTTAAATATAAATCTTGTTGAAGATGACGACGATGAAGTAAAAATCCTGCCTGTAAAGTACATGAGAGGTGATGATGAGTCATCTGACCCCACATTCTTTCTTTAACACGGTTCGCATGATTTTGTCTCCTCAAACACCCTTTTCCCCATTCTTTCCTGTCCTTCACTCTCCTCGTTCCACCCGGCTCCTTTCTTCTTCTTTTTCTTATTCAGGCCTTGGATCTCACAGTTCGTTGCGAACTCATTGATCTGACCACCTTTTCTTTTGACTTCCGTTGTTGCTGTTTCCCCTGGCATGATAAATCATCAGCTGCTGTAGTACTCTGTCCTGATGCATCCTTTCCAATGATCCGTCCATCCCTGTCTGTACTGCTTGGTCCTGTCAGTCAGGTTGTAAATTCCGAGTGCGCTTCTCTATCTCATCAATCCTTAGCCGGTCTCTCTGGGATACGCCAACACAGATCTTGGAAAGCTCACCTCACTAGCCTGTATTCGGCTGCGGGTCTCCGCTTTCTTTCGTATATTTATTGACGACTCGTTGGGCACTTGGTGAAACATATTAATACAAAGGTTTTTAAAAATATATAAACACTTGGTAAGTTTCACAGTTTTTATAAAAACTGTGAAACGTACCAAGTGTTTAAAAACCTTTGTGTTTAGGTCAATGACAAGTTTAAATAATCTACAATAATATGTCTCATGCTCAATAATAAATATAACAGACGGTTATATAAAGAAATGGTGAAAAATGAAAAGAAGTCGACTTGAAAGTTAGCAAAGTATACAGTAATATTTATTTCTTCGCTGTTTTTACCTTCCTTGTTTTTCTATTTCCTTTTAAAAAAAGACTGGCAATCATTATATTTTTTAACAAAATTATTTAACAATATTTTACATGCCGTAAAATTTATATCTACAACCCTGTTATATACATTTGTATCCACAGCATTTATATACATGCTGTTAACCCTCACTTTCTTAATTTTAACGTTCTCTTTAAAGTATTTATATTCCACAGAAAGGTATTATTGGAAGACAAACTGGAAGCCTATCTGATGTGTGTTTTTAATTGATTTTAAAAAAATTAGTGAATTACATTATTATTTGCCCACAATTTTTAATCTGTTGGTACGATGTTCATCATAATATGACAAAAACCGGTACACTACGAATAGGATATGTAGCTTAAAAAAAAATCCCTCCCTAAAATGAAATCCTGGGTTCGCCCCTACCACAGACATAATCTTGTGAATTGCGTAGAAAAGTAAGACACTTCTTCGTCCTGTCCATGTCTAGTCTGTACACAATGGTTCGCAACGGAGAGAAACTGTAGTTGCACGAAAATAATTGCTACACTTCAACAAAACCTTAATAACAAAAAAAACCTGCAGGTCATATAACCTAACCGCGTTCAAATATATACAATATTAAAAAAGTAAGGCGTCACAAGTTAGCGGTCCAAGCATTGTGTAAATTAATAATGAGGAGCGAATCCATGGCCACAAAAATATTTGCTTGCATTATGGAAGAAAAATTTAATATTGTCGACATTATATATTTTACATCTTGCGCTATCAGATTTATATTATCATAAGGTAAAATTAAATTGGCCTTTTCTCGCTCAATTACTGTTGTGCGCGGATTAAAAATTTTCCAGAGACTTTTAATACTGTCGTCATTAGTTATAAACTTTCATGGTACTTTCCCAACAGCCGTACATACACTAATCTTCGATATTTCGATAATGCGATAGTTGCCATCGATATTTACTGAATGTCCCATATAATTTTAGTTAGGTAACAGGAATCGTGAAAATATACATTTGCATACTGTATAATATGTGATATATTGTGACGATTGCAATCGTTTTCCATTTTCATGTTTTTAATTTAAAATGTTTCTGACTTACGCCTGTGACGCCAAAAGTTGACGTTCGGATAACAGGCAAACTAAAAGTGACAACCATTTTACTTCCATGTTCCATACGGAAATGGAAGTATGGTGATGGCGAAAAAAATCGTGTTGGAGATAATTGCAGATTCTGATTGTACTACCCTCAAAACATGAAAAAAGGTCATTTTTCGAAAAGTGTTTGTGTGTCTGTCTGTCTGTCTATAGATTTTTTTCTATGGCAAACGATAAGAGCCGCAAATTCAAACAGAATCAAATAATGTTTTGCATACGTTCATCAATTGTAAAAGACTGAAGGCCTGTTGATTTTGGTGAAGATCGGTTAAGGGAAAGGGGTAGTTTACCTGCCACATTTTATGTTTTAACAAGAGTAATTGTTTTATGACGAACGATAACTGCCGTAAATTCAAACAGAATCAAATAATTTTTTACATATGTGCCTGAGTTGTAGAAGACTCAAGGTCTATTGATTTTGGTGAAGATCGGTTAGGGGGAAAGGGTAGTTTACCTGAAACATTTTTGTTGTAACAAGAGTAAAGTACTTAATTTTGATAAATAAAGTATCCTGATAAGAAGATCTTAATAATCCACTGTAGAAACGTAGATGAAATATCTATAAATGAAGAGGCTAGTTGAACGGGGTGGGGGTAATTTTCTATAAATCAAAATTATAGTTGAAGGGGGAGGGGATAATTTTTTATATATGTACTACGTTATCGGCAACAAAGAAGTAGTTTGTTGTTAAAATTCCTTCCCGTCCTGTTTGACCGTAGACCAAAGTTTTCTGCAAAACCAGACGTTTCGGCAGTGCCATCGACTTCCATCATCAGTGAAAATCGAATGCGATAGCGGGAGGGGGTATACGTTAGTGACCACAGTACTGTGGTTAAGGCTGAAGCGGTAAGTAGAAAGAAGTAGTTTCTATGGGAATATTTCATTTCTAAAATGATTTTAAATATAAATCTTAGAACATGGAAGTCATGTATGGCTCTCCATACCGATATTTTTTATGGCACACGATAACAGCCGCAAATTCAAACAGAATCAAATAATGTTTTCCATACAGCCCTGAATTGTAGAGTTCTCAAGACCTATTGTTTTTGGCGAAGATCGGTTAAGGGAAAGGGGTAGTTTACCTGCTACGTTTTATGTTTTAACATAGGTAATTGTTTCTATGACGAATGATAACTGCCGTAAACTCAATCAGAATCAAATAATGTTTTGCATACCTTCCTGAACTATAGAGAACTCAATGTCTGTTGATTTTGGTGAAGATCGGTTAAGGGAACGGGGTAGTTTACCAGCCACTTTTAATGTTTTACCAAGAGTAATTGTTTCTATGACGAACGATAACTGCCGCACATTCAAACAGAATCAAATAATGTTTTGCATGCATCACTGAATTGTAGAGTACTCAAGACTTATTGATTCTGGTGAAGATCAGTTAAGAGAAAGGGGTAATTTACCTGCAACGTTTTATGTGATAAGGCTAATTTTTTCTATGACGAACGATAACTGCCGTAAATTCAAAGATAATCAAATACGTTTTTGCATACATCCCTAAATTGTAGAGACATCAAGGCCTGTTGATTTTGGTGAAGACCGGTTAAGGGAAAGGGGTAGTTTACCTGCAACAGTTTATGTTGTTACAAGAGACATTTTTGCATGACGAACGATAACTGCCGTAAATTCAAACAGAATCGAATAATTTTTTGCATACCGCCCTGAAATTTAGAGTACTTCAAGGCCTATTGATTTCGGTGAAGATCAGTTAAGAGAAAGGGGTAGTTTACCTGCAACGTTTTTTTTAAATCAAGGGAAATTTTTTTTCTATGGCAAACGATAACAGCCGCAAATTCAAACAGAATCAAACAATGTTTTGCATACAGGCTGAATTGTAGAGTTCTCAAGACCTATTGTTTTTGGTGAAGACAGGTTAAGGGAAAGGGGTAGTTTACCTGCAACGTTTTGTTTTAACAAGGGTATTTTCTATGGCAAACGATAACAGCCGCAAATTCAAACAAAATCGAATATTTTTTTGCATACAGCTCTGAATTGTAGAGTTCTCAAAACCTATTGTTTTTGGTGAAGTTCGGTTAAGGGAAAGGGGTAGTTTACCAGCAACATTTTATGTTTTAACAAGGGTAATTTTTTTATGACGAAAGATAACTGCCGTAAATTCAAAGAAAATCAAATAATTTTTTGCATACGTTCCTGAATTGTAGAAAACTCAAAGCCTGTTGATTTTGGTGAAGATCGGTTAAGGGAAAGGAGTAGTTTACCTGCAACATTTTATTTATATACGTACTACATTATCAGCAACAAAGAAGCAATTTGTTGTTAAAATTCCTTCCCGGGCTGTTTGGCGTGGTCCACTGTTTTCTACAAAACCAAACGTTTCGGCAGTACTATGGACTGTCATCATCAGTGAAAATCGAATGCGCTAACGTGAGGTGGTATACGATAGTGACCACAGTATTGTGGTTAAGGCTGAAGAAAGAAGTAGTTTCTATGAAAATATTTCATTTCGAAAATGATTTTAAATATAAATCGTAGAACATGGAAGTAATGTATGGTTCTCCATACAGATATTTACTTCCATGTTCCATAAGGGAATGGAAGTATGGTGATGGCAAAATAAATCATGGTCGAGATTAATGCAGATTCTGATTGTACCACCCTCAAAACACGAAAAAAGTCATTTTTCGAAATGTGTGTGTGTGTGTCAGTAGATTTTTTTCTATGGCAAACGATAACAGCCGCAAATTCAAACAGAATCAAATAAGTTTTTGCATATAGCCCTGATTTGTAGAGTACTCAAGATCTATTGTTTTTGGTGAAGATCGGTTAAGGGAAAGGGGTAGTTTACCGGCAACGTCTTATGTTTTCAAAGGGTAATTTTATTTTTATGACGAATGATAACTGCGGCATATTCAAAGAGAATCAAATAATTTTTTGCATACATTCCTGACGTTTTAAGTACTCAAGGTCTGTTGATTTTGGTGAAGATCGGTTAAGGGAAAGGGGTAGTTTACCTGCAACGTTTTATGTTTTAACAAGGGTAATTTTTTCTATGACGAACGATAACTGCCGTAAATTCAAACAGAATCAAATAATTTTTTACATATGTGCCTGTGTTGTAGAAGACTCAAGGCCTATTGATTTTGGTGAAGATCGTTTGCGGGGAAAGGGCAGTTTACCAGAAACATTTTTTGTTGTAACAAGAGGAAAGTACTTAATTTTGATAAATAAAGTATCCTGATAAGATCTTAATACTCCACTGTAGAAACTTAGATGAAATATCTATAAATAAAGAGGCTAGTTGAACGGGGTGGGGGTAATTTTCTATAAATGAAAATTATAGTTGAAGGGGGAGGGGATAATTTTTATATGTGTACTACGTTATCAGCAACATAGTAGGGCCTAGTAGTTTGTTGTTAAAATTCCTTCCCGGGCTGTTTGGCCGTAGTCCAATGTTTTCTGCAAAACCAGACAGTGCCGTCGACTGCCATCATCAGTGAAAATCGAGTACGTTAACGTGAGGTGGTATACGTTAGTAACCACAGTACTGTGATTAAGGCTGAAGCAATAAGTGGAAAGTAGATTTTCCTGTAACTGGTTTTAAGTATGTATTATTGTGTTCACAGTAGTGATTTTTGACACAGATTTCTTTGTCTGATCGTTACAAACTCGTGTATTCATTAGCTACAGGAAAATTTTAATTAATTTTAAAAACGTACTGACACGTTTAAAACCCAGTTTTGCATAATCAGTATTTCTTCTTGATTCGTCTTTCCTCTGATCCTTAAATTGTTTTACTTTCGTCTTACTTTTGAGGCAGTTTTTGTGACGTCAGCGGGGAAATTTTACCAATCGGCCGTAACAGTGGTCGTAATGCCGATGATACTGTACAACTTATAAATACGGACTGATATTTAGCTCCTAACGGCAAAAACATAAATTCAGAGAAATTTTAACGTTAACACGAATTTATGGTGTAAATGTCCGTCGGTACGATTTAAGAGTGTGTCGTATTCATTACGGAGAGCCTGTAGGGAAAATGGGGGGGAGGGAGAGAGAGAGAGAGAGAGAGGGAGGGAGAGAGAGAGAGAGAGAGAGAGAGAGAGAGAGAGAGAGAGAGAGAGAGAGAGAGCAACGGCCAGGGTCTGAAGCCACCGGTTCAATGTTAATAAGGCAATTAGCTAATTGTAAATACGAAGCTCCTTTGGTGCAAATTATAAGATACACAAACACGAGTAAAATGCAGCAAGCCAACTGTACACCATTATTTTACAATCAGTAAGTGAGTGTGTTATTTTGGACAACCATTACAGATATTACATACTACGTAAAAGCTTAGATCGGATGAAAAGGAATATTACACAACGAAATATTACAAAACTAAACAGTGGAAGTTATGTGGAACACCTAATGGGAGTCAGAGAACTGTTACATCAAACTACGGAAATAGTCACCACTACCGTGAAGTCAGAACAAGACCATTAAAGAACTTCTTCTACGAACTAACCATCCCCGCTGAACGTCATGACGGACAGTAAGTTAAAAACGACAGTGCGTAGCTTTGGCACCCATCCGCACGTCGTTATTTTTTGAAGGATGAGCACGACGAAAAATGAGCCCAGCAAGACCATCAGCTCAAAACGCACGACGTGCGGATGGATCGTGTGTAGTATTGACGGATGTCAAGGAATCGTGCATCGTCCATGTTTGATCATGCGTACGCTTGCTGTCTATCAAATCGTCATTTTCGCGCAAGTACAGTACATGTTTTTAGAGTACATTCGTTTAATAAATGTTTACTGTTTAATTTTACGTTATACATTCATTATTTATTTTATATTTAATAAGTAACGATTCAGATAAAATTTCAGTTTAATATTTAGTTTATTTTATTCTTCGTTTACATAATACATTCAAATATCATTAGCAGTTATTATTAATTTGTTTTAATTACAATTCACAATGGACTGTGAAATAACATCAAAATTTATTGAAAAATATAAATTAAATAGATGTCTGTGGGACGTATCCTTGGCAGATTACATGAATAAATCAAATTACACAAATAAATGCTGGACGAGTTGCACGACAGTGTGGTGCGCACATCATCACCGACGTCGGGCATGCTGGACACCGGGGATGGTTAGTGCGTAACCGGCTTTACAGTCAACAGAGGAGCGCGACAGGGGGTGTAGCGTATCGCCCGCCTTCGTTAATACTGGCCTTCTGACATGGCAGTACGTGGTATAACTGAAAAGTACTTAGACATGCCATTAGATGGTATAAAATTAATTATCGACACATTAGGTACAATTCAATTTTTTCCCCTTCAAAGAGTTCTCTTGTGAAGACATTCCCTTCACAGGAGACACGTAGATCGGACCGGGTGAAATAGTAGTGGAAGTCTTCTTAAATAGGGACTATTTTCCCAATACCTTTTAACTATTACGTCAGAAACTTTTAGACGTTCTCTCGTCTTCTTCTTCTTCAAGGCTTAGACTGTTTAGTCTGTTCCGGATCCAAACTGGTCGGACCATCTGTTCCTGGGTCTTCCCTAGCTGATACAATAAGGCTACCTTGGGGAATATGTCACTGCCTATTCTGCTAATGTGTTGTTGCCATTTTTCTCCTAAACATTGATGTTTACTTCTTCAAATTTCAGTTCCCCTCTTATCTGATTGTTTCTGTTTTTCATATCTAATTTTGTGTACCCAGCTATGGAACGCAAATATTTCATTTCCGTAGCCTGAACTCTTGATACTTGTCTAGCAGTTTTCCAAACTTAGAAAACTGCAGCCTCGGAGTAGGTTGGCTGAACAGAAAATGTACCACACGGGCTAAAATCTGCGCCGGGCTACCAAAGTACACCCTTTTTTGCTATATCCTACTTCACAGGCTTTACAGTCCAAGGCCTGGTCGCGTTTAAATCACACTGGCCGTAGCTTATTAAATGGAAGATTGTCATATTCCTTCTCGAGGCCTATAAATATTAAACGGGTTTCTACATTTCTTGCCATTCTTTCTTCAAGAAGTAGTTTGATTTTCTAACTTACTTCGATGCCACATTAATAAAAGAAACTACGTTATACAAGATTTTGCTAGTCGTATTTCATTTTATAGTGCAATATTTCCTTTTGCTTCAAAAATTTATATAAATATGATGTTGTAAATAGCTAAAGCCTTATTCACAATGTAATGTTCTACGCTCGATAAGATTAGATAAAGGTTCAGCTTTGGCTATGTTGAAATCAACTTAGAAGACGCTGACTTTAAACAACCTAGGACACTATAATACAAAACAACATTAACACACAGTTCATAAGTTCTTAACATTTCAACTATAATTGCAACATAAAATGTCTCAGTACCAACAAGCAGTCTCCACGGTTCATAAGAAGTTCTTAACATTTCAACTATAATTGCAACATAATGTCTCAGTACCAACAAGCAGTCTCCATTCCGTGTCAAATAAACCTGTATTGGAAAACAATTTTCTATAGGGAAGAAAAGTAATTTTCCCCCTTTTTTTACTACGCTCAAAACATTAGAGGCCTCGTGAATTGTTTTTTTTTTAATTTTTAACTATAAATGAACGAGCGAAGCGAGTTCTCAGTTTTAACTCGACCGTTTGGCATTTGTCTTTCTGCCTGTCTTCTATCTATTTGGGGTACGTCTCAAGATACTTTGCATGAAAACGCATCAACCGATTTTCGTAAAACTTTGCACGGGTGTCCATTCTTTTACCCTACAGAACCGTATTGCTTTTTTGGTCCCCACAAAACACATTACGACAATTTTGAAAAAAAAGTAAAAGTCAATGCGGAGTATCAAATTAAACGGAATTTTAACCAAAATATAAATTTAGCGTTCACTTATGAAAATATCAAAGTTTTTGGACGGCGGGGACCAAAATTTTGCCAAAATCACAAAAAAAAGTGGGGTATCAAATTAAGAGAATTTTAACTATAATCACAGACAGTACATAAAAAATCATGAGAAAGTTTGTTTTTCTTGAAATATTTTATTATACTTTTTTTACTTCAGTTTGTCATTTTAAATGAACGGTAGGAAATCACTTCTGAGGCTGTTAGTTACTGGAGAGGTCAATTTCTTTTCTTTTTTTTTTATCGGGCATCTAAGGACCACACCCCAATTTTTTCAATTCTTTATTCTTTGTTCTTTTCTTTTTCTCCAATATTCTTTCATCCTTTCACTGTATCTTTTCTTCCTGTCTTCAGTCCACTTTGAACCTGCGTTTTTCTCTC